>CM038489.1:3324879-3353238 GCA_021464305.1 Kandelia obovata
AACCAATAAAATCCTCATTTGTGAGTATCTGTCAGAACCCTAACCCTAAACCTAAACCCTAAACCCTAAACCCTAAACCCTAAACCCTAAAACCTAAAACCCTAAACCCCTAAACCCCTAAAACCCTAAAACCCTAAAACCCTTAAACCCTTAAACCCTTAAACCCTTAAACCCTAAACCCTAAAACCCTTAAACCCTAAACCCTAAACCCTAAACCCTAAACCCTAAACCCTAAACCCTAAAACCCTAAAACCCTAAAACCCTAAACCCTAAACCCTAAACCCTAAACCCTAAACCCTAAACCCTAAACCCTAAACCCTAAACCCTAAACCCTAAACCCTAAATTTTTATTAACCCTAAACCCTAAACCCTAAACCCTAAACCCTAAACCCTAAACCCTAAACCCTAAAACCTAAAACCCTAAACCCCAAACCCCAAAACCCAAAACCCAAAACCCTAAACCCTAAACCCTAAAACCCAAAAACCCTAAACCCCAAACCCCCAAACCCTAAACCCTAAACCCTACACCCCTAAACCCTAAACCCTAAACCCCAAAACCTAAAACCCTAAAACCCTAAACCCTAAAACCCTATAACCCTAAACCCTAAAACCCTAAAACCAAAACCCCAAAACCCCAAACCCATAAACCAAAAACCCCAAACCCAAAACCCCAAACCCCAAAACCCTAAACCCTAAACCCCAAACCCCTAAAACCCTAAAACCCTAAACCCAAACCCTAAACCCTAAACCCTACACCCTCACCCCTAAACCCTAAACCCTAAACCGTAAACCCTAAACCCTAAACCCTAAATCCTAAACCCTAAACCCTAAACCCTACACCCCTAAACCCTAAAACCCTAAACCCAAAAACTCAAAACCATAAACCCAAAACCCAAAAACCTAAACCCTAAAACCCTAAACCCTAACCCCTAAACCCTAAACCCTCAACCCTAAACCCTAAACCCTAAACCATAAAACCCTAAAACCCTCAACCCTAAACCCTCAACCCCAAACCCTAAACCCTAAACCCCCAACCCCTAAACCCCAAACCCTAAACCCTAAAACCCAAAACCCTAAACCCTAAACCCCTAAACCACTAAAACCCTAACCCCCTAAACCCTAAACCCTAAACCCTAATCCCTAATCCCTAAACCCTAAACCCTAAACCCTTAACCCTAAACCCTAAACCCTAAACCATAAAACCCTAAAACCCTCAACCCTAAACCCTCAACCCCAAACCCTAAACCCTAAACCCAAAACCCTAAACCCTAAACCCTAAACACTAAACCCTAAACCCTAAACCCTAATCCCTAATCCCTAAACCCTAAACCCTAAACCCTAAAACCTAAAACCCTAAAACCCTAAAACCCAAAAACCCAAAACCCAAAACCCAAAACCCAAAACCCTAAACCCCAAACCCCCAAACCCTAAACCCTAAACCCTACACCCCTAAACCCTAAACCCTAAACCGTAAACCCTAAACCCTAAACCCTAAACCCTAAACCCTAAAACCCTAAAACCCTCAACCCTAAACCTTCAACCCCAAACCCTAAATCCTAAAACCAAAAACTTTAAACTTTAAATCTTAAACTCTTAATGTTTAACCCTAAACCCTGAAACCTTTTATCTCAAACCCTAAACCAATAACCCTAATAAACACTAAATCTTAAATCTTAACCCTTAACGCCTAACCCTTTATATTTTTAAACTCTTAACCTCGTACCATAAGCCTTAACCCTAAAACTCATAAAACCTAAGTCTTGAACCCCTAAATTATTAAAGGTTCGCATCTTTTATATAGTTTGTAGAATGAAACTATAGCAAAATTATACATCCACAAAAAATTGAGTACTTGGTTTAAATTTTAAAAATTTTACTTATAATGTAGTGTATTAATTTTAAGTTTAAATAATAAATTTATTTTATAAAAATAATTTCATAAATATTTTTAATTCAATGATTAATATTTAAACGTTACATTTTTTGTTTTAAGAAGTATTATATTTTCAAATTTGGTGATTACGTATTTATTTCGAGAGTATAGTTTACATACATAATGACGATTTTCCTCCCTTAGCTTAGCTAATCTGATATCGAACTTTCAAAAAAAAAAAAAAAAGGGTCAGAAGGGGTCCGGTCTCTGGTTTTGGGTTCATTTGTTGTTCGATTGAGTTCGCCGCTGTTCACATCACTTACAAAACCATTGATACCCATCACCAGAACTTATCTATCGTTTGTGTATATATGTATAGCTCTCTCTTCTCTGCAATGGAACTGATCGATGATCATTCAATGTCCCTTTTTGTTTTTTCTGTTGTTTAACTTTTTTGGGTTTCTAGTTTCATCTTCCAGCCCCCCCCAATAGCTTCTTTCGCTGTCCCAGTTCTTTCTCCATTTCTTTACAGTTAGTTATATGACCTTTGAAACCAAAATTTTTGTTTCAAATTTGATCTCCCCGCCCCCCTTGGCGGCCGGTTTATGAATCTCTGTAGTCTCACGATTCCTTTTTTTTTTTTCTTTGGCTTTTGTAGATTTGATCTGTGAAGTGTGCTAGCGGACGATGATGTCTGAAACCCTTAATTTTGTTTAAAAGGATTGGTGAACAGAGCGATGGCTCCGATCGATATTGCTAAATCGTGTCTTGATTCCATCGCTCAAGTATGTAATTTTGCTTCTTTTTCATGTCTTTCGATTACCCACTTTTTATGTTTTCTATTGGGTCTTTCAGAAAATGGATTCCCTAATTATAATTCCCATGTTTTTTTTTTTTGGATTAATTCCTTCCTTCCTTATTTATTTATTTATTTGCCTTCTCCAATTTTAATAATATAAGTGTATCCTGCTCCTGTTCTGTTCTGTTCTGTGTCACATTTTCATTCTAGGAATGTCATGCCTTCAGTTAAGCAACATGAACTGAGGAGAAATGATTTCAAGGAAGAATAATTTTGCTTTTAGAGAGATTATTTTATCTTGTAAAGAATATTCTTTAGTTGTTGGTAGCCAATTAGGTTGTAGGAGTTTAGCCATGGGTACGAATACTTCTTCTTTTTTTGGCTTAATCGACTCTAGCTTTCATGGTAAGGGTGTGAGTGTTGCACTCACATAAAATTGTAAAAGTAGCTTTATTATTGTATTCTTGATTCTATTATAGGTTTGGCAATAAGAAGATTGGAGATGGTAATGACAAATTGGGGACATGGGAATGTTGAAAGTATTTAGTTTTTTATTTTTCCAATTTGTATTTGTTTCTGATGATAAATATGTGGCAATTGAGACAGAACAACTCAGTTAGGCTTCATTCAATGACATTCCCCAAATAATTTCTGATTTCATCATCGGATGATTGAATCTTTCTCTATGAGTAATGCTCAAAATCATGTAATTGTTATGTAGTTTTATGTGTACAATAGGGACTTGTCTAACGATGGGAGGAAATAACTTAAGAAATCAAGAAGGTGCCATCGCCTTAACTATAATCATTAGTCTTAAACTCTATCATTTGGGTCAATATTAACATATGTATTGCTCTAATTTCTAGCAATTGAGATTTGTACACCGGTGATCAGTTCATGATGCTGAAAATTTTTACATGCAATGCACAGCATCCATTTGTTTGGACAGTGCATGATGCTGAAATTTTTGACCTTATGTTTAGCTGTCAGAGCACATAGAAGGTGCTATTCTTTACCTTGATTCTGGCTGCACGGAGAGCTTCCAGTTTGTTGGTGCATTTCCTCTGTTGTTGGATCTTGGAGTACAGGCTGTTTGCAGCCTAGAAAATATGTCTCCTCTTGATTCGGTAATCTCGCTTCTCAAAATTGACCTTAATATTTCCCTCATCATGTTAATTTTTGTCTGGCTTGTGTACTTGACTTTTTTTCCTGGTTAGAAAAGATACTATATCAGTTGTCAGTACACATTATGTTGTTGCATTGTCAATATGTGGATTTTATAATGGCAACCATGGACAGCAAATATGTGTTGATACTAAAAGAAGAGAAGCTGCGTAAAATTAAATGAATGTGATCTCGGTATTCTGTTCCATGTACCAGTCCAAATGCTCCTTTTTTTTTTTTCTTCCCATGCCCAGAATACCTTGGAGTGGAATCCAGTTCTATCTTTTTTAACCTGATTGTATGGAAACTAAGAAGTCTATTATTGCATGAGCTTAGTGCACACTATCTTGCAAACCAAATTGATGAATCAGAAGGACAAGACATCATGTTTATGCCATTTATTATAGAGAAAATTGCTGCTTGCTTCATGCTTATCCATTCTGTTTTATGGCACATCTCTTTTAGTTTGCAATCTCAAGATGTTGTACTATCTATATATTTTGTTTCTCTAGGCAGTTAATTGGAACTCAGTTTCTGATGCTGCAAAGAAAATTGTGGTTATCACATCACATCTTCTAAGTGATGCACATCGGTACATCTTACGTTGCCTGATCTCACATAAAGGTGTTCAACGATGTACAATATTTACGTCTATCTCAGAGGTATTCTTTTTTTTTTTCTTCTGCAGATACTGTTGTTGATTACTATGGTTCATTAGCTTCATTATTCTTTCCTTTTTGTTTCTTGATGTGAAGTTCCATTTAGTTATTCTTGCTTGCTCTTTTCATGTTCTTGACTTATGCGGATTTTGAAGTTTCTTACTGAATCTTTCATGATCACTCCTGTTCTTTCTTTTGTACATGAATTGAAATCTTGAGACACTGCTGTTGTTCCAAATACTTCGCTGGTATATGCTCTTTTGCTTTGATTTGTTTGTTTATGTGCTCATGTGCATGTCTCTGTGGCCTAGTATATGTGGAAATTACACCGTAATTATATGATTGTCAGTTTCAGTCTCACAAAAAGGTAAATAATGAATACATATTGCTAAAGGCAGTCAAGGAACAGCCCTCATCCAGCCAGGTCCTTGCCTACCATTGTTTGTATGGATCAGGGGAATCTTTTTTGGGGGGAGGGGGTGGGTTGGGATGCCCCTGTGTTTTGCAGTTATTTGTTGTCTGAACAGTATGATTGTCAATTCTAGTCTGACAAAAAGGTAAATAATGAATACATATTGTTAAAGGCAGAGTCAAGGGACAGCCCTCATCCAGGCAGGTCCCTGCCTACCATTGTTGGGATGAATCAGGGAAACATTTTTTTTCGGTTTTTTTTTTCTTTTTTTTTGGGGGGGGGGGGGGTTGGGATACCCTGTCTCTTGCAGTTATTTTGTTGTCTGAACTGTATGATTGTCAGTTTCAGTCTGACTAAAAGGTAAATAATGATTACATATTGCTAAAGGTGGTGAAGGGACAACCCTCATCCAACCAGGTCCCTGCCTACCATTGTTGGGATGGATCAGGGGAACCTTTTTTTTTTGGGGGGGGGGGGATTGGGATACCCATCTTTAACAGTTATTTTGTTGTCTGAACAGTATTCATATCTAGGTTGTACTTCCTTTTGTGAATGCACAATAGTAAAACAGTAGTAGTGATAGGATAAGGATGACTGGATATAAAATCTTTTGTCAGGCTATAACTCTCCAGTTCCCTATAATTCTCAGAATCTTATATACAATACTGTAAATTTCCCACTAATAGCACTTAGTTTGACAGATTTCTATCTATATATGTTTTCAACTCAAAAAATGTAAAGAAAGGCGCTTTTGCCCACTAATTGAGTGCCTTTCCTAGATAGTGATTAGTACGCTTGCTCTATGAAATACAAGTGAACCCTTGAAGAAAAGAGAAAATGTGAACTTTCACAGGGTTTAATTAAGCTGAATTTTCAATCTTTAAGCCCAGTTGTTGCAAGGAAAATTTAACATTCTAGTATTGTTTTGTCTATTCATGACCAACAAGGGAAAAAGGAAGTGGGGTCACAGTTTGCTAGTTTTGTGCTTATTTGTGGATGGATCAGGTGAACTTCATGTCAATTTGTTTACATAAATGGATACTTTTGTCAGATTTCAATATCCAATGATTTCATTGGGACTTGTTTGTCTAAAGACAGTTCCTATTTCTGATCTTTTGTGCTGATTTGCTACTTCCAGGCTAAGTGCCTTGACTGAATTGTCTCTAACCTGTTTGTAGTGGAGACTGAAATATCAAATTTAGGCCATACATTGTTGTCAGAGCATTGTTCAAGGGTATCTGATTACTTTTCTGGTTTTTTCGTTGCTCTATAGTTTGTTGTTTGAGATTAAATGATATCTAACATTTTCCCAATTTGCAGATGTCTCACTCTGCATTTCCTGATTCACCTCTGGGTCCAGATGCTTTCCAGGAATACGGATCACTGCTTCTTCAAGATTATGAAGAGCTAGTTAAGAAACACATAGCATCTGGATTCCCACAAGATGTTAGCAAGAAAAGTTTAACTGCAGAAGATGATGGATGGTCACAGCTGACATCTGCTGAAGAGGATGTTCTTTGTCATGAAACTAGTTCAAGAGGAAGCAGATTATACGGAGATGATTTAGGAGAAAAATTGTTTGTTTCAGTGCTTTACTTTCCCTTGATTTTGTGCCCACTTTCGCCAAGTGTCTTTTTCCTCCCTTCAGGAGGTTCGATTGCTGAGGCATCCTTGTCAGCTGAGAATGAGGATTCTCTTAGTCCTGGGTTGCCTCCCATAAGCACTGGAATAGCTCCTGATGGTGATGATGTTCCTGCTGGGGCAATTCTTACTGCACATTTTCTTTACCATCTTGCGGCCAAGGTAATAAGTTCATCCCCCCTCATTCCCTCCCCTTCCCCCCTCCCTTCTCTGCTGTTTTTTTAGAGTCTATTTTATATTTCCTTTTTTGGAAACGTTCACGAAGTATTGGATGTTAGTGTATTCTAAATGTGCTAACATTATCTGGACTGAAAATGCTAGCTTTAAAGATTTGGGTGATAAAAAAACTTTGACATGAATGGTATCGCATATTTTTGGGAATCAAATATTTACAATACCTTCAGAATCCCTCAGTAAAGTTGCCAATTTTATGAGGACTGACATAAATCACAATAGTTACTTGTAGGGAAAAAAAAAAAAACTGAATTATGCAAAAGCTGTATATTCCCCCATTTCAGCTTATTTGTTGGACATGCTTTTGATAGACTGCCAAGTACAGTTTGTGGCATAGGCATATGCCAAGTGATGCAAAAAGACTTGCAATTAGTTAAAATTTTCTATAATTGACCACACATTTTAATCTTTTTTTCATTTCTAATGGTATAGCAAAACAGTGAATGACTTTATTATTTGATATTTAATTTTTCTTCATTTTTTGTTTCTTCAAATCTATAATTATTGCTTATCTTCATGCAGTAGAATGATAATTGTTCTCTTTGCCAAATTTGTAGATGGATCTGAAAATTGAAATTTTTTCCATTGGTGATTTATCAAAGACTGTTGGAAAGATTATGACAGACATGTCAAGTCTTTATGATGTGGGTCGCCGTAAACAGTCTGCAGGGCTATTACTCATTGACCGCACACTTGATCTCCTTACCCCATGTTGTCACAGGGATTCGCTTGTGGACCATATGTTTTCTTCTTTACCTCGGAGAGCAAGAGAAGTGTCCTACTCCCACATGAAAGACTCACAAGGCCAACTCAGGCGCAGTCCCTTTAAGGTACGTCGTGCTCCTCTTGATGTTCAGATACCACTCGCAGAAATTTTAAGAGAACAAGATTCAGAAATGAACAGTTCTCAGCTCTTAAAAAACATTGAATCATTCTTACTTGGCTGGGACACTGGTCATTCGGCTCCTCAAACATCTGAACTGGTTAATATTTGCCATAGAGTTAGTGATGAAAAATTGTTTATTTCTGAGGCCCAAATACTCAATGGGTCCTTTGTCTCAACCGAAACATTTCATGGAACACCATATATGGAAGCTATATTGGAGAGAAACACAAAAGATGGGACTTTGCTGGTTAAAAAGTGGCTTCAGGAAATTCTGCGTCGGCAAAACATCAATGTTAATTTCAAAACTCAGAAGGGTTTTGCTACAAAAAGTGAGTTGATAGCTATGATTAAAACAGCAGCTAAAAGCCAATCATCTTTGATCAGAAATAGAGGAATTATTCAGTTAGCAGCAGCTGTACTTATTGCTCTTGAAGAATCACATTGCACAAAATGGGAGGCATTTATTAGTGCTGAGAAAATACTGAGTGCTAGTGCCGGAGACACAAGTCAGAGTCTTGCTGCTCAAATTGGTGACCTAATCAATAAGAGTACTTTGGTGGGATCGACTGGACATGAGAGCACAGAGAAGAAACCCTCACCGGGTTTACTTTCATTTCAAGATGCTTTGCTCCTGATGATTGTTGGATACATATTGGCTGGTGAGAATTTTCCAACAGCTGGATCAGGTGGACCTTTTTCTTGGCAAGAGGAGCATCTTCTGAAAGAAACCATTGTGGATGCAATTCTTGAAAACCCTTCAATAGCTAAAGTCAAGTTTCTTAATGATCTATCGGAGGAACTTGAAACCTATTCAAAAGGAAAAGGTACTGAGAAGACTTCAGAAGCACAATCAAATCAGATAGATATTGATGATTTTGATGATGATCAGTGGGGTAAGTGGGGCGATGAAGATGATGCTGATATGACTGGTAAAGAAGAATCATACAGTGACATGCAGTTGAAATTGGAGTTGCGTGATAGAGTGGACAACCTCTTTAAATTTCTTCACAAGTTATCTACGCTGCCAAGGAGAAATGTACCATTGAGAGAAGGGACATTCCCCTTCGAAAGTAGCTTCAGTGGTGATTTGGAGTCAAATAAAGGATTGCTCTATAAGCTTCTAACAAGGCTGTTGAGCAAGTATGATGTACCTGGATTAGAATACCACTCCTCTACTGTGGGGCGACTTTTCAAAAGTGGGTTTGGAAGATTTGGTCTCGGGCAGGTAAGATTTGTGTGCTTATGACTTTCGGTGGGCATGCCTCTAGTTAATATATCAAACTTGATATTTGCATTTTGCAGGCTAAGCCAACTCTCGCTGACCAAAATATCATCATGGTTTTTGTTATTGGGGGTATCAATGGTACTGAGGTATCTATTTCTATTGTCTTCTAAAGATACATTTGTTTGTTTCTTCTCTTCCTTTAAGAATTGCAAATGTTTGAGATGCTATTCAACCAAGTAGCTGTTTTCTCTTTGAATTTATCAAAAATAGCTTTGTAAGTGTACTCTGGGTATGATATCATAGACAGCTTCCAACACTCCAATAACAGGAAACTAACAGCTGGCATCTGTTGTTGTTTGTTTCAAGGTACGTGAAGCGCACGAGGCATTATCTGAAATTGGAAGGCCTGATGTAGAATTGATTCTTGGTGGGACAACTCTTCTAACACCTGACAACATGCTTGATTTGCTAATGGGACAGTCTAGTTACTTTTGAACTAGAGTGGACATGTTCCTAAGCTATTAAAAATGAATGCATGAGAATGAAATCAAGCAGAAATCACATGGCTTCTGTGTATCTTTTACCCTATAAGGTGCTGCTTCTGTGTATAGTCTGCCAAAGTTTTGCAAACTAGATGTGTATCAAGTGCTTCCTTAAGGATTGAAAAGCAGAAGCTATTAGGAGGACAACATTTAATGTAGTGCTCAAGTTAAAGGTTTTCAACTCCCATCTGGTTGCCCACGAACGTAGAATTTCCATTGATGGGGTCTAATCTTTTGCAATGATTTCACATACCTCAGGGAGTGACCATTGATCAATTCTTTGTTCATAATTAGGCTATAGCATGCATATAATGTTGGGTGCAAAAGTTACATTTTTATTTGCTATGTGCCTATGCTGTCTGTAAGTTAATGGGAAAAGTGGATAATTACACAGTCCTTGAAAAATGCTCTTCCTCATAGAGTAGCTAAATTTTTTACTGCCAAAAAAGAAAAATGATGAGCCATCAACTCCAGCATTCGACTGATATCTTTAAAGTTGATACATAATCCCTTTGATTGCATTTGAGGAATAAGGTAGAGAGGTCGGAGAAGGATTGGATTCATTTGCTGTTGTGATTATTTTGGTTCTAGAATTTCGGAATATGTTTGAAGTTATTCAACCCAACGATTGTTTTTCTTCTTGTCTAAGCTAAAATTGCCCTCTGGACTGCGCTTTTGGCATAGGTGTGCTTCGGACATTGCATCCCAATCTACTTTTCTGTCACGATTGGTTGAACGATCTTGGATGAGAAATGATGGGTTTGAATTCATCAGTTTCATTGCTCTGCCATGATTTGCAGTTTTTCCCTTCCCTTTAAAAGAAACAACCTTCACTGCTGAAGGTGTTGTAGGCCAATCAACTTACCTGAATTTGCTGAAAAGTTAACGTTTTTGGGTCTACCAAGCTTATGCTAACGCTTACTTTATTTTCAATAACCTGTATCTTTGATAAAAAAAGTGTTGGCGTTTGCCTCAACAAACAATGGTTCCTGCAAATCTAAAATTGTTTTAAAAGAATAGGGGAAAAATAAAATAAAATCAGTTGCTTCTTGCCCTCTTTGATTGTCCAATGCAACACCTGAAGACTGTTATTTACATCACCAACTATAGAATTCCAGTGAAGGGGAAAAAATTGCAGCGGCTTTTTTCATCCTGATGTATCTTTTAGAGTAGAGCTTGCTTGGTTTCTTTAGGCAATCTCTGCATCCCAAAAAAAATCCACAATCCAAGAGGGTAGTAGTATATTGTCTCTGGTAGAGCATTTCTACCTTTTGAACTTTCAGCAGCTTTGCTTTCGTCTGCTCATGCTCTCGCTCATGGGAACTCAAATCCGCTGCCACCTGTAGCAGTCGAATTAACCTGTGGTGGGCTAATGGCAATCCAGAGCAAAGAGATTGTGATGGCAATGAGACCAGACCAGACAAACACGATTGTTGGCGTCTTTCCTCTTCTACCCATCAAACCTTTTGCGAATGGATACAAATGAGCCAACACCCAGAAGCTAAAGAAAGCTCCACCGAGGAACTTGCTCCACTGCGGGACTGAACTGTAAATGGTTTTTATAAATGCAAATGCCATGGCAATTATGTTTGTCATAGCGATGACAATGGGTGGAATCATCAAGGAAGTCCACTTGACAAGGTGCAAGTCAGCATAAATGTCGTCATTATCCTCTCCCGCAGATTTGGAAGTCAAAGTGAAAGATATTTCAATCCCTGCAATTACCTTGAGAAGGCCTTGAACGACAGCGGCAAAATGTGCGCTAGTTCCAGAAATGAGCCAAAACTGTTCGTTCCTCCACCACTCTTCCAACTCAATACCAGACCATTTTACTTCCAGGATGGCAAGCATGATAAGACATATCGTCATGATTAGGAGGTAGACTAGGAATGAAATGCTTAGAGCCTGCACAATGAAGAATCCAGAGAAGAGAGAGAGAGCAGGAAGGAAGCAATACAAAATTAGGAAGATGGAGGTGAAAGGGTAGATGCCAACGTTAATATAAGCTAGGCGCTGCAGTAACTTTAGACGCTTTGAGGCAAGGAATGCATTGTTTCTGGAGAATAATATCTCCACTGAGCCTGTGGCCCAGCGTAGCACTTGGTGGAGGCGATCGGTGAGGTTGATCGGCGCTGATCCACGAAATGCATCCCGCTTAGTGATGCAGTACACAGAGTGCCAACCGCGGTTGTGCATGCGATATCCTGTCACAACATCTTCTGTCACTGAGCCATAAATCCAACCCACCCGGTCGCCCCACTCTGTCTTGTCCTCATACCTGTACATGATGGATAAAACAAGTGAAGTGTTGAGCAATTGAGCTTTCGTAATCTTCAAGGATAATTAACGCCACCATCTTTTATGATGTTCTGAAATCTCTTGTTGAAAGAACTCAAATAAATATTATAAGCAGAGTTAAGAAAAAAAAAAAAGGAAGTCTAGGTTGCACCATACCAGCAAGAAATTACAGAGACAGCTTCGGCTACAGTGGTGGCATCAAGTGGCTCACGTGGCGCTCTCAGAGCACCTGGAAGACGTCCATACTTGACAGCAGGATGATCGGCAAGTGGCCGCCCTTGGTACTCTGCAGTAGGTATGGACTCAGCCAACATTGTAGAATTCCCAAACCGCTTTGGCAGTAGGTTCAAACCAAGATCAGGATCAAAATCTGTAGCAGCTAAGGGCCGAGTCTCAACAGCAGCAGAATCATCCTTCTGGAGAAACTTATCAGGATTTGGAGGGTCAAATCCGTATAATGCAAACCTTCTGAACATGCAACCGGTTCCCACATAAACTGGACCCTAAGCTCATGGAATGTAACATTCAATTTTTTTTCAATGACACATGCTATTAAGAGAAGCAATTAGATTTAGATGGTTTTTGGTGGAATTTAATTACCTGCACACCATCAAGGGCACGCATATTACCATCAAAGAACACAGTATTGCGATTAGCATATCTATCAGAAGGATCAATGCCTTCAAACCTCTGAGGGAACTGAATGTAGCAGATATTCTCGCCACCTCTGTCCATCATGAAGCACATTCCTTCACGTATAGCTTTGCAATTGTAGATGTAGTGATCACAGTCCAGATTGAGAATGAATGGACCATTGGACAGAATGGCAGATGCTCTAACCAGGGCATTCATGGCTCCAGCCTTTTTGTTATGGTCATAGCCTGGCCTCTTTTCACGGGATACATACACAAACATGGGCAGCCGTATGTCCACATCTGTGAAGTCTATGATCTTTTCATCTACACCTCCTAGCAGCGGGTCAGGGCTAGGGGGCTTCAGCATCACCTGCATGCACCAATACATATTGATGAATCATTGGCATTGTTCTTGTACTTATACAATATCGATTGGCAGTGAACAACTGAACTACCTGAAGAATTCCGGCATGATCGCCTTTGGAATGTTCACCAGCAGGTATGCTCCAAGTTCCTGGCCAATGGGTGCCATCAGCCATCCATGTGGCCTTCTGCACCTTTATTGGCTCCATAGGATCACCAGCACTCTCCTTCATGTGTTTCATCGTCTTCATTTCCTCCCTTGCATTAAAAGCATCTGATCTTCTTCTGATTGAGTCTGGAAGCCCGTTGATCCTCACCTTGAACTCGTCATACTCCCTCTTCATTCGTCTTCTGTCCTTGACAAAGTCGGGCCTGCTTTTGTTCTTGGTTGGGTCAACTTTAAGGCTGAAGTATGTTTCAGGATTCCGTGGCTCAATATTATGTTTTCGGCAGAATGGAACCCACAAATCAGCAAAGCTTGCAGCTTCAGCCATTGCCTCAAAAGTGAGGAGTGCACCACCATCATCTGATACGTAGCAAGCCACCTTTTCTACAGGGTAATCAACGGCTAAGATTGAAAGGATTGTGTTTGCTGTCACAAGGGGAGGCTCTTTTTCAGGATCAGCTGTAGACACAAAGAGGTCCACACCAGGTAGATCAGAGCGCCCAGTGGGATTGGATGGTGATGTCATTTCAAATTTATCTCGGAGAACCTCAAGGTCAGTGGAACGGTTCACGGGGCAAAGCTTTGGAATCTGATCTAGTATCCAGGAGAAGGCAAACCATACCTCACACACCACTGACATTGCCCACAGCCATCTTGCATCCTCATTTGGATTCACCAGTCTCCAATGCAAGAAGAAACCCATGATCACCAGTCGGACCAGAACCAACAACCTGCATTGATGCCACAGTTATCTGATTATTCTGTTGTCATTTATTACTTAAAATTTCACCAATTTGTTATTTGATATTGCAATTCTGGTCTTCCCCTTCCCTTCTAAATTCCAACATCATCGGTTTTTGCAAAGTTGTGGAATCATGTCATGTCCAAGTCTTATGACTTAAGAGCAGAACAGAAACAGATTTGGCAGAGGTGGCCAAAGTTAAGTATGCTTGTGCTTGTAAACAAAAATGAACCTGTAAGGGCTGATGATGGCTGCTGGGATTGGTATTCTGCGGCTGAGTGGCTTCCATGGCTTATCCATATTTTCTAGCATGCCACCCTGGAGGCCTTCATCTCCATCATCTCCATATAAATCGTCTTGGGGCCAGAAGGCATTGCCATAACCGTAAGTTCCTTGAGTTTCAAACAACCACCTGTTGTGATCGAACTCACCTATTTGGTTCCTCTTCATCATTGTCATGTTGTTACGATTGTCTTTATTATTTGGTGCTGGCAATGGTAATGCCCCATTAGAAAAATTTGGCACTTCATCATCATAATCTCCCATTTTGTATGGCTCTTTGCAACCTGGACACAACCCTGTTTCTTTTTGGGCTTCCGTGTAACAATCTCTGCAAATTTTGAACCTGAAAAGCACAAGAACGAACCACATTGGGAACTAACTAATTGAGCATTATAATTTGTTGATACAGAATCAATGTGGTCCGTATCAAAACATGTAATGCATATACCTGCATTCACAAGGGATGACATCGTTTCCTCTTTCATCCTTCATAACCTTGCCATCACAAGCAGGCATGGAACATGAAGAACCTTTGGCTCCAGTCATCTGAGGATGTGTCACCTCTGATTCTATCACTTTATCCATGAGATGCGCACGCGTAACGCTATTGAATCCACCCGTAAACAGGGAATTTGCGACGTACTGTTCTTCGGCCTTCATGGCCACAGACGAGTCCATTGGCTGATTGTCTGGTGTTGACGGTATGTGCACCGTGTAGTTCATGTAGTCAGCTGGAAACTCTCCTGACATATCAAGATCATCTCTTGAAAGGCTAACGTAGCGTCCACTTGAAGTTCTTCTCGCAAACTTCACAGTTTGTCCACTCGAATTACGGCTCCCTCCCTGGGAGTTGTTTGAATCCCCCGGGCTGCGCATTCCTTTCTTTGATGGCTGAGAAGATAGAGATGCCATTTATGTTCAGTTAAAATTTTCTCCAACTTTTAAATGACAGTTGCTTTTGTTTTTCTCCTTTCCTTTCCTTTCCTTCCCAGCTCTATGCCTTTAATGCATGATTGTTGACATGTTTTTGTACAACATGTGCATTCAAATTTACCTCTCTCTAGGATGTTGCTGCATTTCCATAGATCACGGGATGCTTAATTTATTGTTCATATGTTATCCAAGGAATCAAAAACAAGAACAAGAACAATAACAAATTAAAAAACAAAAAAGGTTGTTGATTAGTAGGCAGCCGGACTGCCTCATTGGCTTTGACCTTCCATATCAACAATTTCAAGGTAGAAAATGTCTCTCTAAACAATTTCAGGACGTGGTGCCATTGAGGAGGTTATGGTTATCATTGAAAATTTAGCTGTGTTTTTTTTAGACAATAGAGGGAGATGCTCCAAATGGGAAGCACGTAGTAATTCACACAGAGAGAGAAAGAGAGAGATGGAGATTAGATGTTGAATGTGGACAGAGAGAGAATGTTTATGTTGGAGGGGGTTGGGGAGGAGGGAAGTTGGATCCCTATAAATGGTGAGAGAGAGAGAGAGAGAGAGAGACCAAGTCCAATTAATAATAGATGGCTTTGATTTGGCAGCCTAAGGTTACGGGTTTCAAGGAGATTGGTTTTTTGGTTGGCAATGGCATGACAACCAGTTGGCGTTGTGGACTGAAGGTAGCAGCGCTCAGCACTCTGTTGCATTGCATGATCTCCTACGTCCACATTTGTTTTCAACTCTTAATTAGTTTTTCAACATGACACGAATATATATATATATATGTATGTATGTATGTATGTATGTATATGTATATGTATATGTATATTTCCAACAGAAAATTTTAATACATATTAATAAAAAGGGATTTGAAGAATCAAAGAAAATCACCCCAACTTATGTTTTGTACACTTGCGTAAGGTACGGAAGTTATTGTCAAATATTACCGAATGTTTTGAATGGTTTTGAGGGACTTTACTAGGATAAGCATGGGTCCGGTTGGGTCAGTTCGAAACTTAAAACGAAATTCCCAACCCGATGTGCATTGTATTCTAGACTAGCCTTCCGTGGCCTAGAATAAAAAATATATATATATATATATATATACACGCGCCCACACACGCACAAATATAATAATAAAATAACATATAATAAATAAATAATATTAATTGTTTTGAAATGTTAGGTGGTAACAATCGTTGAAAGATACAGAAAAAAAATTTAACCAATTGTATCTCTTTTATTATCATAAATAAATAAAATTAAAAATTAAAAAAAAAATATTTTAGTGTTATTATGTGCTTAGTAGGTATCCTATAAATATTATTGTACAGTGATGCTCTTTAAATTATAAAAAAATACAATTATTTTCCACCGAGTTGTCCTGTTTTGAAATTTTTAGGTTTTTTATAGGGATAATTTTAAAAGAAATCGTGTGCACAAAAGAAAATTGTTTGACATAACTTTGAAAGCAAATGGGGTAAAAGAATTTACAGAGATAATAAATGATTTGCCTTTGCTAATAGCGCCGTATCAAGCGAAGTTTTAAAAGTTAAAAAGTTGGATAAGACATTGGATCAGAAGATTAACCTTGTGAATCAAGCGTGTTTTTGTTAAAAAATATACTTACTTCTATTGTTGCAAAAGAAAATGATTCTATTATTTTATTGATACTATTTGTGTGGGTGTGTATATATATATATATATATATATATGATTAAACCGGTTCTACCATTGACCAATTTGTCATATGGACGATCTAGAAAATCCAACCCTCGTCCGAGTTAGGTCCGGTTCAGGTTAGAACTTTGCCAGCGAGCACCATGTTGGAAGCAACTGGCGGCATACCCTCTTGGAACACATTCAACCATATTGTTTTTGCCTCCAATTGCAAACCTTACAAAAATATTGTTAATTAACTATATTGTTAAATTCAATTATAAATTAAATTCATATATACTTCAAAATCTAATACACTAATTCATAAAATAATAAAAAAAAAAAGATGATATGTTATAACAAATCATTGAAATTAAGACATTGTTAAGAAATAATAATACACTTTAATTAAAAAATTTTTATTAGGGTTAGAGTTATAAGAACATCTCAAATGGCGATGAAAGGATACCCTTGAAATAGAAAGGATTCTAGGCTTAGAGATTATGGGAGAAAAGGACAATATTTTAAGTAAGTTCATGAGGATTTAGACGGATGACTATGGTATCTGGGCATTTGTGGGAGCGAATTTAGCAACTGTTATTAAGATGATAAATGTATTATTTAAATAAAATTTACTAGAAATGTTACACACATCTGAAAGGGTTTCAAAATATGTGGCAGACAAATTTAATTCTTGAAGGACAGAATTGGTCTACCCAAAAAGCATGGCTGCAAGTAACAAACCTGGTATTATCTAACACACTGAATCATCAACTAGACTATAACCTCAATTGATAAATAGTAAATATATATATATATATATATATATATATGTTATGCGGGAGTGACATTTATGAAATGAAAAGGTTTTTCTCCTTTTTGCAGTATATAGTTGCCTTTCAATAATTTATTTAAAAATTATGTATTTAGTGACTAAATTTTTGTTTTAGGTCGGTTAAAAAAAATGCTTAGAGAAAATAAATATATAATAGACGTAAACTTGAATCTTGTGGTTCTTCTAGAGAGGAGGGTCAAGAGCTTTGTAAATACCAACGCAGTTAATAATGTCTCCACAATCTATTGAATTGATGGCATATGAAAAAAGAAGGTGAACATAAGAAGAAGAAAATGGATAAGAACTTAAAATTAATAATAATACTCAAATAGTTTTAATTGCAGGCTTGTTCATGATCTTCAGTTGTTTTTCCAACTCTTCCTCTACTTTCTTCCTCCAAGCCCACAGACACAAAAATGTTTGTCATCACCATCATCCACCTAGGGTGACAAAACTCCAACACAATTAAAAAAAATAAAAATAAAAAGCGGGACATTTGACTTTTTAAGTTTTAATTATTATTATTTTTATTTTTTATAATTAAGTCTTATATCTTTTAACCATTTTAATTTAGTTTTATGTCTTTCCAAAATTTTCCAATCTTGACCGAGTTGAATTAAAAATCAAAGTTTGGCCGAATAAAAATTAATAAAAATAAAACATCAAGATCTCCCTCTCGGCTCTAGGGAAGGCACATTCTCCATACAATGAAAACAAAAATCCTAAATTGGCATTTTTCATCCCCATTCTCAAATCGAAAACAAAAATCCTAACAATCGAAAGTTCAGTTTCTATCGAAGATATTTCTATTTCTAGTTTTCTCTCGTCTATTTGATTTGTGTCTCTTCGTTTCAAAACACATAACCCACTTTTATTACATGGATATTTTGTCAGAGTTTAAAATCTCAATTTTTATCAAAAAAAATCTTTTGTATTAACGTACACATCACGACTTGCCTTCCACCATGAGAAAATATTCCTGATTTTTTCTGCCTTCTCTTTGAATAATACCGTGAAAGGTAAATTTGCTAGAAAGAGGGATTAATTTTGTCCATCGAAGAAGTTGATTGCATGAAAAAGGAAGTCTTTATTGTTTAGAGGAAGAAAAAGATAAAGATAATTTCTTTTTTGGGGTTTTTTTTTTCCATCCTACGGAGTTCAAACACAAGCCTTTAATACTGTAACTTGATTTTTTTTTAATTAATTTTTTTAGCCAAATTACAATTCTCAACGTTTTTGACCCGTTCTGTCCATATATATATATAAAAAAAGAATAGGATTGAATTGAAATAGTTAAAAGATATTAATTATAAAAATTTTTAAAAATTTAGGACTAAAAAAATAAATATCTCAAAAATAGCCATTGGCACATGGTAGACACATTTATATTTTGAAGCTATTGTGGAATAGTTGAAATTGATTATATTAATTATGTATGATATAACAATACTACACTCTATATATACTATATAATTCTGACAAATTAATCAATAGCAGAAACCGGAGGTGGAAAGAAATCTAGAGATGTGCATTTTGTTCTTATATATACTCCTCCATGATTTCAGGACTATTTCATATTCTCATAATTCACATATTTAATATCTTAATAAATCACCTTAGGCAATTCAATTATAAAACGTTCATCCAACCCCTTTTCAATCTTAATTAGGTAATAGCATCTCATTTATGATTTTTCCCTTCTCTCATCAATCTTAATTAGTTAATAACGTCCCATTTATGATTGACTCCCTCCCTAATTAGGTATTAAATCCTCCCATAATTTTAGAGCTATATATGTCTACCTGGAAATGAACTCCTTCCTTAATGTTAGGGATACAAAAAATTATATGAAAATCTACAAAGCTAGAAGAATCTTTGTAGCTCCCATACCATTTTAACTTCACGGCATGCTAGTTACATATAAAAACAATTTTGATTTGTCCTTCCAGAAATACCCAATAACTACAAATTTAGATTTATATTTAGAGATTTGGGTAACTAATTCTACTAAGAATATGTAATTTATCAAAATAAGAAAAATTATTTTTATTGTGTAGCTCACAGTTTAATATGTCTTCTAGTGGATTAAAAAAAAAAAAAAAAGAAGAAGAAGAACAATATTGATCTGATATTTTCTGTGCTAGGCAATCTGTAGCACAATGTCACGGGCCAAGTGATTTGGCCAAAATTGGGCCATTTAAAGAGGTTTACCTTAGAATAAGGTAGAAGTCTCTAGAATTCTGTAGATAGCTTCCTTATCTTCTTGTAAAGAGTAGAGTTAGGTAGAATATTCTAGAATGAGAATAGGAACCATTGGATTAAATATATCCTAGTCATCCATTGAGAAGGTGGATGACTATATATAGCCTTAGGGACTTCATTTGAAAGCATCCAAGCAAGTAAGAGTGTATTTACCTTCTTAAAACAATATAGTATTCTCCAAGTTCTCTAAATCTCTTTGTGTGCATATTTCCATCCTTTGATAGTAGTATTCTAGCTCTCGGGGAAGGCTGAACTAGCATTCCAGTCAAGTGAATTGCTAGTGCCGCACGGGTCGTTGGGAGTACAAGGCCGAGTCCGTGACAAGTGGTATTAGAGCAAGGTTTCTACAAGTAGCAAGCACGGTCTATTGAAAGAATGTCTGGTTCACACAGTGAGATTACCCACGGGGTTGAGGAAGCCAAGAAGCAACCAAAAAGAGGGAGATCAAGGTCGAGGGATGTCTTGGAAGACACCAATGTCAAGCTTGCAAAAGTTGAGCTTGTGGTGGCCGATGGGCAGGAGAAGTTTGAGGCAGTAGACCAACGCATCGACGAGCTCGAGAAGGAGAGTGAAGAGCTACGTGGGGAGTTGCAAGGTGCCTTGAACCAGGCTCTGTCAAGGTGTCTAGACCAAGTGAAGACCTTAGAAGAGGCCCTTCATTCTGAGGTTGGAACGTTGAAGGAAGAGCTCGAAAGAGTCTCAAACGAGTTGAAGGAGACCAAGGATGAGTTAGCCCTCTGTAAAAAGGCCATTGCTCAAAGTGGAAGCATTGCCTTGCCACCGATAGTTGCAGCTTCTTCAAAAGTGGATGTCGCAAGACCCAAGGCATACAATGGGTTGAGCAACGCGAAGGAGGTTGATAATTTTCTATGGAGCGTGGAATAATACTTCAAGACACTTGGTATCACGGAGGATACCAAGAAGAGTGATAGTGCTACCCTATACCTCATGGCTACCGCAATGGGATGGTGGAGTAAGAGGGATAGTGATGTTGAGAGGGGAACTTGCATCAGTAACACATGAGACGAGTTCAAGAAAGAACTCAAGCGGAAATTCTATCCAGAGAATGCAGAAGAAGAGGCGAGAGCCAAGCTAAGGAAATTCCTGATTATCCCGACAAGGAAGCATTTTTGCATTCAAAGATGGCTTACAAAATTGGGCAAAGATAGAGATCCAAAGACATGGTGCTCAAGATCTCGCCACCGCTATTTCCATCGAATCATTAATAGAGTTCAAGAAGTCCGAGAAGCTGTCTCTTATACACATCTAGATGTGTATAAGAGAGAGGTTAAAATGGTATGGGAGCTACATAGATTCTTCTAGCTTTGTAGATTTTCATATAATTTTTTGTCTCCCTAACATTAAGGAAGGAGTTCATTTCCAGGTAGACATATATAGCTCTAAAATTATGGGAGGATTTAATACCTAATTAGGGAGGGAGTCAATCATAAATGGGACGTTATTAACTAATTAAGATTGATGAGAGAAGGGAAAAATCATAAATGAGATGCTATTACCTAATTAAGATTGAAAAGGGGTTGGATGAACGTTTTATAATTGAATTGCCTAAGGTGATTTATTAAGATATTAAATATGTGAATTAGATGTGTATAAGAGACAGGCTTTAACACGATCCATAAACTTCATACTAAGCACAATTGGGTAATCATCCATTGGTACAATAGAAAAGTCTACAATGTCACACCATTCACCCATACGTACCTCTATACCATGCGCAATCCCCGCTCTGCATTTACTGCCTTGAGCCATCCTCGCTCCTTGTGATATTTGATGCCTAACCGTCTTGCTTCCTCTTCTTGAAGGAAGTTTTTAGAAGCTCCAGTATCCACTAAGGCTTTAACCACTTGGTTACTCACCTTTGTTTCCACATATAACCGTCCTTTCTTCTCGGCTTTAGGCACTTCGACCTTGGCTTTGATGGCATTGAGGATTTGTAATGACCCCATCCTCGTCTCTTCACGTTGTTGTTGTTCCTCCCTTCCTTAGGCCTATTAAACTTGTGCTGTCTCTTATACACATCTAGATGTGTATAAGAGACAGTTTCCTTAGCTTTGCTCTCGCCTCTTCTTCTGCATTCTCTGGATAGAATCTGTCTCTTATACACATCTAGATGTGTATAAGAGACAGGAACTCAAGCGGCAATTCTATCCAGAGAATGCAGAAGAAGAGGCGAGAGCAAAGCTAAGGAAATTCCTGATTATCCCGACAAGGAAGCATTTTTGCATTCAAAGATGGCTTACAAAATTGGGCAAAGATAGAGATCCAAAGACATTGTGCTCAAGATCTCGCCACCGCTATTTCCATCGAATCATTAATAGAGTTCAAGAAGTCCGAGAAGTCCGAGTCTCCTAAGGACAAAGGTGGCAAAGGAAAAAGTGGGGGAGAGAGTCCCTCAAACAAAAGCTGTTCTCACAAGTTTAATAGGCCTAAGGAAGGGAGGAACAACAACAACGTGAAGAGACGAGGATGGGGTCATTACAAATCCTCAATGCCATCAAAGCCAAGGTCGAAGTGCCTAAAGCCGAGAAGAAAGGACGGTTATATGTGGAAACAAAGGTGAGTAACCAAGTGGTTAAAGCCTTAGTGGATACTGGAGCTTCTAACAACTTCCTTCAAGAAGAGGAAGCAAGACGGTTAGGCATCAAATATAACAAGGAGCGAGGATGGCTCAAGGCAGTAAATTCAGAGCGAGGATTGCGCATGGTATAGAGGTACGTATGGGTGAATGGTGTGACATTGTAGACTTTTCTATTGTACCAATGGATGATTACCCAATTGTGCTTAGTATGAAGTTTATGGATCGTGTTAAAGCCGTGTCTATTCCATTTGCCAACACAATGTGCATCTTGGAGGAAGGCAATACATGCATGGTGCCTTTGGCAAGAGAGACTTACTTATAATCCAGGCAAATTTCGGCCATGCAACTTTCTAAAGGCGTAAAGAAGTCGCAACCCACCTTTCTTGTATCCTTGAAGGATGAAAAGGATACTTTCTCATCAAATGGCCTACCTGAGGGAGTCTCTCATGTCATGAAAGAGTTTAAGGACGTAATGCCTCCCGAATTACCTAAGAAGCTCCCACCTAAGCGGGAGGTGGACCACAAGATAGAATTGGTCCCAGATGCAAGACCACCTGCTACAGTGCCTTACCGTATGACACCCCCTGAGTTAGAGGAACTCAGAAGACAACTAAAGGAGCTGTTGGATGCGGGTTACATTCAACCGTCAAAAGCTCCATATGGTGCACCTATGCTTTTCCAAAAGAAACATGATGGGTCACTTCGGTTGTGTGTGAATTATCGAGCACTCAACAAAATAACTGTGAAGAACAAGTATCTCATTCCGTTAATAGCTGATTTGTTCGATCAGCTAGGTGAAGCGCGATGGTTCACAAAGCTGGACTTGAGATCGGGGTACTACTAAGTGAGGGTTGCAGAAGGAGATGAGCCAAAGACGGCTTGCGTTACGAGGTATGGCTCCTTTAAGTTCTTAGTTATGCCATTTGGACTAACTAATGCCTCTGCCACATTCTGCACCCTTATGAATCGAGTTTTCAAGTCATTTTTGGATAAATTTGTCGTAGTATATCTGGATGATATCTTTGTCTATAGCAAGACATTGGACGAGCATATTAGACATCTACGACAAGTTTTCCAAGTGCTAAGGGAACACGAATTATATGTGAAGAAGGAGAAATGTGCCTTTGCTCAGCGAGAGGTCACATTCTTAGGACACATTATCGGCGGAGGCAAACTACTGATGGACAAGTCTAAGGTGCAGGCCATCCATAATTGGGAACCACCTAAGAAGGTAACTGAGTTACGATCCTTCTTAGGCCTCGTCAACTACCACCGAAGATTTATAAAGGGCTACTCCTCTGTTGCAACTCCACTCACTGATTTGTTAAAGAAAAATAGAACATGGAGCTGGGATGAAAGATGCCAAAGAGCATTTGAGGTGCTCAAGCAAGCAGTAGCTGATGAGCCAATGTTGGCTCTTCCCGACCACACCAAACCGTATGACGTACAAACTGATGCTTCAAATTTTGCAATTGGTGGCGTTCTAATGCAGGAAGGTCATCCCATCGCATATGAAAGTCGCAAGTTGAACAAAACTGAGCGTCGTTATACAGTCCAAGAGAAGGAGATGACTGCAGTGGTACATTGCCTACAAACTTGGAGGCATTACTTGTTGGGGTCTAAGTTCGTGGTGAAGACAGACAATATTTCCACAAGTTATTTCCTCAATCAAAAGAAGTTGACGCCAAAACAAGTGAGGTGGCAAGCTTTCTTGGCAGAATTCGACTTTGTGATGGAGTATAAGCCGGGTAAGGATAATTTGGTGGCTGATGCATTGAGTAGGAAGGCCAAATTAGCTGTCATCACAAGTCCAAACTTCCCTTTGGTGGAACAAGTGAAGGAGGGATTGGAGCATGATCCACAAGTCAAGAGTTTGAAGGAATTGGCAAGTAGTGGGAAGACATGCCGATTTTGGCTTGAAGATGGATTGCTCACTACTAAAAGCAATAGAGTTTATGTGCCAAGGTGGCAAGGATTGAGGAAAGCGATTATCAAGGAGTGTCATGACTCAAAATGGGCAGGACATCCAGGCATACGTCGTACATTGGCACTTGTAGAGCGAGCATATTATTGGCCACAAATGCGAGATAACATTGAGCTCTACGTGAAGACGTGTTTGGTATGCTAACAAGATAAGGTGGAGCAACACCAACCGTCAGGATTGCTGGAGCCCCTACCTATTCCAGAAAAGCCATGGGAGAGTATTTCAATGGATTTCATCACGTGTCTACCGAAGTCAGATGGATGTACCAACATCATGGTAGTGGTAGACCGCTTTAGCAAGTATGGGGTGTTCATCCCCGTACCCTCAAAGTTTACAGCTGAAGATGCAGCACGCCTATTTTTCAAGTACGTGGTGAAATACTGGGGCATTCCAAAGACGATTGTTAGCGACCGAGACACACGCTTCACTGGAAGATTCTGAATGGAGCTGTTCAAGTTGATGGGATCGGAGCTCAATTTCTCCACAAGTTTTCATCCTCAAACGGACGGTCAAACAGAGAGAGTAAATGCCTTGTTGGAGCTATTCTTAAGGCATTATGTAAGTGCCAACTAGAGCGATTGGACTAAGTTGCTTGACATAGCCCAATTTTCATACAATTTGCAAAGAAGGGAGTCAACTGGGGCTAGTCCATTCGAAGTTGCTACAGGGTTACAACCAATGACCCCACACACATTGGCATTGGCAGATTGGTACAAAGGGCTTAGTTCCTGCTGCTTCAAGTTTTGTCAATGGTTGGCAGAGAAGGTCCGACTGGCACAGCACACTTTGGTCAAGGCTACTAAACGGAAATGAAGAGAAATGGGCCCGATGACCAAGAGGCAGACACTTAGAGTTCTGAGAAGGAGATTTGGTGATGGTAAACTTCTTCCCATCAAAGCCGAAGGTTTGCTAGTGCAAAAGGATCCTGGTAAGCGTTCGGATCGACCTTCCCAATTAGAGAAGATGATTTGGCATACTTTAGTTACCGCCTTGACCTTACCGTCACTATCTCGAGATGCATGCCAGTATTCCATCGTTGAGTTTGCTAAACCTTTCATCCTACAAAGAGGAGCCGAAGTCAGGCAAAACAACAAAGGGCACCTACAGCAATAACAAACCATGCCAGATCGTGACGTGGAGAGATATTGGCACATTCGCGTCATTCCTAGGCGAGGCACCATGCCAAGTTATGTGAGTACTTTGTTAAATGGAAAGGTTGCCTGTTAAGCCGAGACAAGTTGGAAAGGAGCTAACATTGTGGAACAATGTCGATGTTAATCGAAGGCATATAAGAGGGGAACAGGCGAGAGGCGTCGCCCAGATATGAGTGGGGAAGAATGTCAACGGGCCAAGTGATTTGGCCAAAATTGGCCATTTAATAGGCTTACCTTAGAATAAGGTAGAAGTCTCTAAATTCTGTAGATAGCTTCCTTATCTTCTTGTAAAGAGTAGAGTTAGGTAGAATACTCTAGAATGAGAATAGGATACCATTGGATCAAATAGATCCTAGCCATCCATTGAGAGGTGGATGACTATATATATAACCTTAGGGACTTCAATTTGAAAGCATCAAGCAAGTAAGAGTGTATTTGCCTTCTTGAAGCAATATAGTATTCTTCAAGTTCTCTAAATCTCTTTGTGTGCATCTTTCCTCCTTTGATAGTAGTAATTCTAGTCTTCGGGGAAGGCTGAACTAGCATTCCAGTCAAGTGAATTGTTTAGTCGCAGAGTCGTTGGGAGTCGCAAGTCCGTGACAACAGCACAGAGCAATTCTCTCTCAGCCAAATATTTATAGGCTTCTTAGACCCGTATAAATGCCTTATGCAATTTTAGGGTATTAATTCTCTTCAAGCCATACTATATCTCCTAAATTTTTACCCATTATGAGATTCAAGTCCTAATTACTTTATGGGAATCACATGAAATATAATTGAGGGTTACCAAGAGAAACACAAACAAGGAAAGTAGGGAAGTATATTACTATTTTACACAATTTGCAATGATGTTTTCTACCAAGGAGCTTCAGTTTTATAACTCTTATAAGTTTCTTTTTTACTAAATTTTAAAATTAGGTATAAAATCTATAAAAATTTGTTAAATATTTAAATGATTTCTTAAAATGGTAGATAATGTATAAATATTTTAAAAAATATTAAAACTGTTTATATCAAAAAGATCAATTATTTATCAAAAAATAATTATAAATAACTTTAAGAAATTTTATTTTTATTAAAAAAAATTAAATTTTACTTCAATTTTTTTTATCAAACTTGTATTTTTACCAGTTGTATTTTTTTTTTTTGCCTAAAAAACTTTATTTATTTTTTTTTTTCGGTTAAAAAATTTTTAATAATTCAGCTGTTGATTAGCATTTTTTTTAAGTAAATTACACAATTTTTTTTTAGTCATAATAGTTTTTTAAGTGCTACACATTTCGTCACTGAGAAGACCAAGTTTGTGACAACTAGTGTGTACTCTTAATTTCTTTTTGAATTTATGTGTTTTTTGAGGGCAAATTTTAATTTGTCTATTTCATTGTACAACCTTTCTTGTCCATGTTCTATTCTTGCCTTCTCTCCATGCAACTCCTTCTCAGATGTTAGGATGTGGGGAAAGAAGGTTTGATAATGACTTGAACTTGATTTTCCTCAGTCATGTCCCGAGCTCTCTCCTATTGCTATTTTGTTAAGGTAAGTTTCATTTCAATTTTTTTGCTGAAAAAGGAAATGGATATGTTTTCATTTCAATTGAAATGAAGGGGATAGGGTTTAGATAGTCTCTTCCTTAATTGAAGGTTAGTGAAACTTTAAACTGATGACACGAAACTTACAAACAACTAAAGAGCTTTATATTTGCAATCTAAATGCTCCAATGCTTTTGACCTCAAGGATAAGATTAGAATTTAGACACTACTAGTTATAAAAAGTTTTAACTGAGGATGAAAGAGAAAAAGAACAAAATTTACACGTGAAGAGTAAGCATGGCTTTACAGCTGGGCAGAATTTTTAAGGCTAAAATTTAAATCTCTCCTCCCCCTTTTTTTTTTTCGTCTAGTTGAAACTGGTGAGATAAGAAATTAGCTTTTGAAACGAGGTTTGCGGTTCAGATTCATATCTTACCCAAAGGTTATACTTGAGTCATTGGGTTATCTATGTAGTTGGTCTTATAACTTTTTATTTAATGTCAAATAAAAAGTGGTAGTCGTCTTATTTTTGGTTGTTTATTTTAGTTTTTTTCCACTATTTATTTAAATTTTAATTATTAGTCATTTTTATCATTATAATCTAAATTCTTGTTTAATGTTCATTTCCATAAATTCTTTGGGACATGACACTTGTTTTTCCTTCCCGATACACATTAAATTTTTTGGGAGATACTTAGATTTGTCAGGTGGGTGGGTTGGTAGGAAGGCGGGTGTGCCAAACTACACCAAATTGTGGCCTTGTCTTTATTAAACAGATTTTTACAGGCATAATATTAATTCTCTCCATTTTTTTATTCTTTTTAGTTTGTTGTTGTTGGATTCGTGACGCTGGACAGAAATTTCTTGCCTGTTATGGTTTTTTGGTTGAAACTTCTGATTTTGATTTTTTTTGAATGATAATGAGCTTGACCGGACCACGCCCTTGATTGGCCCTTTGAGTCGAATATCGTCAGACTTTTACTGTACAAGCAAACAGAAACCCTTTTTCTCCTTTTCCTCTCTCTGTTTTTTTTTTTTTTTTTCTTTTTCCTGACATGCTTGATCTACTGTTAGAACTCGAGTCATCATCAATGTTGTTATTGGGTTGGCTTGGCTCCCTTTGCTTGGAACAGTTAAAGTGGCTGGCATCCATGAATCGGTGGTTTCACTCTGCCTGTTAGCATTAACTTATTTTTTTGGGCGGAGAAATGTCCAGGAAACAAGCAATTTCACTTCAGCTACACATCTATGGGCCCGAGGAATGTAATTTTCACCTCAAGCTACAGGGTAAATGTAAAAAATCAGTCAAAAGACAAATTCAAAGAGAACGCCAATAACTCCTGTGCACGCAAAGAACACATGAAATATTATCATAAAAAAGCAAAAAAACAAACAAAGATAGTCAGATTACTACAATTTCTGAAAATAAAAATATGACTAATAACAAGATAGGAATTGATTTATTTTTGGGACTA
>CM038489.1:3353263-3666274 GCA_021464305.1 Kandelia obovata
CTGGGGAGTGTTTTGAATCCCCCGGGGACTGCGCATCCTTTCTTTTGGATGCTGAGAAGATAGAGATGCCATTTATGTTCAAGTTTAAAAATTTCCTCAACTTTTAAATTGACAGTGTTTTTTTGTTCTTTCTTTCCTTTTCCTTCCCAGCTCTTATGCCTTTAATGTATGCATTGTTAAAATGTTTTGCTTTACAACATGTGCATTCAAATGTACCTCTCTCTAGGATGATGACTGCATTTCTCAATAGTCAACGGAATGCTTAATTTATGTTCATATTGTTATTCAAGGAATCAAAAACAAGAACAAGAACAATAACAAATAAAAAACAAAAAAAGGTTGTTGTATTAGTAGGCAGCGGACTGCCCTCATTGGCTTTGACCTGCCAATCAACGATTTCAAGGTAGGAAAATGTCTACTTCTAAACTCAATTTCAGACCGTGGTGCCATTGAGGAGGTTTGGTTATTCATGAAAATTGTAGCTGTGTTTTTTTAACGACAATAAGGGGAAGTATGCTCCAATGGGAGCACGTAGTAATTACAACAAGAAGAGAGAAAGAGAGAGATTGGAGATCTAGATGTTGAATGTGGCAGAAGAGAGAGAATGTTTATGTTTGGAGGGGGTTTGGGGGAGGAAGTATAGATCCATATTAAATGGTGAGAGAGACGAGAGAGGAGAGAGAAGAGACCAAGTCAATTAATAATAGATGGCTTTGATTTGGACAGGCCGTACAGTTACGGGTTCACGGTAGATTGGTTTTTTGCTGTGTCGGTCAAATGGCCAGACAACCAGTTGGCGTTGTCTGAGGTAGCGCGCTCAGCACTTTGTTGCATTGCATTGATCCCTACGTCCACATTTGTTTTTCAACCTCTTTAATAGTTTTTCACATTGACACGAAAACTATATATTATCATATGTATGTATGTATGTATGTTATGTACTATGTAATATGTATATGTTAATTTCCAAAGAAATTTTAAACATATAATAAAAAGGGATTTGAAGAATCAAAGAAAACACCCAATTATGTTTGTTACCACTTGCGTAAAGGTACGGAAAGTTATTGTCTATATTTACCGACATTGTTTTGAATGTTTGAGGGCTCTCTCATGGGATAAGCCATGGTCGTTGGGTCGTTCGTAAATTTAAAACGAATTCCCAACACCGATGTGCATTGTTATTCTAGAACAGCCTTCCGGTATGGCCTAGAATAAAATAATATATATAGTTAATATATATATGATACACGCGCCACACACGCACAATATATATAATAAAAATAACATAAAATAAATAATATTATTGTTTTGAAATGTTTAGTGGTAACAATCGTTGAAAGTACAGAAAAAAAAATTTAAACCAATGTGTTCTTTTATTATTCATAAATAAATAAAATTTAAAAATTAAAAAAAATATTTTGTGTTATTGTGGCTTAGTAGGTTCCTAAAATTATTATGTACCAGTTATGCTCTCTTTAAATTATAAAACGAATACAAATTATTTATCCACCGGTGTGTCGTTTGAAATTTTTTTAGGTTTTTATAGATAGGGATATTTAAAGAAAATCGTGAGTGCACAACAATAAGAATTGTTTAGAATAACTCTTGAAAGCAATGGGTAAAAGAATCTACAGGAGATAATAAATGATGCCTTTGCTAATAGCGCCGTATCAAGCGTAAGTTTAAAAGTAAAACAGTTGATTAAACATTGGCATCAGGAATTTGATTTAACCTTGTGAATCAGCGTGTTTTTTGGTTTACCAAAAAATTATGACTTACCTTCTATTGTTTGCACAAAGAAAATGATTCTAATTATTTTTTAAGATTTACATATTTGTGTGTGGGGAATTGTATAGTATATAATATAATCACTATATTTAAACTAGTTACTATATATAACTACGTATACTTACAATTTGTCAAATGCGACAATTCTATGAAAATCCACCCTATTCGTCGAGTTAGGTTCCGGTTCAGGTTTGAACTTTGCCAGCGGACAATGTGTTGGAAGCAACTGGCGGCCAACCTCTTGGAACAAATTCAACCATAATTGTTTTTTGCTCCAATGCATAACCTTACAAAAATACTGTTTAATTAAACTATAATGTGTTCAACATCAAATTATAAATTTAATTCATAATATACTTCAAAATCTAATACACAAATTTCATAATAATAAAAAAAAAAAGATGATATGTATAACAAATCATTGAAAATTAAACATTGTAAGAAGATATAATACATTTAATTAAAAAATTTGTTTATTACGGTTAGAATTATAGAACATCGCCAGAATGCGCGATTGAAAGGTTACCTTGAAATAGAGAAGGATTCGTCAGTGTGTAGATATTATGTGAGAAAAGGACAATATTATTTAAGTAAGTCATGAAGCGATTATTGAACGCGATGGACTATGGTCATCTGGGCATCTTGTGGGAGCGGAATTTAGCAACATGATTATTAGAGTATTGATAAATGTATATATAGTCTTATAATAATAAAAATATTACTAGAAATGTTACACACATCTGAAAGGTTTTCAAAATATGTGGCAGCATAATTAATTCTTGAGGACAGAATCTGGACTACCAAAAAGCATGGCTGACAAGTAAACAAACCTGTATTATCTAACACACATGAATCATCCAACTAGACTATAACCTCAATTGAATAATTTAGTAAATATATATAATTTTATATAAATAATTTATAGTTATGCGGCATGAATTTTGAAATGAAAAGGTTTTTCTCTTTTTGCAGTATTAGTGCCTTTCAATAATTTATTTAAAATGATTATGTATTTATGTGACTAAATTTTTGTTTAGGTCGCGTTAAAAAAAATGCTTAGAAAAATAATATATTAATAGACGTAACTGGATCTTGTGGTTCTGTCTAAGAGAGGAGTGTCAAGAGTTCTTGTAAATTACCACGAGTTAATAAGTGGTCTCCACAATCTATTGAATTGACTGGCATATGAAAAAGAAGTGAACATAAGAGAAGAAGAATGGATAAGAACTTAAAATTATAATAATATCAAATAGTTTTAATTGCAGGCTTGTTCGATGATCTGTCAGTTGTTTTTCCAAGCCTCTTCTTACTTTTCTTCTCCACAGCGACACAGACACAAAATGTTGTATCATATTCCACTGTAAGTATCAGACACTATCAACATCCAAATTAAAAAAAAGTATAAAAATAAAAAGCGGGACATTTGACTTTTTTAGTTTTAATTATTATTTTTTTATTTTTTATTAATTAAGTCTTATACTCTTTATAACATTTTAATTTAGTTTATGTCTTTCACAAATTTTCAATCTTGACCGAGTTTGAATTAAAATAAAGTCTTGGACCGAATTAAAATTAAAAAATAAAACATCAAATACTCCTCTCGGGCTTCAGGAAGGCACATTCTCCATATCACATAAAACAAAAATCTAAAATTGGATTTTTCATCCCCATTCTCAATCGAAAACAAAATCCTAACAATCGAAAGTACAGTTTCTATCGAGATAATTTCCTATTTCTAGTTTATCTCGTCTATTTGATTTGTCTTCTTCGTTTCAAACACATAAACCACTTTTATTACATGGATATTTGTTCAGAGTTTATAATCTCAATTTTTATCAAAAAAATCTTTTGATATTAACGTACACATCTACGACTTGCCTTCCCACATGAGAATATATTCTGATTTTTTCTGCTTCTCTATCTGAATAATACCGTGAAAGGTAAAATTTGCTAGAAGGAGGGATTAATTTTGTCCATCGAAGAAAGTTGATTGCATGAAAGGAAGTCTTTATTGACGAGAAAAAAAAGAAATAAGATAAATAGATTAGAGAAAGAAGAATAAGAATAAATATATATAAATATAAATTAGAGGTATGATTAATATAGATTTCAAATAATAAGAGAAGTTCAAAAAAGACTTATATAAAATAACTGTACTTTGATATTTTATATTAATTAATTTTTTAATTAAGAAGAGCAAAATTACAAAATATAAAGTTTAAAATATAAGACCCGATTAACATGAAAAAAATAAAGAAATAATATAAATAATATAAAAAAAGAAAAATGAGGATTGAATATGAAATAGATTAAAGAATATATAAAAATTAATTAAAAAATATTTAAAAAAATTATGATCAAGAACATAGAAAATAATATCTATCAAAAAAATAACCATGACATAGAGTAACAACATTAATAATATAATTTAAGATTAGATCCGGGATAGTTCGCAAAGTATAGGAAATTATATTAATAATGTATAGAAAAGAAATAAATAAAAATAAATAATACAATAAATAAATATAAAAGTATATATATATTCTGACAAAATTAATAAATAGCAAGAGAAACAGAGTGACAGAAAATATATAAGAAGATGTAGATATAATATATAATTAATAAATATTTAAATAAAATATATAACATACACATCACAAAAAGAATATAATGAGACATATATTATAAACAAAAATATATAAAAAAGAAAAAAAATCAAAAAATTCTAACAAATATAAATAATTATAAATTTAAATAATATATATAAATATACTTAGACAAATTACAATAATAATAACGTATCAAATCCAACCCACTATTATCAAATAAATTATTGATAACTAAAATAGTGAAATAATAAAATTATGTACTTTTCCAATCTCCTACATCAATAAAATAATAAATATAAAATAATAAACACAAATAAATAAGTCAAATTGAATCCAATTATATTAAGTATAGATTAAATCCTCACATAATTATAAAGAGCCTAATATATATGTAATAACTGAGAAATAATAGAAAAAGTAATAAAATTAAATAGTATAGGAGATAGAAAAAAATATATAATAGAAGAAAAATAATAAAAGAATAAGAAGAATATTAATAGTAGCTACAATAACTATTTTAATTAATCGGAATAATAGAATAATTACAATATAAAAAGAAAAAAATAATTAGATAATATAAGTAATATAATAAGAGAATAAATAAACCAAAACAATAGAATAAAAGAGATAGAATAGAATATGTAAAAACAATTAGAATATATAGAAATATAAATAAGATGAGTTAGAAAATAAAAATTAATACAATAAGAATATGTAAGTAAATATTATCAATAAAGAGAAAATAATAATAGTAGAATGAGATGTAGAATGAACGCTATATAAAATATAGAGATATTATATAGTGAGAAGTAGAAAATTAAAAAAAAAAAAAAAGAAGAAGAAGAACAATATTGATCTGATATTTTCTGTGCTAGGCAATCTGTAGCACAATGTCACGGGCCAAGTGATTTGGCCAAAATTGGGCCATTTAAAGAGGTTTACCTTAGAATAAGGTAGAAGTCTCTAGAATTCTGTAGATAGCTTCCTTATCTTCTTGTAAAGAGTAGAGTTAGATAGAATATTCTAGAATGAGAATAGGAACCATTGGATTAAATATATCCTAGTCATCCATTGAGAAGGTGGATGACTATATATAGCCTTAGGGACTTCATTTGAAAGCATCCAAGCAAGTAAGAGTGTATTTACCTTCTTAAAACAATATAGTATTCTCCAAGTTCTCTAAATCTCTTTGTGTGCATATTTCCATCCTTTGATAGTAGTATTCTAGCTCTCGGGGAAGGCTGAACTAGCATTCCAGTCAAGTGAATTGCTAGTGCCGCACGGGTCGTTGGGAGTACAAGGCCAAGTCCGTGACAAGTGGTATTAGAGCAAGGTTTCTACAAGTAGCAAGCACGTTCTATTGAAAGAATGTCTGGTTCACACAGTGAGATTACCCACGGGGTTGAGGAAGCCAAGAAGCAACCAAAAAGAGGGAGATCAAGGTCGAGGGATGTCTTGGAAGACACCAATGTCAAGCTTGCAAAAGTTGAGCTTGTGGTGGCCGATGGGCAGGAGAAGTTTGAGGCAGTAGACCAACGCATCGACGAGCTCGAGAAGGAGAGTGAAGAGCTACGTGGGGAGTTGCAAGGTGCCTTGAACCAGGCTCTGTCAAGGTGTCTAGACCAAGTGAAGACCTTAGAAGAGGCCCTTCATTCTGAGGTTGGAACGTTGAAGGAAGAGCTCGAAAGAGTCTCCAACGAGTTGAAGGAGACCAAGGATGAGCTAGCCCTCTGTAAAAAGGCCATTGCTCAAAGTGGAAGCATTGCCTTGCCAACGATAGTTGCAGCTTCTTCAAAAGTGGATGTCCCAAGACCCAAGGCATACAATGGGTTGAGAAACGCGAAGGAGGTTGATAATTTTCTATGGAGCTTGGAATAATACTTCAAGACACTTGGTATCACGGAGGATACCAAGAAGATTGATAGTGCTACCCTATACCTCATGGATACCGCAATGGTATGGTGGAGAAAGAGGTATAGTGATATTGAGAGGGGTACTTGCATCATTAACACATGAGACGAGTTCAAGAAAGAACTCAAGCGGCAATTCTATCCAGAGAATGCAGAAGAAGAGGCGAGAGCAAAGCTAAGGAAATTCCTGATTATCCCGACAAGGAAGCATTTTTGCATTCAAAGATGGCTTACAAAATTGGGCAAAGATAGAGATCCAAAGACATTGTGCTCAAGATCTCGCCACCGCTATTTCCATCGAATCATTAATAGAGTTCAAGAAGTCCGAGAAGTCCGAGTCTCCTAAGGACAAAGGTGGCAAAGGAAAAAGTGGGGGAGAGAGTCCCTCAAACAAAAGCTGTTCTCACAAGTTTAATAGGCCTAAGGAAGGGAGGAACAACAACAACGTGAAGAGACGAGGATGGGGTCATTACAAATCCTCAATGCCATCAAAGCCAAGGTCGAAGTGCCTAAAGCCGAGAAGAAAGGACGGTTATATGTGGAAACAAAGGTGAGTAACCAAGTGGTTAAAGCCTTAGTGGATACTGGAGCTTCTAACAACTTCCTTCAAGAAGAGGAAGCAAGACGGTTAGGCATCAAATATAACAAGGAGCGAGGATGGCTCAAGGCAGTAAATTCAGAGCGAGGATTGCGCATGGTATAGAGGTACGTATGGGTGAATGGTGTGACATTGTAGACTTTTCTATTGTACCAATGGATGATTACCCAATTGTGCTTAGTATGAAGTTTATGGATCGTGTTAAAGCCGTGTCTATTCCATTTGCCAACACAATGTGCATCTTGGAGGAAGGCAATACATGCATGGTGCCTTTGGCAAGAGAGACTTACTTATAATCCAGGCAAATTTCGGCCATGCAACTTTCTAAAGGCGTAAAGAAGTCGCAACCCACCTTTCTTGTATCCTTGAAGGATGAAAAGGATACTTTCTCATCAAATGGCCTACCTGAGGGAGTCTCTCATGTCATGAAAGAGTTTAAGGACGTAATGCCTCCCGAATTACCTAAGAAGCTCCCACCTAAGCGGGAGGTGGACCACAAGATAGAATTGGTCCCAGATGCAAGACCACCTGCTACAGTGCCTTACCGTATGACACCCCCTGAGTTAGAGGAACTCAGAAGACAACTAAAGGAGCTGTTGGATGCGGGTTACATTCAACCGTCAAAAGCTCCATATGGTGCACCTATGCTTTTCCAAAAGAAACATGATGGGTCACTTCGGTTGTGTGTGAATTATCGAGCACTCAACAAAATAACTGTGAAGAACAAGTATCTCATTCCGTTAATAGCTGATTTGTTCGATCAGCTAGGTGAAGCGCGATGGTTCACAAAGCTGGACTTGAGATCGGGGTACTACTAAGTGAGGGTTGCAGAAGGAGATGAGCCAAAGACGGCTTGCGTTACGAGGTATGGCTCCTTTAAGTTCTTAGTTATGCCATTTGGACTAACTAATGCCTCTGCCACATTCTGCACCCTTATGAATCGAGTTTTCAAGTCATTTTTGGATAAATTTGTCGTAGTATATCTGGATGATATCTTTGTCTATAGCAAGACATTGGACGAGCATATTAGACATCTACGACAAGTTTTCCAAGTGCTAAGGGAACACGAATTATATGTGAAGAAGGAGAAATGTGCCTTTGCTCAGCGAGAGGTCACATTCTTAGGACACATTATCGGCGGAGGCAAACTACTGATGGACAAGTCTAAGGTGCAGGCCATCCATAATTGGGAACCACCTAAGAAGGTAACTGAGTTACGATCCTTCTTAGGCCTCGTCAACTACCACCGAAGATTTATAAAGGGCTACTCCTCTGTTGCAACTCCACTCACTGATTTGTTAAAGAAAAATAGAACATGGAGCTGGGATGAAAGATGCCAAAGAGCATTTGAGGTGCTCAAGCAAGCAGTAGCTGATGAGCCAATGTTGGCTCTTCCCGACCACACCAAACCGTATGACGTACAAACTGATGCTTCAAATTTTGCAATTGGTGGCGTTCTAATGCAGGAAGGTCATCCCATCGCATATGAAAGTCGCAAGTTGAACAAAACTGAGCGTCGTTATACAGTCCAAGAGAAGGAGATGACTGCAGTGGTACATTGCCTACAAACTTGGAGGCATTACTTGTTGGGGTCTAAGTTCGTGGTGAAGACAGACAATATTTCCACAAGTTATTTCCTCAATCAAAAGAAGTTGACGCCAAAACAAGTGAGGTGGCAAGCTTTCTTGGCAGAATTCGACTTTGTGATGGAGTATAAGCCGGGTAAGGATAATTTGGTGGCTGATGCATTGAGTAGGAAGGCCAAATTAGCTGTCATCACAAGTCCAAACTTCCCTTTGGTGGAACAAGTGAAGGAGGGATTGGAGCATGATCCACAAGTCAAGAGTTTGAAGGAATTGGCAAGTAGTGGGAAGACATGCCGATTTTGGCTTGAAGATGGATTGCTCACTACCAAAAGCAATAGAGTTTATGTGCCAAGGTGGCAAGGATTGAGGAAAGCGATTATCAAGGAGTGTCATGACTCAAAATGGGCAGGACATCCAGGCATACGTCGTACATTGGCACTTGTAGAGCGAGCATATTATTGGCCACAAATGCGAGATAACATTGAGCTCTACGTGAAGACGTGTTTGGTATGCCAACAAGATAAGGTGGAGCAACACCAACCGTCAGGATTGCTGGAGCCCCTACCTATTCCAGAAAAGCCATGGGAGAGTATTTCAATGGATTTCATCACGTGTCTACCGAAGTCAGATGGATGTACCAACATCATGGTAGTGGTAGACCGCTTTAGCAAGTATGGGGTGTTCATCCCCGTACCCTCAAAGTTTACAGCTGAAGATGCAGCACGCCTATTTTTCAAGTACGTGGTGAAATACTGGGGCATTCCAAAGACGATTGTTAGCGACCGAGACACACGCTTCACTGGAAGATTCTGAATGGAGCTGTTCAAGTTGATGGGATCGGAGCTCAATTTCTCCACAAGTTTTCATCCTCAAACGGACGGTCAAACAGAGAGAGTAAATGCCTTGTTGGAGCTATTCTTAAGGCATTATGTAAGTGCCAACTAGAGCGATTGGACTAAGTTGCTTGACATAGCCCAATTTTCATACAATTTGCAAAGAAGGGAGTCAACTGGGGCTAGTCCATTCGAAGTTGCTACAGGGTTACAACCAATGACCCCACACACATTGGCGATTGGCTACAAAGGGCTTAGTCCTGCTGCATTCAAGTTTGCCAAGGGTTGGCATGAGAAGTCCGACATGGCACGAGCACACTTGGTCAAGGCTACTAAACGGATGAAGAAATGGGCCGATGCCAAGAGGAGACACTTAGAGTTTGAGGAAGGAGATTTGGTGATGGTGAAACTTCTTCCCCATCAAAGCCGAAGGTTTGCTAAGGTGCATAAGGGTCTGGTAAGGCGTTACGAGGGACCCTTCCCAATAGAGAAGATGATTGGCAAACTAGCTTACCGCTTGACCTTACCGTCACATCTCGAGATGCATCCAGTATTCCACGTGAGTTTGCTAAAACCTTTCCATCCTGACAAAGAGGAGCCGAGTCAGGGCAAAACAAAAAGGGCACCTACAGCAATAACAACCATGCCAGATCGTGACGTGGAAGAGATATTGGCACATCGCGTCATTCCTAGGAGAGGCACCCATCCAAGTTATGTCGAGTACTTTGTTAAATGGAAAGGGTTGCCTGATAGCGAGACAAGTTGGGAACATGAGCTAACATTGTGGAACAATGTCGATGTAATCGAGGCATATAAGAGGGACGCAACGAGGGCGTCGCCAGATTGAGTGGGGAAGAATGTCACGGGCCAAGTGATTTGGCCAAAATTGGGCCATTTAAATAGGCTTACCTTAGAATAAGGTAGAAGTCTCTAAAATTCTGTAGATAGCTTCCTTATCTTCTTGTAAAGAGTAGAGTTAGGTAGAATACTCTAGAATGAGAATAGGAACCATTGGATCAAATAGATCCTAGCCATCCATTGAGAAGGTGGATGACTATATATAACCTTAGGGACTTCATTTGAAAGCATCCAAGCAAGTAAGAGTGTATTTGCCTTCTTGAAGCAATATAGTATTCTTCAAGTTCTCTAAATCTCTTTGTGTGCATCTTTCCATCCTTTGATAGTAGTATTCTAGTTTTCGGGGAAGGCTGAACTAGCATTCCAGTCAAGTGAATTGTTAGTGTCGCACGAGTCGTTGGGAGTACAAGGCCAAGTCCGTGACAACAAGCACAGAGCAATTCTCTCTCAGCCAAATATTTATAGCTTCTTAGACCCGTATAAATGCCTATGCATTTTAGGGTATTAATTCTCTCTCAAGCCATATATATCTTCCTAAAATTTTTACCCCATTTATGAGATTCAAGTCCTAACTTACTTTATGGGATCACATGAATATAATTGAGGTATACAAGAGAAACACAACAAGGAAAGTAGGGAAGTATATTACATTTTACACAATTTTGCATGATGTTTAGTCTACAAGGAGCTTCAGTTTTATAACCTTATAAAGTTCTTTTTATAAATTTAGAATTAGGTATAAATCTATAAAAAATTTGTAAATATTTTAAATGATTTCTTAAAATGTAGATAATTGTATAAAATATTTTAAAAAATAATTAAAACTGTTAGATCAAAAAGATTCTAATTATTTATCAAAAAAAAATAATTATAAATAACTTTAAAAATTTTATTTTTATTAAAAAAATTAATTTTACTTCAATTTTTTTATATCACTTGTATTTTTACAGTTGTATTTTTTTTTTTTTTGCTAAAAAACTTTATTTTATTTTTTTTTCGTTAAAAAATTTTATAATTATCAATGTTGATTAGCATTTTTTTTAAGTAAATTTAGCCAATTTTTTTTAGTCATATAAGTTTATTAGTGCTACACATTTCGTCACTGAGAAGACCAAGTTTGTGACAACTAGTGTGTACCTCTTATTTCTTTTGAATTTATGTGTTTTTTGAGGGCAAATTTTAATTTGTCTATTTATTGTACAACCTTTTCTTGTCCATGTTCTAGTTCCTTGCCCTTCTCTCCATGCCACTCCTTCTCAGATGTTTAGGATGTGGGGAAGAAGGTTTGATAATGACTTGAACTTGAATTTCCTCAGTCATGTCCCCGAGCTCTCTTCCTATTGCTATTTTGTTAAGGTAAGTTTCATTTCAATTTTTTTGCTGAAAAAGAAATGGATATGTTTCATTTCAATTGAAAATGAAGGGGATAGGTTTAGATAGTCTCTTCCTTAATTGAAGGTTAGGTGAAACTTTAAACTGATGACAACTGAAACTTACAAACAACTAAAGACGCTTTATATTTGCAAATCTACCAAATGCTTTTGACCTCAAGGATAAGGATTAGAATTTAGAACACTAACTAGTTATAAAAGTTTTAACTGAGGAATGAAAGAGAAAAAGAACAAAATTTACACGTGAAGAGTAGCATGGCTTTACAGCTGCAGAATTTTTAAGGCTAAAATTTAATCTCTCCCCCCCCCCTTTTTTTTTTCGTCTAGTTGAACTGGTGAGATAGAAATTAGCTTTTGAACGAGGTTTGCGGTTCAGATTCATATCTTACCCCAAGGTTTATACTTGACGTCCATTGGGTTATACTATGTAGTTGGTCTATAAACTTTTATTAATGTCAAATTAAAAAGTGGTAGTCGATCTTATTTTTGGTTGTTTATTTAGTTTTTTTTCCACTATTTATTTAAATTTAATTATTATCATTTTTATCATTATCTAATTCTTGTTAATGTTCAATTTCCATCATTTTGGGACTTGCACTTGTTTATCCTTCCCAGATACAAATTAAATTTTTTGGGAGATACTTAGATTTGTCAGGTGGGTGGGTTGGTAGGAAGGCCGGGTGTGCCCAACTACCACCAATTGTGCTTTGTCTTATTAAACAGATTTTACAGGCCATAATATTATTCTCTCCATTTTATTTATTCTTTTAGTTGTTGTTGTTGGATTCGTGGACGCTGGACAGAAATTTCTTGCTGTTATGGGTTTTGCTTGAAACTTCTGATTTTGATTTTTTTGAATGATAATGAGCTGACCGGACCCACGCCACTGATTGGCCCTTTGAGTCGATATCGTAGACTTTTACTGTACAAGCAACAGAAACCCTTTTCTCCTTTTCCTCTCTCTGTTTTTTTTTTTTTTCTTTTTCCCATGCCTGATCTACTGTTAGAAACTCGAGTCATCATCAATGTTGTTATTTGGGTTGGCTTGGCTCCGCTTTGCTTGGAACAGTTAAAGTGGGCTGCATCCATATCCGGTGGTTTCCACTCTGCCTGTTAGCATTAACTTATTTTTTTGGGCGGAGAAATGTCCAGGAAACAAGCATTTCACTTCAGCTACACATCTATGGGCCCGAGGAATGTATTTTCACCTCAGCTACAGGTAATGTAAAAAATCAGTCAAAAGACAAATATCAAAGAGAACGCCAAATAACTCCCTGTGCAACCGCAAAGAACACATGAAATAATCATAAAAGCAAAAAACAAAACCAAGATAGTCAGATTACTCCAATTTCTGAAAAAATAAAAATAATGACTAATACCAAGATAGGAATTGATTTATTTTGGGACTTAACACACCAAAAACAAACTTTGGATTTATTGGTAAGTTATGTGTTTTGACTAATACCAAGAGAAATGCATGGAATTCGGACTCCCATTACAAACCTTTTAACTCTTCGAATTCTCGAAGTAATTAAATCGGTTTCGTGGAACTTAATTAACATTGACACCCTTCATAATGTTTTTAAGAAAAGGGGTGGTTAACAAAATTTCCTTCCAATAAAATAAAATTAGTACTTAGAAGTGTCGATATAGCTCCTCTCTCAACTCGTCCTAGAATGCAGGAGAGAAATAAAAAGCAAAAAAGTAAATAAAAATACAACAGAAGGTGTCCATGTTTCGCACCTTTGTCGTGGAAATAGATACATTACATGTATGTATACGTCAATGTGCACTGAATATCATTTTCGTATTCGACTATCCTTTCGTTTGTTTGGGTTCTGTTAAAATGAAGGGACCAGGCTCGAACTTTGGAACAATTTAGGGACGGACACTGTGGGACATGTTAAATATTACGTCATTATTTTTTGATGACCTAAGATTAAAAAAATTAAAATTTTGAAAAATAATAAAAAAGTTTTAAAAAATATGAATATTTTTTAATTGGAAAAGTTTAAAGTTTCCAAAAATTTCAAAAAAATGTAGAAAAAATCTTAATTTTTTTTTTTATAAAAAAAACTCAATAGAGATTTCAAAACATTCTGAAAATTTCAAAATTTTAAAAACTTATATATATATATATATACACACATTATATATTTTTTAAATATATATATATAGTGTAATACAAAAAAATAAATAAATTTTGTGAAAAATAATGTAGTAGTCTAGAAAACCGAATGATATTCCATAATTTCCATACCAAGCAATGCTCCAAAATCTGATAGTAGCACAAATTGAGATAGACAAATAAAACCAATTTTCAAGCCTTAGTACATTATACCGAAAAGACAAACGCATTATTATTACAAACAAGTCCATAATTTTTTTTTTTTTAATTTTTTGTTGTTGGAGTTTTTCTTGTACCTATAAGAGAGACATAGTGCAAAGAGAAAATGAATGGCCTTCAAAAAAATATAAGAACCCACAAAAGAAGTAGATAAATATATGAATGGAGGTGGACAATCCAAAAGTTTTTGAGTAAGAAAAATTAAGAATTTTATTTACTGGATGATAAAAGGGGGGAGTTAGGATAGTAAGAAAAGTGCGTAGCTTGACACTCCAATGTCATAGACTTAATATAAATATGTAGATGTCAATAGACCAAAGATTAATTAGTTTAGTCAATTAAACTAAGGATCGATACTGGTATTCAATTTATATATATATAATTATTTAAAAACACTTAGGTGTTATGGTAAATGTAAGTCATATGAATATGGTATATATAATTATACTATCTATTGATTGCTAATTCAAATTGATCTGATTTAACCATAAAAACTGTGACTAATTCCCCGCCAACTCACTGATTTCAAGGCCAATTTGCAGACTTCCGGTTTCTGATGCATAGACGTACCAGACATTGGTCTGTGACTCGAGTTTTCTGGTTTGACTGGTCACCCCGGTCCCGTTTTGATAACACTGCAACAAGCTTGGAACTAAAGTAAACAGCAAGCATCAAGTGAATCACAAACCAGACTGTGCCTCGTATTCCTTAGACAAGCTTTGTTAAAATGATGAATCTCAACTCTCAAGTAGCCGGAGTTTTTATTGAGTCAAACTTCACAATGTTCTTTGCACGTCTGTGTTCGTCAAATAAAACGAAAAGATCACACATTCACACGAGTTCTAACAAGTCAGCAACATTTTCAGATGAGCCCTCCTCCAGTTCCAAGACTTTTGAGTAAAAAACTTATTAATCAAGTTTCAGCATGCCAAGGGCTTTTAGCATTCCGTTTACCTTAATAGACAGGGCAGATAAGTAGCAGTAGTAGTAGTAGCAGCAGCAATACCTACATTATTTGTGCCCTGTTTCAACGCCTTAGCTGCCACGGTAAGTAGCAAATGAGAATGGTGAAAGAAGCAGAGGAACATGAAAATGTTCCCTGCTTTGTGTCTCTTTGATTTGAAACACAATGGAAACATAGGGATAGAACCCAGATGGACAATACTTGCTGGTGTCAAAACTTATTCTGTAAATTCCTGGGGTCACAACATCAACAATGCTCATTAGTTGACCACTTCGCCCATCTGCATCTGTGGCAGAAGACCCTTGAAGAACCCAACCACCTGAATCAGTCTCACCAAACAAGGGACGGGATTGATTGCCCTTCCAAATCTCCAACAGTACCTCAACACCAGCTGCTGGACAACCCTTAGAAACATCCAACACATGGGTTGTAATAGGCGGACGGGTACGACTCGGAAGTTGAGATGTCTTTCCGGACGAAGAATCGGGGGCAGCCATTAAGTGTCCTCCAATAACAGTCACACGATCTTCTAAAGTCCACAAAACAATACATAGTGGTCAAATGAATAGCAATTTGTACAAGAGAGCCTCAGTGAGCAACTCTGCCGAGGACAAAACTTGTACAACTTTTTTACCCAACCTAATGCAGAATAATTTAAAACTATATAGGACTTAGTGCTACATGTCAAAATACTGTAATATTGTGTCTATTTGCAATGGTGATTGTACTTATTGCATGATGAAGTAGCAACAAACAGCAGAAAGTTGCCCTGGAATTCTAAGTTAAATTAAAGATTTGTTAAAAATGGAGATCAATACCAAGATGATGACCTTATCAAGCCAGGGTGGCTTAACTGGCACAAAACTGACATAAATAACAGAACTACCGGGCAATAATATCCAACAATTAAGATATCAAGAGAACATAGGAGTTGTAGGCAAACATGATTCTTCTGTTGAGTAGAAAAGCTAACTCATAGCTATTTTCCCAAGAAAGAGTAAAGTTACCTTCTGCTTTCTTTGCTGCAGCTGTGGCACTCTGGCCATCCGTCAAAGCAATTTTCGCATTTGATGGAAAGAGCTTTTCAAGACGCAGTTCTGTTATTTTCATTTGCTCCTGGGCTGCAATCTCAAACTCGACTATGGGCCTGTTTGAATACCTTTTCTGCATTGAGCAAAACAGAAAGTCACTTGCACATAAATGAAACCATCACAGTTACAAAAATTCCGGATTAGAAAATTCTGTCCAAGGAAAAAATAAAGCAAGGTAAAGGATTCTATCAGAAGAAACAAATAACAACACAAAGATGATGGAAAAGAAAAAGTTTGGCAAGAGTGGCAACTACCAACATAAACTTCCAAGTTCCAACAACCTCTCCTTGGATGTCATTAATACAGATTCTTTGCAGCTAAAGTTTGTTCAAGAAGTTTTTTTTTTTTTTGGTTGAAAGATAACTTCTTTGTTGCTTGATGTATTATGACAATGAAATGATTCAATTTTATAATTGTCTGGTTCACAAACAGAGAAGATTTGCACGCAGAAAAATGGCAACCATGAAAGCAAAACAAGAATCAAAATTTAACCTTCAATTCAGAAAGTATTTCAGCAGTACTCCTCCCAGATGCACGTATGATAAAAATAAATCCAAACTTTTGCTTATATAAAGCATTCCATTCAGATAGTTCCTGAGACGGGATTAGGCCAGAATTACAGATTAGCACCAGTTAATGCATTTCTAAAGAAATTACACAGAACAGATCCATTTTCCAAACAGGTTTAATAAGGGAGAAAAGGTCACTCAGACCTGTAGGCTGGAACTGGTAGCAGTTGCTAAAGCAGTTGATTGCTCCCCCTTGCTCCACCTGTGAAAAGAAACAAGCTCCCAATTACTATGAGAACAACCCCCCAAAAAAACTACTTAAAACAACTGCAGCAAAACAAACAAAAGTACTTAATCTTGAACTTTGAAGCTTAAAAAGATGAATGCATAACATCAAAGCAATTGAGCTAATTGAGAAAACCCATAAAAGATTATAAAAAAAAGGGAAAAAATGAAAATCAAAGTATAGAAAGTATAATATTTATTGTGAAGTTAACAATAAAAGGATGGAAAGTTACTGTGCAGAAGTTTGCGAAGTAGGAGATTGTCCAATCTGAGGGTGTGCAGAGAAAGCTTCCAGCCAGCCATTCACATCTACCTATATATATTACTCAATCAAAATTTATCATTTTCTTTTTGTGGGTCAATCCATCATTTTGATCCTCAACAGAGACAGAAAAATCAATATTGAAATAAGAAGAAGAACAACAACAACAAAAAAAGGGGAACCTTGTTGAACCAAATGTCTCTGGCAACGGCGATGGCTTCTTGGAGAGAATGAAAAGGCGAGGCTAAAGCCATTTCTTTGGCGAATTTGGAGCTTCCACAGCACGCTGCCCAATCTTTCTCTTCCATTTCCCCTCCACCCCACTCTTCTTTGTCCCTTCCCTGACCAATTCTCGAAAGACACTGATTCCAATTTGAAGTTAAAACACCATATATATATCTATACACACACACACACACACACCAGTAAATTAATCAACAATTACCATCGAAATTATTAGTTAATAATTGATAAAGTAATCAACTTTATTAATAATAATTCACAATTATTTACCAATTAGAGACTGCGAAGAAAGGGTTAATAAAAAAAAGAAAAAAAGCTTAACAATAAGTTAACAGTAAAAGCCATTTTTTATTGGTTTTTTGGTGCAACAGTAATAAATAAAACAACAGTATTACTGTTAAGGCAGTAAGAGAGAGGATATCTAAGGAGTTTTCAATTCTGAAACGGAAAGGGAAAGGAAAGCAAAGTGCAAAGAAGGGAGAGCGGGGCGAAGAAGAAAAGAAAGCTTCTTCCTTTGAAGCCAATTCCAATTGAGAGTGTTTCTTCTTGCTCTCTTTCTTTCTGTTTCTTCTTTTTTTTTTTTTAAAAAAAAAAAGATGTTATTGGGGTTGAATTAAAATTTCTTCTTTTCTCTTTAATGGATTCTTCCTCTTCTGCCCAACCCCATCATCACCACCATGATGACCAGGTGTGTCTTCCCCTTTTAGCAATCTAATAGTATCTTGTCTTTGAAACTTTTTTCTGGTTCAATTATTCTATCTGATTGTTGAAAAGTGGAAATGAAAATTGTCTGAATCCTTGTTAATCTCTGCATGAAGTTTTCATTTTGATTCTTGTTAGTGGATATTACAGTTCTTTTCTCTTTCTACTGAGGAAAAATTTGTGAAAAAGAAAGAAAAAAAAAACATAGAGAAGCAGAAAAGAAAGTACAAGGCATTTTCTATTGTTACAAGTAGAAAAGGGAAGACTGCCAAAAACAGTATGTATGTATGCATATGACATGATAGCATTCATCCTCTGAATCCTTTGTTCGAATAATTTAAATCGATTTTTTCTTATTTGGGTTTGTTTTTGTTTTTATATTTTCCAGCTTCTGGTGGAAGAGAAATTTTCTGCAAGAACCTTGATATTAAACAGGCCTAAGCAGTTGAATGCCCTTTCTTATTCAATGGTATCCAATTCTGGTTTTTGCTTCTCCCTTTTTTCTTCATAATTTGATTCCAAACTTAGAAAACAAAAGTCCAGTACTACTACTTATGATTTAGCCTTTTTTATTTCTGTCTAGGTTGCTCGGCTGTTGGAACTTTTCCTTGCTTACGAGAAGGATCCCAGTGTGGAATTGATCATTGTTAAGGTATTTCCTTTTTAAATTGTGTACTATTTTTCTCATTATAGACAGCAGACTCAATCCCGTCTTGCTTGTGATGCACAACTTTTGCAGCCTTTTAATAGCTTTAAGTTTCAGGTTTTTGAAATGCTACTTTTCTTTACATTACCATCCATTTGTTTGTTCATTTTTAGGGAAATGGAAGAGCATTTTGCTCAGGTGGTGATGTTGCTACTGTGATTCACTATGTTCGTGAAGGTTTTAACTACATCTTTTGTTGCTTGGTCACTGCCTTTAGAAATCCTTGATGTTAAAATCATAAGTTGCTTCTGTATTTATCAGGTAATGAGAGATTGGCGCGTGATTTTTTCTGGAAAGAGTACATAATGAACTACTTGATAGCAACATACACTAAACCACAGGTTAAGCATTCTGTTTGTCTTTTATACATTTCCTAATAACTTTCTTTATCTCACGCTCTAATTATGTTGAAGGTTTCTATTCTAAATGGAATTGTAATGGGTGGTGGAGCTGGTGTATCACTACATGGACGATTCCGCATCGCAACAGAGAATTCGGTAGTTATCTCCCATTTTTTCCGAGTGCGAAGTAATAGTTAATGTCTTTTAAGCCCTTAGAAGCGAAAACTTCTATTATTCACTTTCTCTTAGCCTTAGATATTTCTCTGTTGGGTGATCTGCAATAAGCTGCATTTATTATTATTATTTCTTTTTTCTTTAATGGTATATTTAATGGAAATTTGTCTTTTGAAAAACATCTGATTCCCTCAATGAATGGATACCATCATCATTGTGATGCTACAAGCATTTTATGTACTAACTGAAAAAGAAAAATTTGAGCACACCTATGTCATTGGCCAAAGCGATTATTACATATTCTGGTATTTCTTTTGTTTTAGAAGTTTGCACCTTGTGAGTTTCTATAACTCACAAGTCATTACATGGGAACTTTGCAGGTCTTTGCAATGCCTGAAACGGCACTGGGCCTCTTCCCAGATGTAGGTGCCTCATATTTCTTGCCAAGACTTTGTGGATTCTTTGGTAATGCCCCTTACATTCTTAATTATGCTTGCATGTGATAGATCAAACATAATTTTTTTCATTTAAAGTTTTGCAAACAGAGGAAGCTTTCTTCTTCAGTAAGTGGCCTTTTGACTGGGAGCATTTTAAATTGACATAGTAACATTGACGGCACATTTCAATTGGGGTTTGTTTCAGTCCTTTGTTACTTGTATACGTTCCATATGATAGTCTCTGCTCTAGGGGTAATGATCGAGGGGTTTCATGTGATAATCATTTTTCTTCTTTGATTTGAGGATTTGGTTAATTTGAAATTTTTGAGTTTCTTTTACTTGCTTGAATTTCATTCTCTAGGCTTTAGGATTCAGAAGGATGAAAATACAGAAGTGTATGTCCTTTAGGAATGAATAGCCAAAATGGAGACATTCAACTGGAGATTTTGTGTTGCCGCACAATTTAAATTTAGTTGAAGGGTAATTTTTATGAAACAACAAATAGCAAGTATTCTTGTATGGTTGTGAGTGTGGAGTTGTCAAGAAACATGTCCAAAAAAAGATCAGTGTAGCAGAGAAGTGAATACTTAGATGGGTTTGCAGCCACTCCAGGAAGGACTAAGTTAAAATGGGGATACTTGTAGCAAAATAGGTGTCACTTCGATTGGATAAAAGTTGAGAAAGTGGTGCTTGCATTGATTTTGATACGTCCAACATAGACCCATTAAATTCTCTGGCTAAGAAGGGGACAAGCAGACAATCTCAACTGACTTGGGAATCTTTGGTTAGGAAGGATTCAAAAATCCTACATCTCACACCAAACTTAGTTTATGAAGAACAGGGAGAAAAGATTCATGTGGACTGGCAACCCCAGTGAAAGTTGGGATTAAAGCTTTCTTCTTGTTGTTCTGATTCTTGACTATGATTTTATGGTTATTCTGATTCTTTACTTCAATCTAGTTTCAACAATCTTTGATGCTTGGTTATTCTGATTCTTTACTTCAACCTGGCTTTTCTGAATTCCATTTTAGCCAACATGACTTACTTTTCCAAAATTTCTCCCTTTGTATTGAAGCCACCTCAAAGCTTTTGGAGACCTTCACACTGAATGTTTGCATTCCCAGAAATACAGAGGCCATATAATGGTTAAGTTAGTTTCATCTCAACATCTTGAAAAAGAAATACCAGCATTCTTTCATTGTTTAAGACTCTGGCGAATTGATAACCACCAACCATATGAATATGCTTTTCTTGTACACTGTATTCATTTTGTTTGATTTCTTTTGGAGCTGTAGATTGGATCTCATCATGAAATAATGAGATGGTTGTTGTATGTTCTCTGGTAGGAGAGTATGTTGGACTTACTGGTGCAAGGTTGGATGGTGCTGAAATGCTTGCATGTGGCCTTGCAACTCACTTCGTCCCATCGGAGGTATTTTCTTGTACTAAAAGTAGGGATGCTGAAGCTCAAATATCCAAATAGAAAAGCTGAAACTTATGTTCACTATTTTTGAAATTAACACTAGTAACAGGTGGTTGCATATCAAATTCATATGGTTATTATAATTACTTCTACACTTTGTCTTTTATGATGAAATTTACTTGTTAGAGATATATCACACGTGAACTTTGAGTTGATGCTATTCAATAAGATCAAGGTGCTCAATTTACTTGAGCTTCATGGGTTCTAAGCTGTGTCTTATGGGCTCTGATTACTATATGAGGCAATGATCAAAATAGTTACTATATGAGGCAAATAGTCTACATTAAACATTAAAAGACTTTGCTTCTACTTATAACGTCATAAAGCAGCTAAACTTCAAAATTTAATGTGGATTATTTTAGAGATTTGAACTTGCTTGTGGAAACTTAACGAAAAGTTTGTTCTTGAAGTTTCTGCTGGTTTTTTGATAAAATTTGCACATGCCAATGCTTATTCAAGTTAACTGAAAGTAGGAAATTGCTTTACCAGTTTTGGAAGTTTTTCCTAGCTCATCATGTATGATGATGATTAACTGAAAGTAGGATGCTGCTTTATCCTAGCTCTGAAAATTTTTCCTAGCTCTTCATATATGATGATGGATATCTATTTGTCCTGCAATATTAATTGTCAGTATGCACACAGTGGTTTCCCAACCACTGCAGCTCTCTTCTTTACATGGTGCAATCTGCCTATTTAGTCACTGGAAATTTATTCTGCTGTCTAAAATGTGCCTTTACCCGATGGACAGAGGATACCACTTTTAGAGCAAGCATTGTACAAGCTAGGTTCCAGTGATCCAGCAACCATTTCAGCACTTATTGATCAATATGCTCATCTACCAAATTTGAAAGATCAAAGTGCTTACCATAGGTTAGTCTTCAAGTTTGGACTAAGACTCTTAGTCGAATGCCAGTCATGATATTGGGTATACTTGAAAAGAGTATAAGATTAGATGATGCTAGTTTTCTTTTTCCATGCCAAAGTGGTTAATGATCATGCTTATGAACATTAAAAAACACATTATGCATATTTTATTAGCATTGGAGGCACCATCATTCTTCTAAAAGCAGAGCATATGTGCCACTATAATATGACACTAGCCTGTATTTTTAAGATTGTATTGGTGGGCTTTGAGTTTGACTATTTTTATGTGATATTTTTGTACAATCTGATAAAAAATATTTGATGGAATAATCCATGCAGCATGTTAAGTGATGAACATGAGTGGCCGTTACTTCTTTTCTTTTTTGTTTCCCCTGTTAGGAAGCTTGTATTTAAGATTTTTTTCTTCTTTGGATTTTTTATTGTTGTTTTTAGGAGGCTTCCACATTTAATATATTTTGTACAAGACAAAAAAGAAATCTGTTCAAAATCTTTTTGTTTTAAAGAATGCCACTTTATTGGAATTGTGATGTGGATTTTCCAATGTGGCATCGTGATTTTCTACTGCCTCATATTCTATGGCCATTTGGATGCAGATTGGATGTTATAGATAGATGCTTCTCTTGCAGAACGATTGAGGAGATTTTATATGCCCTGGTAAGTTGAAGAAAGAAATCTAAATGCTTTATCATTTCACTTATAATGAGTACTTAAAGATACCCAAGTGCTATTGTTTTCATTTTTTGGCAAGTTCTCCAAGATCATTAAATTTACTTTGACAAGTGAAATGGATATTTCATCTGGCTATTGTGTAGGAGGGAGAGGCCCTGAATGGGACAGATGATTGGATCACTACCACCATTCAGTCAATGAAAAAGGCCTCTCCAATGAGTCTGAAGGTTTCTCTTAGATCGGTAAGAGTCCAACATTCTTTACATGTAACTTCTATCAATTCCTCTCTACTGATATGAAAACATGGCACATAACATCCATATGACTTTGAACCATTGTAATGGAATTCTGATAGAGTAACTGTCAGAAATGTGAACTTCTTTATGCATCTTACAGAATGTTGGGCCTGCTTGGTCAAATCATAGCCGAACATTGCAAGTTGGTTTCTCTTTAAGTATATTCTGATCATGCGAGAGTGACATAACTCATGTTCAAAACATTAGCATCGCAAGACTACTTAATATACTATTTGCAATAGCATGTATAAGATGTGAAAGTTTTAACACAAACTCATCTTTGTGCTTAGTTAATTTTAAGCCCCAAGCATGATGCTTATGGGAGCCTTTTTGTTCGAGGGTCTCAACCGTTGTTTACTTTCTTTACATCTAAAAAATGAGTTGAAGGGGTGTAACTTATCAATAATAACTGGCTCTTAGTTGAAGAATAGGAGAACAAAGTTTTATGAAATATGAGTTCTTCCCCTGAGGCTGTTGTTTCATCATGTACCTGCAGAAGTCAAGGACATATATAATATTTTTGAATGAAAATCTAATTATGATATAATATGACACTCATTCCCCATATGTTGGGGCCAAAATGTACGAAAGGTATTTCTGTTCATACCAATAAGGAACTGAGGCTCCATCAATATTTTGGGGAGAAAGAAGATTTTTGGAACCTAAAGTGCAATTATAGTTGTAGTAAAACTTTCAATTTTCAATCTGCAAAATTTCAACATCATAAATGGTCCAAATTTATAAATTATCCACTCCTACAAAGTTAGCTGACAGGAAAGCCCTTGTGCTATTGTCGATTTTCTCATCTCAGACACGTTATGACTTGCCATCTGTAGTTGTTGTGTTCATCTCACCTCCATCTCAATTCATTACCATGAATTACTATAAAATCCTCAAGGTTAATTGTCATCACTCATCCTTTCGGCAACTACAATCTCGGTAACAACCCAGAATACCATTGCAAGACTGTTGCATTTATCCTTCTTTAAGACCTCTTCATCATAACTGAAGCTTGAACCTCCAAGTCTTTTTCCATGCATTTAACCATCTTCAACAACTCCCACAATAAGTTTGCCTGTTGGGTTTCAATTGAATTTTGAATCTTTCCAAGCATAATAAGGTGAGGAAAGATTACAATCGAAAGATACTGAACACATCAGAGTGCGCGCCTGCCCATGTGAGGCTTTGGATAAAAGCAGAGAGATAGCAAATCTCCATGTCTCAGAATCCACATGATAGATCCACCACAGCAGCAACTCACTCGAGCACTAACAAAAAATGAATTCTAATTTTCAGTTTTTGATTAGTGCCCTTTTTTTTAATGCTGGAACTATTAAGTGTAGAGCTCATTTGGACGTGTACTTCTTCGCATGATTCTATATGCTGTCAAAATCATTTCAGCAATAGATTAGTAACTTACAGAAAAGAGAAAAAAAAGGCTTTAAGTTATTTTTATTGATAGTTAAGGATTGTAGTCAGAAATTTTGTGAAACTACAAGGTTCTAAAGTCATTGTTTTTCTTCTTTATGGTGAATGTTTGAATTTTAGAATTATGTGTTTTGGATTCCAGCAAACTGATTTCGTTCTTCTAATTCCAGATTAGAGAAGGAAGGCTCCAAGGTATTGGTCAATGCCTTGTTCGTGAGTATAGGATGGTTTGTCATGTTTTGCAGGGAAAACTTAGCAAGGACTTCTTTGAGGTTTTGTTCCGAATCATGTGTTTTTTTTTTCTTTTCAGTTCTATTCTTCTTTATCTTGTGAATTACTCTTAGGCCTCTTTATTTTAATACAGGGTTGCAGGGCAATTTTGTTAGATAAGGATAGGAATCCAAAGGTATGCAGCTTCTCTCCATCTCAGCATCATATATTATTTATCTAAATAAATATCATAAAATTCTACATGCAGCCTTGTCCCCTGCATTTCCAATTTTCGTTTTTTCTGTTTCTGTAATCAGTGGGAACCTTCCAAATTGGAGCTGGTCACCAACTCTGTGGTTGAACATTATTTCAAAAAATTGGATGACAAAGAATGGGAAGATCTGAAGCTTCCAGGTCGACCCAAATTGCCCGGATATGCCATTTCAAAGATTTAAGCATTACTTCCTTGCCAACCAGTTAGAGCTTTGAGTGGGATATTATGTTGATGGCTCAAGATCTGCCTGCATAATATGTTGGCCAAATTTCACAATAATCTGGGGAATGCCAGTGGTAAAACAAGTTCCCATGTGAACAACTGTGAATTATGGTAAAGATAAATGTTTCTTTTGGGCCCTCATATTCACTTTTATTTTTAGTTTCACTTCATTGTCAGAGTTCATTGAGATTTGCTAAATAAAAGGAAAACTGCATGAAGCTCAATTTGTTCATGATAATTCTTCTCTGTCCTTCGCCTGTCCTGATTCATTCATGTAGCTTCCAGTTCCAATCGTTCAAGCTACACAATTGAGCATCGAATTGAATTGCTTTACAGGTTCTGCATAAGAAAGCCCTAATGGAAAGTTCTACTGTCATTCTTGATAGCTGTTTTGAGCACGGTTGCTGAGGCAGATTGCCAAATGCTAGGAAGATGGCCAATATGTAGACATTCTCTTTTTATGGCCAATATGTAGATTGCTTCAAATCATTTTGATTGCCGTTTTTTTTTTTTTTTTTGGATCAACATTTTGATTGCATTAGAACATCTCAGTTAGTTCCGTCATATTTAGAAATCATCATCATCATCATTATCAACAACAACGACGACATCCGTGATTTTTGTAACTTGCTGACTAACTGCTTTTGATACTACAACTGTATAAAACACCCCATTTAGTCTCCACTCAGTGTTGCTCCGTCCTAATAACACCATAGAAGATTGACGGATTAAAAACAAAGAGGACTGGACCAGTTTGGGGATGCCGTGCATCTATGAGTTCATACAGCAGTCATTCTGTACACCTTAACAGAAATCAATATATGGTGCAGCGATACAAGGGCGTTCATTATGGAATTAAATCAATTTGAAGGTAACACTTTCACCAATAAACAGTTGAGAGACAATCGAGAGCAAACCCATCAGAAAAAAGAGGGAAGGCATTTGCTATTAAATGCCTGGGAGGAAAATGACAAATACTTTACTCATTGAATATCTAGGCAATTTTTCAGTCAATTCATGTTGATTTTTCATGGGAAAAAAAATGATTAGAAATGGATAAGGACTAACAAATATTAAAATATAAACAAACATAAATACAGTTCCTCGTCTGTTATCTCGTGGCCAGCGATGATATTGTATGCTTATAAGCTAGTTGCCAAACTCACAAGAAAATCATCACCCACAACTGGTGAAATTGATGTGCATCTTTGTGATAAATCAACATCTAGAAACAGGAACACACATCATCATCAAAAATAGCAAAAGCTAGAACCAGGTAGTGCTGCATAAGCAGAACCAAATACGGAAGCAAAGCAAAAAGGCTTCAAAACAGGGGACCGAAAATCACCTATAGGCTGTCACATGATGGTCTCTAACGCGCTATCACAATTCACACAAAATGAGAATTGAAAATCATAATAAAATAATTGCAATCATCATACTTGTTATCCTTACCAAATATTTGAACCCTCGATTATGATTTGATTGCAATCTACAAGCTAGAATCATGCAATCAACTGTAAATTAATTTCCAATCAGTAAGACCTTAGAATCATGCATGAGGAATCGAACACATAGGAATGGCATTTGAAAAGACATTACAAATGAGTAGACACGTTTCTTTTGTAAGGTTAATACATTAGGTTCATAACACAATTATATCCACTAAACCATGCTTTGATACATGGTTTGTGTACAAAGCTCTTGGAAACCATATGTTCTCCAGAGAGTTTTACAGGACACAAAAGAAAAAAAAAACAAAATATCGTTAGAGAAGTGCATGACATTTTCCACAAGGGGCAGTGGTGACAGCATAAAAGTAGCAATATATGCCTAATACCATAAGTGAATTTATTCTGGTTCTCTCTATGGCCAGAAAATTTGAGGAATTGCATGATCCCACATAGATGATATGCTGGAAAGTGGAAACCACCTGATTGAGCATCTCAAAAGTTTGAAGGATTACCAATGCTGGAGAGGTTGTGCCTGAGATGCATCGCAAATCTGGTGGAACGCTTGAGAGTGAATCACATTGAATGATTCGTATGCATTCAACTTCATTAGGTGCCATCACCAATTGTTACCCCCCAACATCTCTAGCTTTATCCCATCTCCAAACTTCAAGTTCTGTTAAAGAAGGCAGGTGTGTGGGCTGAATCTCCTTTAGGTTACCGACATTTCTTTCTTTTTTTTTTCAATCTTAAGATATTTCAAATGTGCCTCAACTGCTGCAGCAGCAGAGAGAGATTCCAAGTTTGGACAACCAAAGATTTTGAGAGACTCTAACAATGGGAACAAATCCATTGGGAAGATCAGCAAGTGGAGCACAACCAAAGATTTGGATGTCTTTTAGATTAGTAATGGAATTCACAATATGTAGCGGCTAATCAGGGCATCACCATCTACCAACTTTAAGGGTTTGTTCATCGGTATAATCCAATTTGCATATTCACATAAAACAAGAGTCATCCTTGATCAGAAGTTGTTGGAAGTATAGGTAGTTGATCACATCCCGAATTTCAAGTTTAGTAAGAGAAGGCAGGTGAGTGGGCAGAGTATTCCTTAGAATGGGACAATATAGAATTTCAACCACTTGGAGGAGAGGGAAAGCAGCAGTAGCTCCATCATCATCATTATCATCATAATTACCCTCATCCATATTGGAATAAGGAATCCGTTCTTTCCATTGTGGCATGCTTTCAAATTTTAAATATTCCAGACATCCATATGGCGGCTTATTCCCATTCCTGTAGAACTCTGGCCCCGTGACTCTGATTCCATCAAACTCTATTATTGAGAGGCACTTCAAGGATCCAACTGCCCAAGGGTGGTGGTCAGGACGAGCAATATATAAATCTTTGAAACTTCAATTCCACCATGTTTGAGGAACAAGAGTCTCCAACCCAATCTGGAAGCCTTGTCCCTGCATACCCACAAGTTGAAAGTTGTTTGATATTTGCATGTGGCCATAACAGCTCAAGAACATTTCTTTCATGCAACAAGTCTTCTCTGCCTTCATCATTCCATGTTAACTTTTAACTCCTTAAGCTTCTCCTCACACTTCAAATTGGCCTTAACACACTCTTCAATATGCAAAATATTCTAAGCTTCTCAACACGAAAGTTTCCTTGCAGACGCTTAAGTTCCCCCAACTCTTTGACGCTGCTACATTCACTTTGCTTTCCCACAACGAAATAAGCTAACTCTCCGAGCATTTTCAGCTTACCCATCTGTGGTGGCATTTTTCTCAGACTTGTTCTTCTGATATCAAGATGACAAAAGTTGATTAATTTGGAAATTGTGGCAGGCAGCGCCACCAGATTTTCGACACCCACACAGGATTAAGGTCTCGAAGTTACTCAAACTGGCAACAGAATCAGGTAAACTTTCAACTGATGAGTGAGAAAGATCTAGATAGCACAACTGTATAATGTTGCCAATTGAATCAGGCAACTTAAACTTATTATATCGGATCAAAGACAAATGTTGACAAAGAATTCTGCATCTCCTCGTTATTAATATTGTCAGGTGACCACCATCTCATGTATACGGCGCTCAGATGTTGGATTGTTGAGTTCTGATTATTGACTTCGTTCTCCATCTACTTCTCAACTCATAGGTGACAAATCCTCTCAGATATCTCGCATGATCTATCCACACCAAATCTAAAGTAAAATTCTCCAGAAATAGATTTAGCTAAGTCATTCATAAGATCATGCATAAAAAAACACATTCCATTACTACTGAATGTTGAAAAAAGGACCTTGACATTAGATCATCAAAGCAAAATGCACCTGCTTTCTCCCATTTTTCTATCTCCATGTTCTATTTGAGTTGCATCAGAAGGCCTTCTGCCATCCACAAGCAGATTAGTTGCTCTTCCTTTGGGAATAGTGCACGTAGGCAAAACACCATTTTACATATTACTCTCCAATATTTGTATCCATTCTCTAAGATCTCTTTGGATCACAAGACACTCCCAAGTACTCTTGCAGCCAAAGGTAAACCATCACACTTTTCTATTATTTGTCTCCCAATCCTTTCCAAGTCTAGATGAGCACTAGAAGAATCTCTCTCAATGAATGCATGCTTTTCAAGCAATAACTAGCAATCATTGTTCCAAACGTTAAAGGCTTTAGTAAATGGTACCACTCAGAATATTATTTGTTCCAAACATCATCTAAGACAAGCAAAAATTTCTTTCTTGACAAATTATCCTTCAATCAATTTTGAAGTTGGTCAAGATCAAGATTATCAGTATTTGAAGATACTTGGTGAATCCTTCAAAGAGATCTTTGGTAACCTTAGAAACAATGGTTTATTCATGTGCTCAACTATCATTGTAGACAAGTTGAGCAAAGATAATTTTACCCATGCCAACTATAGCATGCACATCCAAATTACTGGTGTTTGCATCTTCACATAGCACCCATTTCACTATGGCTTCCTTGTCAACATCCCTGCCATAAGTAGCAGATTCATTGGAAATTGCAGTCATTGATGTTCTTTGGTATGATGGTTTTTCTCCAATGTCATCTATCATACCAAGGGCATCTTTTTTGTCAATTAAATCTTCGAGTGTTTCAAGGATTTCTTCCAACTTTTCCCTTTTTCCTGTTTTAAATGGATTATGAGAGGAGGCAAAATCTTACACCTAGTCAAGAGTGGTTTGAGATTCAGCTTCCATCTTCCGTCACTGAACCTCTGAAGCGATCTCATCCAAAAGGTCTTCAGCTTCATAGACAAAATCTTTAAGCTCACCAAGCCATTGCTTCACATAGGTATCCATGTGCTGCTTATCCTCTGCATCATCAATCAGTTTGTTGACAATGATCATTTTGAACTATAGTTTCTTCGGCACTTGAGTTCCAGCCATGATATATATATACTGTCTCTTATACACATCTAGATGTGTAATAAGAGACAGGATATATATATATATATGTATGACCCTGTCTCTTATACACATCTAGATGTGTAATAAGAGACAGGATATATATATATATATGTATGACCCTGTCTCTTATACACATCTAGATGTGTATAAGAGACAGGATATATATATATATATGTATGACCTCTTCCCTTCTTCAGTGAACTGCAAATTAAAGTGTGTAAGTGAAAATAGAAGCAAAAGAAATCAAGAACAAGAGAAAGGAAGTCGAACAATAACAACAAAACCTTGTTCTCAAAACTAATCAGAGTCAACTACATGAATATTTTTTAAATTCTTCATAAAGTCAACTTAGTTCTCTCTCTCCTCACATATTTGGTGCCCCTTAACTAGAGTATTTGTAGAAGGCCATTCCCTCAGCTAAAGATGAGATTTCATGCTTATAGATGACATTCAGTGATGGTTTCTTTCACTTTTTAAATCTTTATACAATTTAGTTCCATGCTTATTGATTTGGTCGGCACTGAATGAATGAAATAAGAATAAGAAGTTGATTTCCCTTAAAGCTCAAGCTGTTGGAGGTGCTTTCTTATCCCATGATTCTTTGATTGGTTCCCCACCTAAGGAAGGGAAACACATCACCAAAAGAGAAAAAAATCGATATTTTTTCATTCATCTATCCAAATGCAATAGTCGATGCATTGAAATGATATTATAATAACAATAAGTAGCAGCATAATGAAAAATGAGAAAAGTGCAATCCAAACTTCCGTAATTGAATAAAAGAAAAGAAGAGACACTCGGACCCTAGTGAAATTATTATTATTTTATTTTTATTTTTTAAAATGAAGAGGAATCCCTTTCAGGCAAATACTGTGTTGCACAGCTGCGGCACCTAGGACGTCCGACCGTTGATCCGTCCGTCCGTCCGTCTAACCCACACAATATAGATTTAAGTTCGCCCTTTACCATTAAGCTAACTATGGTTGGTTTGATATTATTATGATATTATTACTATTATTGGAACACAAAATTATTTAGAAAAACAGAAAAAAGACCATGGCTTTTTTTTTTTTTTTTTTGGGTGAGAGACAGTACTTATGATATCACGTTTTTATCAAACAAATTGTTACACTCAATTTATCTAAACATGGTATCTTTTTAGTATGAATTTAAAAAATAATAATCAGTTTGATGCAAATCTCATATCACATCACTTGGTGCATGAATTTACGGCAATTGCCTTTCTTTATTGACACAAAGTTGGCTTGCTAGATAACAACCAAGAAAGGAATGATTTCTTTTCTTTTTTTTTTTTTTCCAAGCAAACATACCCGCGAGAATATGTGTGTGTGTGTGTGTGTGTGTGTGTGTGTGTGTGTGTATAACTGGTTAAATAAGACAAATAGAAACAATAAAACCAAGTTCAAGAAGAAGAACTTACAAGAACTTGAAGCAAGTAATAATAATATGGCGCTGATGAATATATGATATCTGAACTTGAACCAACTTAACATGCTAACGTAGCGGTGTCATAAATATATAATTAGTAATCATAATTTCATAGTTTATAGTATATTATAAATTTTGAAAAAAAATTCAATTTCTCTATATATGTAATAAATATGAATTTTTTTAGTAGGGATGACAATATTTTCTACATTTGTGGGAACTCACCCGACCCCATTTCGATATAATCAATTCAAAATGAAATAGATTGGAAATCCGGGGTATCTATTTACTACTTTATCCTTAAATTTTAATTTTATAAATATTAATATGGATATTATTTTAATTTATTATAAAAATATTATTACGTGGAAGAGACAATGTTGATACTGATTATATTAATGTAGGCATTCTATTTATATTTAATTGTAAATAGGTTTAGTCTCTTGTAGGTGCTTTTGGTCCAAGTTTGTTTTTCCATGAATTACAATACGAGACATGTCGGGGGCATCATTCCTGGATAAATGGAAAACAAAGCCTGAAATAAAAATTGAAAATAATAATTATAAAAAAAAAAAAAACTTTCATGTTTGCAGCTCTTCGTTTATTCAATCCTAAACCTGTAAATATATCCCTTCGTTTATTCAATTCTATCAAGTTTTAGGACACGATTCGAGCAATCAATGAATTGGTAAGACTAAGAAACCCTGTTTTTTTTTTTTTTTACCATAATTCATATATAAGCATACTAGAGTATGTGACAAGTTTATTATTTCTAATTATTTCTTTTTATTATTTTTATTATTTTTAATTATTATTATGTATATTGCCTGACGAGGACAGAGGCATATCTAACCCAGTAGGGAACATGTTCCCCCCACAGAAGAAGAAGAAGAAGAAGAAGAAGAAGAAGAAGAAGAAAAAAGTCAAAACCAAATGAGAATATTTAGATGAATTTGTGTTCACTTTGAGAACGATCCAATGACAAATGAAAATATTTAAAAGTAAGATAGGTGTAACTCTAATTGGAGACAAAATGACAAGTGATTCTTAATTCAGTTAAATAATAGAACCAAAGAGAGAAAATATTCATATATTCCAACCAATTAAACGCTATTGTTATTTCTTCTGTTTTATTGGCCATTAAAAATTTGCTAACTTAGCATTGTAGTTATTTCTCACAATTTCTTTATCTATGGAAAATTTTAATTCTTCTTAACATTTTTTTTATTGCCTTATTGTGCATAACCCATGAAATTTCACCCTCCCTCTGACAATAATTCTGGCTACACCACTGCCAAACCTATTGCATTTATACTTCCTGGTAAAAAGGCATATTAATACACAATAATTCCAACGCCATTATTAAATACAAAGACATAATTTAAATTTGTAACCTTCAAATCATAGTAACATAACATTATTACCATTACACTAAAACTCGTTCAATTGGAGCTAGTTAGATGGAAAGACAGTTTCTTAAAGTTCAATCGTCGACTCCAATTCTCGCTGTTTCTTTTTCCAAAGCAACATACCATTCCTCATTCAGTACATGTAAATGACACAATTTACATGTCGTCAAGAGTTAGCCCATTGCACAAGTTATTTATTTGATAGAAATGCTTTTATTTTTGGCCTAAATAAAAGAATCCAGAGACTCTGTCTATAATGCTCGTTTTTGTTTCTATTTGACCTCTGCCATCAAATACAAACAGACATAAATCAGCCTTGTTTTTTACTCATCATCCCAGAACCAGTGAGCAGGACTTAAAAAGACGCTTGCATGAGCTAAACAAGATTTGGCACGCCACCGGCATCGAAAAAGATACCATGAACTTAAGATGGGGAATGCAATGTTGACGACTGTACAAAAAATAAACATTCTAACCCACTTTCATCTTTAGCTATTTCTGAATTCGTGTCTGGCTATGTCATAGAAAGCATTGGGAGTCATAGGACAACAGCATTCAAACCCACTTCGTTAGAGGTAATGGGCACCATGGAACAGAAGATTCAATCATAGACCGACCATTGCACTCTCAAAAACATATTCAATAAATACAGGAAAGCTACACAGGATTTAATCCCAATGAAATCCAGGAAATGGAAGGGTAGGAGCCCAGAAAAATGATTCAACCTTTTCATCTGTTTAAAATCTCAACCACCAGCAACTTCAAGGCTACAAGGAAAACCAATGTTAACAATTCGTCCCTTAGAAAAACAAAACCCTGAAACCACTCGCATATTGTATTCCTAACTCAATGTTCTAAACTGAGATGACAGTTTTTCAATTGGGAGAATGCGTAAACTACTCTGTCTCCACCATGATTGTTAAGCATCTATAAGCTTCTCCATCTTAGCCAGTATGCCTTCCAATTAGTCAATGGTTGAAGCAAAAATTCAACCCTGAAAAGGAGCCTAATATATACTGCCCTCTTAGCATCCAAGCCCATCAGCAGAAACAAACCACACTTAATTGCATATGAACCTATGCATTCCATGAAGATCCCGGCCTACTACTAGTACCACAACCCAACTTACCCAATTCATGAATCAAGAAGTAAATAGAAGCATCCAACCCCAGCAAGCATTTAAACCCCAGCTACTAGCAAATTGAACAGCAGTTCTATATTAGCAAAGCCATTGATAACCAAGTTTCCTGTAAACAAAAGGGAGAGATGCACTCTCTGAAGGATGATGGCCTGCAGAATTTAACACTACCATATCGTAAACACAAAAGTCTAAATATCTTACTTGCAAAAAGATTAAAATAACCAACAAAAAAAAGAGAGACATTCATGAGTAAGAATTTCAAAGGCTTTAATTCCCCTGACCATTATAAAAGGCCAAGGCAAGCTTAGCGTGCTCCTCCACCAGCTCAATCCACTTTAGAAAAACTTCCATCTCATTCACATGCAGCTCCCTCCACTTCCTCTCCAATTCTGCCTTTTTATCTCCGCCCACCACATCCAGACCCCTCTTCACCATATGATCAGCCATTCTTTCAAAACTCTTCCTTGTCACTTCAACAATTTCCATATTGTCCACCTTATCTTCCTCCTCACTTGTTGTATCCTTGTCTTGCCCGTCTGTTGCGTCCATCTCCAAATCAGCTTTCAAATTAGTCAATGCCTTACTTCTAGCCCTTTCACTGAACCTAATACCATTCTTCAGCACTCTACTGTCATTGCCCCATATCTTTTTGGATAAATCAAAAAGTTTCTGATCGTGGGCTTTGGAAAAGGTCTTATCTTCGCCCTTCTTCCCACTCGTTAAATTTTTATCAAACCTCTTTTTCAGCCTCGAAATCTTATCCTTCAACTGGATCAATTTCACGACAAAATGCAGCTCCTTCTTGATGAAATCATGAAAAGCATTCATGTCTTGCAAAGGACTGATTCCTTTCATCTCAGTGAACTCCCAAAAACCTTCCAACAAAGCAATCTCATCATCCTCGCTCCACCTCCGTTCAAAAAGATTCTTCTTAACCTCAGACTTCTCTCCAGATTCCGCATCCTTCTTCGCTCGTTTGGCCGGATTCCGCTCCGCGTCACTGGGCCTCTTCTTCGCCCCTGTCGCCGATACAGCCACCACAATCGAAGTCCTCGCAGTTGTCTTGGGAGATCTTGAGCGGGTAGTCGTCACGGGTGTCGGTGTCGCAGCCGTTGCAGGCTCCGGCTCAGCTTCTTGATGATGTTGTTGTTGTTGGGTGGAGACAGCATCTGGCAACTTCGTCATATCCTCTTGGTCAGGAGAAGAAGTAGAAGATGCAGAAGGGGTTCTGGGAAGCATCGCATGATCATCATCATCGGACTCATCGTCATCGGATCCGGACCCAGAATATGATTCGTCGGATTCGGCGTGTTGCTGTTGGGTGATAGCATCTGGGTTCTTCTTCATTGGGGAAGTAGGGTTTCGGGTTTTGGACGGCGTCGTATCCTCTTCCTCTTTCTCATCAAAAGGTGCAGAAGAAGCAGAAGAAGCAGGGGGCGGCTCTTCCAGGGCTGTCCTTTTCCCTCTCTTAGAACCCATCACACTCCGCAGAGAGAGAGAGAATTTCCAGAGACTGGCTCTGATGTTTATTATTATTATTATTATTATTATTATTATTATTATTATTATTATTATTGAGCAGTTTGTCGGAATTAGTTTCCAAAAAGATTTTTTTTTTCCTTCTCTAAATTTATACAAATTCAGTCTTCTTTTTTTTTAAAAAAAAAATTACTTAATTAATTTTAAATTTTCATTCTTTAATAAAAATCAGTCAAATTTATTTTTGTGATTATTTATGTTTGCAATGAAAACATCAATGGAATGGAATTGAACCGATTGATAAAATTATATATATATATATATATATATATATATATATATATATTAATTAAAGGCATGCAATGCCATTCGTCATCTTTTCAAGAATTACTAACGTTACAAAAGATAAAAGTTAGTGCAGTAAATTTGTGCTTATTTTTAAATTTATTTCTGAATCATTTAACCTTCAATACCTGTAACCAATTTATTTTAAAAATAAAGTTATGTTAGCTAAATTAGAGAATATTCTTACTTCTTTATTAACATTCATTTTTCGCTTCTAATGAAAACAACCCCAACATTGAAAAAGGGTCACTAGTTTATCAATTTAGGGCAGACTATACTTCACGGAAATTGATTGAATTTATTTTGGGTAAATGAACTGTTTTGTAGTTAGCAGCGGGGGAACAATTACTGTGCTCAGCAAATGGAGATTTAATTGAATTAATTTCTATTTGTAATTGTTATTAATACTAAAAAATCAATCTCGTTTCATTGCACTTTTGGATCCTAGTTTTATCACTTCATCCATGCAACTTTATTTCTTTCACTGGACTTTTGGATCCTAGTCTCCCTCTTTCAAAACCAATATTATAAGCTTTGGTAGGAGAGAGCAAATGGGGTGAATCACCTGATTGTATAAAATTAAAATTCGCAAATGGGCGCAAAGCCTACCAATAATGACAAACTTGAAACAAGTCACACAAAAATTGTAGAATAAAAATATGAAAGTTAGAAGAAATTAATGTACTGAATTCAGTTGATAGAAACTGTACAGGGAAGGATTAAGGTATAAAAAGCATAAAACACATGCATGTACATGAGAACAAGAATTCCAAGTGTAAAATTTATCATCTCACAAAGATTAATATAAATTATGCATTATCATTAGATCAAATTCACTCACAACATTAACATTAACGTTTTGATGAAATAAGTCATTATTTTTTATATAAAATTTTATTTTTTTTATTATATAGAGAAGTTAATTTATATTTGTTATGTTGAAACTGATGATACCTAATTTTTAAAATTTGAAGAACAAAAAATTCACTTCATTTACTGCAGACAAACATATGAGCATCATCCTCCGTTCAGTGAAAATATCCATTTCAGTTGAAAGAAAAGCCACCTATATGGAAAGACACGTGAATTCACAATCTCCAATGAACACACACGTGTGAAGCGAGAATTGCCTTCTTGTAGATTGGCTTATCAATTTATGGCTAATTCACTAATTAAGCATAGATTACCATAATTGAACATGTTCAAAATCACCTAAAATGACAGCACAAGCATTCCACGTGACATACCCTATATCACAGGATTAGAATGAATATATATATATATATATAGATATATAGATTTTACGTATTCTTTACTTTGAACTAATGTTTTTGGTTAGAAACATGTAACAATTATTCTGCTTAGCAAATGGAGTTTTAATTGAATTTAATTTTAGTTGACAATGTTATTAAAACAAAAATAAAAATTGAAAAAAATAAAAATGAATACAAACCATATTTGTGCATAAGAATAATTACCACCAAAAAATTATACAACTATTATTTCTCTTAAAAAAATTACCGTTAAATACAAAATCTGAAGATATAATTATTTAAAATTTAAACTATAATATTTATATATTTTATAAGAAAGGTTCTTCGTTATTAAGAGTAAATATCTCATTTTCTTACACAAATATGATTTATTTTAGTGACAATTTTTATTTTGGCCAATAATTTGTCATTTTCATCTTTGTAGCATAAACTAAAGAATTTTCTAAAACTATATAATTCAAAGTAAAGCATAGGTCAAATTTTGTATCTATATTTTTTTTTGAAAAAAAAAACTAATTCCATTATCATAATTAATTGGTAATATTCATGAAAATAGATGATCAATTATATAACCAATAAATGACTAATTATAAATAAGGGGCAGGGAGAGAAAGGTGTTATAATAAGATTTTCATTTAAAAATAAAATAAAATAAATATTTATTTTAAAAAATTAGTGAATTAGCAATAAATTGATAAATCAATCACATTTTTGGATATTTAGGTATATATATATATATATATATATATATATATATTCTTGGCAGTGCTCATTAGAGACAAATTAAGAATGATTTATTCACTAGCTAGGAATGTTTATGATTTTGATTGTTAACAAAATTGCTCTTAAAAAATGAGTGAAAGTATAGGAATTTGACACCACAATTTAGCATACACATTATCTCTTTTATTTTATTTTTTTCCTTAATTAATTTATCAATTTCCTTGGTCATTTCATCCTTATACTTTTATTCTTTTTTTAAAAAATTTTTTTACAATAAAATACAATGAATTTAAATCAAATGAAATGAATTTAACCACAAAAATAGAAATTTTTATTTTGTTTTTCAATGTTTAATAAAATAATTCATCTATTTTTTTCCTCCTTTTTTTATTTTATCAAAAATAATAGTTACATAATTTGGAATAAGTTCACTCATCAAATTCTTTCCTATGCATTTATCATATTTTAATTGAATAATTTATTTTCTCTTTTACCTTATTCTTTTTATTTGGTAAAATAATACTAAATATAAAAAATATATATTATAAAACTATATTTTTTAAAGAGAATAAATTTCAATCAATATAATTACCAATTAAAATTATAAAAATTATTTATCTTAATAAAATTAATATTTTATAATAAATTAATAATTTTTTTATAATATCTAACATTATTCAATTTTCCATGCTTGCAATACCTTCCAATACCATATAATATTGGAATAACAGTGATAATGTTTATATATTATTTTTTTATTCAAAAACTCTCTTTGAAATTCGCTTAAATTTCAGTCCAACCACCCAAACAGAAAAAAAAAAAAGGGAAAAAAATCACATTTTCCCCACACCCCATTTGTCTTTATTGCTTTATCTGCTCTGGTCATCCACAAGAACATTTTCTTGCAAAGTTAAAAATAGACAAAATTCACAAACATGGGAGGAGAGGAGTTCTGAATCTTTCTTGCTCTCCATTATCAAGATCAAGATTCCTTCACTTTGTGCGTGTTGTTGCGTACTTGCTCCACGAGGTTGTTAATGTTGGGTCTATGAAAAAAATCAATAATAAAAGACACTGACAAAACTTTGAGGGATGGATTTGTAATTCAACCTTTGCCACAAACAGACATATTATTATTATTATTATTATTATTATTATTATTATTATTATTTTATTTTTTCTAATATGTTAATATTTTTCTTACTTAAAACTTGTTTAAGATTAAAATCACGTTACAAATCAATATTTGAAAAATTTATTATTAATAAATGTGATTAATTATTTGGTAATTATTCATAACATTTAAAAAATAAATTTTTTTAATAAAATAAAAATAATCACAAATTTTTTAATTAAATTATAATTATTATATTTAATAATTAAGATTATTATGTTAAAAATAATTAAATTGTAATATATTTATTATATTTTTTATTATACTTAATATTAAAATTTTAAAATAAAAATTTAACTTGTGATGCATTTAAGTTAAATATAAATTTTATAATTTATTAAATAATAAATAAATTACATTTTACTCAACACTTAAAGAAAAAAAAATTACATTTTACTTAACACATAAATTTTTAATCTGTAACTACAACTTCAAAAACAGCCAGATGAAGAAACTGATGGATGGGAAAGAGGACGTTTTGCCTTTAGAGCACATTTGGCCCATTCGTGAGCCTGATTTTATTTGGGTATTTTTCATTTATTTATTTATTTGGTTTGATTAGCATGCAAGCTTACAGTCAGTCAGCAGTCTCAGAGTTGAGGGGTTGACTGTCTGTTTATCTCTCTCTCTCTCTCTCTTTCTCTCTCTCTCTCTCTTATCTCTATCTCACGTCTATCTGTTCCAAATGGCTTCCCTGTCTTCAGCCAAAGCCCGGCACCAACAGCGACGTGATGACCAGGTTCCTTCTCTTTTCTTCACCCAACAACTTGGGTCAATAATTTAGTCAATCTCCTTCTGCTGTTTCAAACAGCAGACAATGTTTTCAGATAAGAAGTTGTGTTTTTTGCAAGTGGATAATGGTTTCAATCTGAATCCTTAAAGCCCCATTTTTTTAGTCATCGTTCACTAGGAATGTTATTGATAGTTCCGTGAGCTATTAAGTGATGTGATTCAAATATGAAATTCTCAAATGGGTTATGTTACTTGATTATATTTTACAAAAGTTTGTTCCTTTTTTTTTTGTTTTTCTTTTTTTGCCAAATTTGACAGCTTTTGGAGGAGGAGAACATGGCTACCAGAACCTTGATATTAAACCGACCTAAGCAATTGAATGCCCTTACCTTCCCTATGGTAAACCCCTTTTGTATATTATTTTTCATCTTTTCTTTTCTTCACTATTTCTTATAATGTTCTGCAATAAGCCAACAATTTTATGCATACTTGTTTCCTTTCTCTCTAGATTTCCGAGTTATCTGATCTTTTCATTGCTTATGAGGAGGATCCAAATGTGAAACTGATCATACTCAAGGTGCTTCTTCTCTACCATGTTAGATTTTATCATGGAATCTCCAAATTCCATGTCATGCCAATACAATCAGGAGACTGTTGCCTCAGCCTCACTTTGATTTACAAATTTATATGGCATTTGAAGGAAGGGAGCTAGTTTTCATGTTTTCAAATGCCATTAATGTTTGGAAATCATCATTGCAACCTTTAGTTATTCACTTTCAGGGAAAAGGAAGGGCATTCTGCTCAGGTGGCGATGTGGCTGCTCTGGTTCATGACATTCGTGAAGGTAGCCAGCTGCTTTCGGATTTTTTCCCTAACTATTCTCTGTCTCTAATCCATGGCATTCAAATGATTAGTCACTTTTGTATGCATCAGGCAATGGGAAATTGGGATTCAATTTCTTCCGGAAGGAATTCACTTTGAACTATTTGATTGCAACATACTCTAAACCACAGGTAAGCCATTATGTTTCTTCAGTTGAAGTTTCCATAAGCTTCTTGAATTCACCCTCCAGCTGTGTTGAAGGTTTCCCTTCTTAATGGAATTGTCATGGGAGGTGGAGTTGGTGTTTCAATACATGGACGATTCCGCATTGCAACGGAGAACACGGTACTTGTCTATCTTTGTTTCAGATTTGAAGTGATAGTAAAAATTTTGCATACCCTTCTCAAGTTAAGACTTTCTAGCTCCAAAGTTTCCTTACTTTGGTTCTCTGTTAATTGATTTCCAATTAGTTAGCTTCTTTTCCTTTTCTCTCTCTGTCTCTCTGTCTCTGTTTTGTTTTTATTATATTTTATTCTTTTGATAATAAAAGGATTGAAGTTCTGGCATCTGGAACTTATCTGACAGCCTTCAAATGTGTAACATCCTTCTGCAATACATTTTATCTGGGAAAATATAAGTTCACCTCAGGCACTGCTATAATGCACAATCTATATTCTCTGTTGTTTTAGAAGTTTGCATTGTAGCTTCTATAATTAATGAGCCTTTACCTTGGTTTCTCTCCAGGTCTTTGCGATGCCTGAAACAGCATTGGGCCTCTTCCCAGATGTAGGCGCCACGTACTTCTTGTCAAGGCTTCCTGGATTCTTTGGTAAGGCCACTTGTATTCTTATTTCTCATCGTATGTTACTGTACAGATATGATTCTTCTTCAGTATGTGGCCTCTGGATGGGAACTATTAAGCAGAAATGGCAAGATTGAATCCATGTTGCAATCTGGGTTGTTTTGGTGTCTAGTTATCTGTGCCTTACATGTGATTTCTATTGTGGCTGAAATGATTGGGAAGGTCTATTTTGGCCGTCTTATTTCTCCTGCAATTTAAGATTTTTGGCAAACTCAACTTTTACAACCTTGTTTTACTTGCTTAAATTTCAAGCCAATAACCTATTATGGTTATTCAGGTTCTTTGCTTCAAAGGTGTCATCCACTGCATTTTACAAGCATGTCTTACTTCTCACAAATTTTACCAGCATCTTTTACTTTTCACAAATCTTAGAAACATCTGCACTTCAAAGTTGTTGTCACCTTGACCATTTTACCAGCTTCTTCTATTTCTCACAAATTTCCCTCTGTATTGCCGCTGCTTGAAAACTTTAGGATACCTTGAAGTTTAATATTAACTTTCTGGTGAAATTTCAACACCATAAGCATTTTTGTTTTTTTTTTTTTGGCATAATTTTGATATCAAAAAAGATATATGCTGGGCTTCTTTGTTAGCCTTGTGTGTTTGACACTTTGTTTTGTGTGATTTTTACTGCTCTGTTGCTTTGGATTTGTTTTGTGTGATAGGATCCTTTCCCTACAATCTTTGGCAGGGGAATATCTCGGACTTACAGGTTCAAGGTTGGATGGTGCAGAAATGCTTGCATGTGGCCTTGCAACTCACTTTGTTCCTTCAGTGGTACTTCCTTGCCCTACAACTATTGAGTTCTAGAGATACTGAAGCTCAAAATTTGCAGATAGAAAAGTTGAATAATCATGATTGCAAGTAATACTAGTAACATGTGTCTTTCTATTTTTGCTGGTATGTATGCATTTCAGTGGCTATTATGATTGGTCCTAGACGTTAATGTTTGAGATAATTATGGTTGTTGACTTAGAATTCATCCAATTTAATTGCATCAAATTACTCAAGTAACTAAAGACACTAAGGTGGCCAAAGCAGCGTCTAATGCTGTATTATTCTGTTTGATGCTGAATACAAGTCAATCATGTGATTGTTAATTATGCAAAGTTAGTTATTCATGAGACAATGACAAAATCATTTGAAAGTTATTGCATCTATTTATAGTGACACGAGCTTGTAGACATAAAATATATAGCTGAGTTTATTTCAATGTTCAATTGATTCATTGGAATTAATCATGTCCTAGATTTATTGTTCATGTTACTCTTTGTGTTTGGTACACTTTGAAATGTCACACATGAACCATGGAGTTAATATGTGAAGCACTTTAAGTTTGCTTAAAGTAGGACGTGGCTCTGTCATCTCTAAAAAGGGTCATGTCTTGGTCTTTTGAAACCTGGCATTGAGGTCAGAGTGTAGAAAGTGGGTGCTTGGCTTCCACCTCTACAGCTCTCTTCTTTCCATTGTTAAATCCTTATAAATGACAACACATCAACTCACCGATGCTGTCTGATTGTATTTTTTTTTCACTCGATTTTTAGAGATTGTCAACTTTAGAAGAAGCATTATGCAAGGTGAGCTCCAGTGATCCAGCTGTCATTTCAGCAATTATAGATCAGTATGCGCAGCAACCAAATTTGAAGGAAAAAAGTGTTTATCATAGGTTAGTTTTTAATTTCATATCCAGAACTCTTAGTAAATGGAGGGTCATGACTGTAGATTGCATTTTACAAATGTAAAGTTACATCAGAAGGTCTCTGTATCTTTTTCCCCTTTATTGTTAGGAAGCATCTCAATCTCTTTATTTTACATGTTAAAAAAAAAAAAAGAATCTAACTAAATTCTTTTGTTTTGAAGCATTACTGCTTTATTTGGATTATGATGCAGAACTGCGAATGTTGGATTATCTATTTTACTACTTTCTCATATTCTGTGATTACCTCACTGCAGGTTGGAAACCATTGATAAATGCTTCTCATACAGTACGGTTGAAGATATTATATCTGCACTTGTAAGTTAGTGGTGTGGTATAGTCCTGTTTAAAGAAGATTCCTCGTGTGTGATAATTGTAATGAGTACCTCTAGTGGCTCTATGCAAGTGCCATTCCTTTTCACTTTTGATTACTTCTCAAGACTCATGATAGTAATTTTTACTAGTGAAGTTGAAATACCATCTGGCTATTGTGCAGGAGGGAGAGGTAATGAATAGGCCAAATGACTGGGCTTCTGCCACCATTCAGACACTGAAGAAGGCTTCTCCAACAAGTCTTAAGATTTCTCTTAGAGCGGTGAGGGTGCAATTTCCTTTGCAAGTTAGTTTTTCATCTGTTTGACTGTAAATGTGAAACTTGGTACTTATTTCATAACAGACTTTGAATTTTTGTTGAAATGCATGATTGAGTAACTGTCATTGAATCTGTGAACACCTTGAATACATCTTGTGTGAATATCTCCCATTTCTGCTTGAACAACCCTTTATCATCGTACATGAAGGCTTAATGTTGTGACTAAAGTTTTCTCTTGATGAGTTTACGTTGTGCAAAAGGTGTCAAACTTATTTTTACATGTGGTGCATTAACATGAATAAGAAGACTTCATTTACTTTTGCATAGACAGGCAGAAAATTTGGGTGGTGAATTGACTTTTATGTTACCGAGCATGCCTGGAGGGAGAGAGTGAATGCTAGAGGGTTGGAATGGCTTTTAACTGGGAAACTTTATGGGTGAAGATAATAAGGACATAAACATGCATTTTAGGTGATTGGGTAAGCTATCAAAAATTAACTTAATAAACTAAGATTTCCCCAAAAGTGTGTGGTTTATTCCTGTATTTGCAGGAAAGCATATGATCAGAATACACATTCTTACTGCTATAATTGTTTTCTATGTATATATCTCCGTTCACACGGGGGCCCAGATTCAGGACTTCCATGACTAGGCTATTCTGTTACCCTTCCTAGTCCTTAGCATTAACCATTAGGTAGGCTCCTGCATGTTGGAGCTTGTCAAGAACAACTCAAATCAGAACCTGAAGTTTGTTTTGTGGGCTGCCAATTATATATTGCTTTCCTTGTTTCCTTGTTTTTTTTTTTTCTATCTTTTCATTGGAATTATGAAATATGCCAGTTGATTGGTTGATTGTGTTTGGTCTCTCCATGTCTCTCTAATATCTTTTGTCTGCATGCTTGCGCACACTCTTTAGTGCTGAATGTTTTCATAGTTTTCTGCCATTATGTGGTGTGAAAATAAGTCAACATTTTGTATCTGAAAGTGCTTACAAATGGTTTGAGTTGTTCAAATGACAGTTGAGGGTTGATGGTAAAACTATTTTGAAACTGTAACATCCTCAAATTGCTTCCCTTTTTCTGTTTATCGTGAATATGGAACTGGGGCATTATGTGATTTAGGAACCTATTTGAAGCTTCTGGAATCCAACAAATTAATTTTGTTATTGTAATTCCAGATTAGAGAAGGACGGCTCCAAGGTATTGGTCAATGCCTCATTCGCGAGTATAGAATGGTTTGTCATGTTATGCAGGGAAAGCTTAGCAAGGATTTTGTGGAGGTTGTTGTGATCTGATTTGAATGTTTATCACTGTTATTGCTTTTTGCTTCTTCCTTGTGAATGATTCTTGTGCCTCCCATTTTTTACACAGGGTTGTAGAGCTATATTGCTGGATAAGGATAGGAATCCAAAGGTATGGTCATTTTCTGAACAACAATAGTTTCTTTCAAGTGACTTTTAGGCCACTTTATCTTCATTCCAGCATCATAAATCATATTCCATTTACCCACCATTGAATCTTAGAATCCTTGACCCTTTTCTTTTTGTTTCTTCTTCTTCAAACTTTTGGTCTAAACTCTTGTTTCTGCATCTTTACACAGTGGCAACCTTCTAAACTGGAGCTTGTCAGTAATTTTATGGTTGATCATTACTTCAAAAAAGTGGAAGACAAAGAGTGGGAAGATCTAAAGCTCCCAGCTCGGCTCAACTTGCCTGGATTTGCGATTGCAAAAATATGAGCATTGCTTCTTCCTATGAAGCAGTTGACTCAAAGCTACTAGTGGGACAATAGTTGGTAGCTCAAGAACCGGGCCAATTATGCGTTGGCCCGGTTGTCTTGCATCTTGAATTTACCCAGGTTAAAATAAGTTCCTGGTGAATAAATTGGAAGCACATTACAGACGTATGTTTGTTATCAAAATATGCAGAAAATGTTTGTTATCCTTGTGAAAACAGTGTTATTCTGTAATATTTGTAATGCTGCAATCATGGATACAACTCTTGTTTTGTAAGTGTTTGACAGTGTACCTTTCTTGAGAATGAATGCGATATCCCAAAGTCTACTCACCTTCTTTTGGGAGGGCTTTTCCTGGGTGCGATGGGCGCAATCTATTTATGGGACTCATCCCATGTGAAGTGAAGGAGGTCCAACGTTGAATTTTGATTTACCAATATTTGTTTTTGCCCCAAATGAGGTGCTGCATATAGCCAGTAAGTAAATGAGCTTTGAGAAGGTCGAAGATTGTGATCAGCCAATATTACAGAAGTAAGGAAGGAAGATGTAAACAATTATGATTAGTAAATGTTATGGGATTAAGACAACCGAAAGATGTGAAGTAGTCGATTTTTGGGGTGGGGGTGGGGGTGGGGGGTTCTCAATAATATAAATATAATGCAGAACGATGTCTGAAACGTCCAATAATTAAATATTCAGACGCATGCAAAAGTTGATGTAAGCAAACGATGAACATGTCAAATATGAAGCAATAGTGGAGTTGTTTAACTGAGGTATGTAAGATTATTTGAACTCTAAGCATCGGTGGCAAATCACAATCACATTACGGAAAATAAAAGGCCGACTCTCATATGCCCACGTATAGGGGACAAAAGGCTCGTAACTCAATATATTTAATATTTTGTGGAATGAAAGATACGTTGAGATGTTGTTTTGCTTGGACCCTTGTAATAATACCCTCCTCTCTCCCCTTTCCATCAGCGTTTACTTTGTAATTTATATAACTCTCCAATTCATTGTGAGACTTTAGGACGGCCACGGGCATAGGAAAATTTTATTCTTTATTTGCAATTTGCATGCCCAACACAAATACCACAAAAGAACATAAATAGAAGAAAGGGGTCGCGTTTTAGTTACCAAGAAATAGAGTTCGAGCTACTCCCAAAAGGGTGGAGCCATAATTTTGTAACTCAACAATCAACGTAACCCCTCTTGGTTAGGGAGTAGTTGATCAATACAAGTTTGAGTGGAAAGTGGTTGATCTATGCTTATACACTATTATTGGCAGTGCTATCATCATCAAGGATATTGGAATTTGCGTGAGAGTAGTACGATTGCCCAATAGTTGATCAATACAAGTTTGAGTGGAAAGTGGTTGATCGATGCTTATACACTATTATTGGAAGTGCTATCATCATCAAGGATATTGGAATTTGAGTGAGAGTAGTACTATTGCCCAATAGTTGATCAATACAAGTTTGAGTGGAAAGTGGTTGATCTATGCTTATACACTATTATTGGAAGTGCAATCATCATCACGGATATTGGAATTTGAGTGAGAGTAGTACTACTGTCTCTTATACACATCTAGGTTAATGTCTTCATTCGTGCAAAGTCAACTCGGTACTAAATCTTGTGACATGAAACATTTGAACTGTGAAAGACACACACATGTCTTCATGCAAATTAAAGCTTGTAATAAAAATCCAAACAAGGATGTATTTAATAATAATAATAAAAAAAAAAAAAACGATTTCTCCATTCTTCTTTTACATTAAACATTGTATTAAAAAAATAAACACATGAATAATTGTGTTCTTAAGTAATGAACTCAGCTTTTGATTTAAAATTTGTGAGTAAATGTCTATTGGGCCAATAGTACTCCTCTCACTCAAATTCCAATATCCTTGACGATGATAGCACTTCCAATAATAGTGTATAAGCTGTCTCTTATACACATCTAGATGTGTATAAGAGACAGATTATTGGAAGTGCTATCATCATCAAGGATATTGGAATTTGAGTGAGAGTAGTACTATTGGCCCAATAGACATTTACTCACAAATTTTAAATCAAAAGCTAAGTTCATTACTTAAGAACACAATTATTCATGTGTTTATTGTTTTAATACAATGTCTAATGGAAAAGAAGAATGGAGAAATCGTTTTTTTTTTTTTATTATTATTATTAAATACATCCTTGTTTGGATTTTTATTACAAGCTTTAATTTGCATGAAGACATGTGTGTGTCTTTCACAGTTCAAATGTTTCATGTCACAAGATTTAGTACCGAGTTGACTTTGCACGAATGAAGACATTAACCTCTTAATCCGAGGCCTCAATTGAATACTCGGTTCAACAAGTGATTTTTGAATGAATATTTTACTTCATAACATGAAGAAGAAGAAGAAGAAGAAGTTTTAATGAGACACGTGGAATTAGCTAAGCATTTTGTTCCATTTTTTTTTAAAAAAAAAAATAAAATATAAAGTTAGAAACGGTGGTAAAAAGTCATCGTAGAAAACTTTATAATCCGCGGCTATTGATACTAGAAAAAGGTGAAACGTTAGACGGTCAGAGGAAGGAAAATAAAGGGGAGACGGAAAAAAGTTAGACGGTCAGAGGATGGAAAACATAGGAGAGAGAGAGTTCAACAGAAAAAATACACTATATGCAATGGAATTGATAAAATATATATATATATATTATATAACAAGCAATTTTTTTTAAACATCAAATTGTATTAATACATACTAAAAATTATACGATTGTATTAGATCATAATAACATTTTTTTGTGTTAATAAAAATTTATAAAAAAATAAATTATATTTTAAAATTAATAACTGTTTAACTATTTTTATCGTATTTAATAATTTATTAAAAATACATTCCACAATTGTTGCACATTATTTATTATATGTTACATATTTTATTATGGATTTTGTGTTTTTACAAGAAAAACTTTATTTATTTATTTATTTATTCAAAAAAGAAAGAGAGAGAAAGCAAGCAATTAAGCGCGCAAATAATCTTAGTCAATTGAAGAATGTAAGCCGTTCAAAATGCGGGCAGAGCAAGTTGAAGAAGAGTGCATACCTAAAAATGGCGTTGGAAAAGCGTCCAAATTATTTCCAGCCATTAATCATGCTGTTCCTCAATGGAAGGAATCTGAGCGGAAGAGGAAGAACCCCAAATGGGGCATTTAGACTAAGAGCCCCTTTTTTAGCAAAGCAAGCAACCACACAGATATTATGTGATGAACATTATTACTACTCAGTTTGGAGGCTTCCACCGTTATTTTAGCAAAGCAAAATCAACGATACCCAACTTATTTATTTTCAATGCAGGCGCTAAGAATAAGAAAGACTATCGCTGCTTATAAATCAGCGCTTCATTATATAATATAATTTTTGTTGCTGCTAAAAAGCCCTAAAGATGCATTTTGAAGTTCAGGGAAGCTCACATGCCTCCCTACCCACTTGCAACTATGGACACAAAAAAAGAAGTGAAGAGAGAATATTGACACTCACTCTACTAACTCTTGATTTGTCCAACTTAGGAAAATAAATAGAAAAAATAAAAATAAAAATTGATCCAACAAAAAATGTCACCTGAAGAACTATACATGGTGTAATCCTATTTTCTTGCACCGCTCGAAGTTGTATTACAACTAGGTACCCATATCGTTAGTTCTACTTCTGTATGACAAAAGTACTTTTGACTATCTATTTTGAAGAATAGAGAAAAGAGAACAATTTGAACTTTGTTGAAGTAATTGAAATTCCATGAAATCCATATAATTTTAACCCATCAGAATTGCCAGAATCCCAACGCATCAGAATGGCTTTATCTAGCAAAAGTCATGAACCAAATACACTACAATGGAAGTAGAAATTAGATTTGCAACAACATTTCAGTGCCTCAAAATGAACTTGTTTAGAGAAAATTGTGAGTTGAGTAAGTTAGATTCTTGGACATTCTGAATTTAATTAATTGGAATCATCTGCCAGTCCCAGATAATCCCTCAACTCGTAAGTAAAACAAGGATAGCGCTGCCATGACTTCCCATGAGACTTGAACATGCTGATCACCTTATCTTTGGTGGATGATCTTCCATTAATGTGCAGCAAAGCCAAAAGTTTCTTCACAGAGCCACAAGTCTGTAATTCCTCTAATACCCTCTCCGTTGGGCGAAAATTGCATATCAACCACAAGATCTTGACACCCAATTTAGTGGCAGTGTTGGAAACATACAACAATTTCTCGGACACAGCAGCAATGCCTATGCCATGCTCCACAAAGGCCAGCCTTCCTCCCGCACATTCGCACAACAACTTGATCAGCAGCAAGATCTTCTCGCATCTTGATCTGTTGGAATCCGGCAGCAGCTCCACGAGAACGCATATCGCGCCTGCCTCGATCGCCCTCAGCTGGCTTTTCTTGGAAGAACTCGAGATTTCAATAAGAACTTCCAAGGCTGAAGAACTTGCCTTGGCAGAAGTCTCATCAGATACCAGCTCCAACATTGACTTGAACAAGTCCACACCCTGATCTCGGATCAAGAAACCCCAATCGTAATCTGTTTGATCAGTCATGTTTCGAAAGATAGATAGTGCGTGGAGCCTGGCTTCAGCAGTTCCTCGTTGAAGCATGACTGATATTGATTTCATGCATTCTGGTTTTGATATTAAATTGAGAGCTTTCTCTTCCTGGAACAACGAAGGCAGCTGATGTAAAACAGCCAAAGCCTCCTCACAAGCCCTGAATGTAACATATTCCGATTCCGAGGTTCCTGCTGCATTAACAAGGATCTTAACAAGCATTTCAACTCCACCTAATCTAGTCAAATCCCCCTTGACGCCCTCGTCTGCCCCTGTGCCACTTGCCTCAACAATGGACCTGAGTTTCCTGAGATGGCTGACTTTAAAAGGCGATGACTCAATCGCGTTGATCAGCAACCCAATCTCATCGTGCTTGACAGTTAGCGGCGAGTGAGAGGCAGTGCGAGATGTGCTCCAGTTGTCAGGCCAAGAAAGAATGAGGCGCTTTAGAGTGGAGTTGGGGGTGATATCAAAGTTTTGGACGCATTGCATTGTGGCAGGACATGTTTTGTTCTTGTAAGTGAAGAACCATCTCTCAATGTTCTTGCGCTCGTAGGTGACACCAGTTGAGATGGTGACGGGGTCTTTCATCAACTCCATTGAAATGGGGCATCTGAAATCTTCGGGGTATACGTTCATGTGATCTTCTTCCTGCATCTTCATTGCTAAACGATGACGACTCTTGTCAAGCTTCCTTTTTATATCCATAAATGTATTTTGTATGTTTGATTTGCAAGTCTATTAAGAGGAGAAAATAGGGAGGGAGAAGAGATTGAGATCTATTAAGCTAACATTAACAGGCTTGTATAGACAGACAGACATACACAACAATGGCACAAATCCTTGAAAGAACATGAAAACGTTAAAAAAAAAAAAGATTTATAGATTAGAAAAATGTGGAAGTCTAAAGAATGAATAAAATATATATATATATATATATATATATTTATGTGTCTAAAAACAGAGAAAAAAACAAGAAAAGAAAAGGCTAGAAATCAAATTAAGAGTAGCCGACTGTTTGTGGGCTGGGATTGACTTTGTGAAAGAATAGAGTGCGAATTTTAATGGAAGACTGGATCTTTTCTTATGTTATTCAAAACCTCAACTTCTTCTTCAAAATACTAAGCACGGGCGAGGACTGCGAGGTTTTGCTTGTTCCTCGTCCCTTCCTTCCCTGTTGAAAAGAGAAAAAAATAAATAAATAAATACACAAACACACACACACACACACACACACACACACACACATATATATAATAAAATTAACTGTTGAGCTGCCTTGTTTGATTTCCTTTCTTTTCCTTTCCTTTTATGCACGGTGTAAGTCCACCTCCCAGTCCGGAGACTTCACAAACAATTACCTCCTTGTATTGTATCAAGGGGATTTCTAATTTGATTTCTTTCTCTCAAAAAAAAAAAAAAGGGTCAAATTATTTTCTGCTTTTTTTCTTAACTTGTTATTTGAATTATATAAATTACTTAAGAAAACTTAAAATTTGAATATCCATATAATTTATTTAAATAGTTACTCAAATCTAGTATTTTTTTTTATTCAAACATGATTTTTTTTAATTTATTCTTAAAATTTAAGTAACTTGTAATTTAAATTACAAAAATTATGTAAAATTTTTTTGAATTTGAATAAAATTAAAATTTATTTAAAAAATTAATCATATTAAATTTTTTATATTCAAATATAACATATTTTTATATTTTCTAAAATTTTGAGTAACTTGTTACTTAAATTATATAAATTACATAGAAAATATGTTAAATTTAAATAACATTAAAATTTATTTAAACAGGTACTCAAATTAAAAAATTTTTTATTCAAATTTTACAAATTTTATTTTTTAAAAAAAATTGAGAAATTTATTATTTAAATGACATAAATTACGTAAAAAGAAATTAAATTTTAAATAACTGTAAAATTATTTTATGCAGTTATTTCAAAAAAAAAAAAAATGTTAAAGAGGACAATTTAATTTATGAAATAAACCATAGGTTTGCTGATTTGTACTAGAATACTAACCTTACTTAACTGGAAAATTTATTTGATTTTTTTCTTTTAAAAAAAAAATCTTCTATATTTATGTTTTTTAAAAGTAAAATTAACAAGCACCCTCTATTATCCAAACTGTGGTCTACAGAGGGTGCAAGCGCGCCCCACTCGAAAAATCAGGCCAACATTTGAGGTTGTTTGTTCGATTATTGATGATACCTAATACACAAAACCCTTCTAAAAAATTTTCGAGTTGGCGGCACTGCCGCAACTTCAAGTTGAAATCACCCAAGTGATTCAAGAAGTATGACTCAAACTGGTACATGGAAAAATAAAAAATAAAAAAAATTCCAGCGATATCTATCTCTCCGATTGCATAAACAATAGGTAAAAGCAATGCGCTACAACTTGCTGATGCAATGGCAGCCCGTCCAAGACTAAAACAAACACGAAGTAGTTAGTAGATGGGGAATATGTACTCCATCTTTTGTCACTAATTAGCTTGATTCTAATCCCCCAGATCAAGGCCTGCTATATGCTTAGTTTATGAAGCAGAACCATTTATAAAGTGGCATATAAATATTCGTCAAATATGTTAGGAACGATTGAACTGGTTAAGGTAGTTATAAGGCGTTGAGCCAATCGATGGTCAAAACTCTAATTCATATGAATACATCTTAGGGGTTGTTAAAATTATATTCTTTTATGATATGTACCATAAAGGAAACATTTCATTGGCAGAACCAAGAACATGACCTTAGGCTGGGGTCAGAAATGGGAGGGAATTAAATCAAGGTATGCGGTAGAAAGCCAAAAATGATGTACAAATTGTCCAAGGATCAATGAGATCTCCATCTCCATGTCCTCGAATTTTCAGAAGACAGCTGGTGGAACCACTGAATCTTCATCAATCGTGTTTTATGGTACAGAACTGCTATGGCCTGAGCTCTCAGTTTATGCTCGCCAATGGCTGTACATGTAGTTTTCACAACCATACATGAGTAGCCCTTCTTATAATATGTGCATGTAAGGCTGACTTTTTGACGGAGAAGCTAGTCAGATTTCATTCAAGCAAAGCATTCCACCAGTAAAATGCAAAAACTGGCTTCTTCTTTTGTTATCGTTATCATCATCATCATCATCATCATCATCATCATCATTACTTTTCGTTGGAATTACTTCAAAAGCGTGAGAATATCAGCTTTGTTCCACTTCCGTGTGGAAGTCAATATAGGGTTAATTCCTAGGAGGTCTCTGCTCAACTGGCTCAGTGGCCTTTCCCATCGGCTGCCTGGTTTATAATTATGTATAGCTAACTATACCCAACAGAGCTTGTCTAGCAAACCATTTTGAAGTGCAAGTACGAATGATTTAGTAATGATAAAGCTGGTGGTACATTGAGTAAATGAAACAAAAATGGGATAGCATAGGATAGATTAAGATTATCCTTAGCAACGACAATAATTACAAGAAAATAAAAAAAAAAAATTTCTCTGTTTTTCAGTTTTATGAATTTTGAGATTTTAGAGGTAAGTAAATTTTGTATTAATATTCAGAGGAGGAAAGAGCACTAGCCCTCTTTTATTTATTATTTATTATCATATTATTTAGATATTTTTTTATTTATTATATTATTATATTTTTATTTATTATAATTAATTATTTATTATCCCATCAGTCAAATACGAGTATTAAACGAGCTCAATTTTGGTAGGATTTTCACCAAATTGATATTTATCGAATTCAATAAACTATTTTTTATTCAATGCAAATAGCATTAAGTAGTCATTATTTATGGTGTTTAAAAATTAAATTTATATTATGTAAATATAGTAAATAAAATAAATATAAATATAAATATAAATATACATATACATATAATTAAGTACCTAAGTAAATGTAAATTTATAATAGTTTTTTTATAAATAAAAATTTAGATTTATCGAACAAATAAAAGAAAAACTAAATTAATAAATATAATAATAATAATAATAATAATAATAATAATAATAATAATAATAATAATAATAATAATAATAATAATAATAATTCTTAGTTCAACTAATTTTTTATTTAATAGAATTCAAAGCACCAGTTAAATAGTTACACATTATTAGAAAAGAATCCTCCTCAATGCATTACTCGATGTGAGATGGTAACAAGCAATGAGCTCTAAATATTAGTGTTGGTGATGAGAATGAGAGAATTCTTCAAATAATTGGAGAAATAAGGAGAAAATGGGATTATAATTGATGTGTCCAAGAGTTGATTGACATTATCGAAAATTGATTGGTAAATAAATATTTTTTAAATATCAAAATTTTAAAGATTGATAATTTATTTTTAATTTAAAAATAAATTTAAGATGTTTGCAAATTGTGTTGCCTCCACATTTTTTCCCTCTACAACTAAGCAAGAGCAAGGTCAGAGTTTTTTTTTTTTCATATATTGTAATATTACATATAAATTTATGTAGTGAAAGAATTTATGTTATTAGTTGAAAAAATAAATTTTAATTAAAAATAAAAATGAAAAAATTTATAAGTTTTTTTTTTTTAAAATAAAAGATGAAATTTGAGAATAATTTTTTTCAATCTTATTTTTTTTAAGAAAATAAAAAGGGTAATTTGGATTTTTCTTTCATTAAAAAAATTAAGGTGAATATGGTAGATTTTTTTTCCTTTTTTTTTAAAAAAAATAAAAATTACTCTCAAATCTCCCTTTCTATTTTCTTAAAAGTAAAAAAAAAAACTTTTAAAATCTCAATTTTTTACTAAAAAAATTATAATTTAAGCCTTTTTTTTTAAAAAAAAAAGAAAAAAAAAACTCATAAATTTCTTTTTAGGAGATTCCTATTTTTAGCTTCCTTCAAAAAAGGAAAAGAAAAACTCAAAATTTAATTCCTTATTTTTTTTCCTTTTTGTTTTCTTAATTTTTTTTTCCAAATTCTATATTTGTTTTCTTGAAAAATAAAATAAAAATTTCTAAAATAAATTTAATTTTATTACCTTTTTTTTTCAAGTCTTAATTAACTTTAAAAGAAAATTTAAATCAAACTAGATTTAATTAATTTTAAGATATCATTTTTTTTATTATCTTAATACTAAGTATCTAAAATACGCACATGTGAGTGTGAGTGTGTGTTTGTGTGTTTAGGATCCTATAATGGCCATCTCTGGGTACACTTAAAAGTCCCATTTTTCTGTTTGCGGCTTCTGGCAAAAGCCACGTCCATGCAATTTTATTTTCATTTCAAAATGTACAATCCTTGTTATATAAAAATGCCTCCCTTTCCAATTGTATGGCTTAGCCAGGCTCTTCAAACTGGTTTTATTTTGCTAACCAATGAAGCTCTTAGCTGCTTGACTAATGAAAATGGATCTTGTTGACAAGTAAGAGACATGGGAGTTCAGATAAAACATCGTGCTTCAAATTCAAGCAGCAAGAGTGAAGAATAACAATAGTATGACCAATATGAAGTAATCAGTCAGCACAACATACAGCAGCTTGTCCATGGGCAGCAACCAAAGGATTCTCTATTATGACAGCCTCAACTTCTAGGCAACCAACATACAACAGCTTGTCAATAGGCAACCGCACGAAGTAGATCAATACATCTCTTCTGCAAAAATTATTTCAAAGTTGAATTGCACTGCACTGAAGGTCTGGTAATTAGTCAGAACAAGTACTTAACGGTTGGGAAAATTTAACAGTCAAATGAATCCCAAAAACCTGACAGTCCAATAAAAATCAAAGTGTCAGTGAAGGAAAGAAGCTGTGATATGCCTTACAGAGGAAAGTTGTTTCACAAGCCATCTTATTTTGGCCATCCCAAATCGTTGCCATTTAGTCTACATAATATTTTCTTTTTTCTCTCTTTATAAAAAGCATAGATGTTTTGATAATATTAGGAACATCAGCAATTTTTTATTTTTTATTTTTTATTGACAAAGGGCAATTGGAACTTAGAAGAAAACTGTCCACATGCTCATTCATGTGCATGAACATAGTCCACAGCAAATGAATTTCTGAGAGCAGGCAGAAAAACTTCCACATGTGTCATGACCTCCTGCATTCATTCTTCTTTGGAGATATTAGGCTGATCAAATCAAGAGTTGCTGGAGTGCAATCAGATCGCCGGTATCATGAACCTACAGACATAAACCTTGTCCAGCATGCCTAGCTCTACAGAGAAGCATTGGATGTTTCCATTCACCACACAGAGTCAGACAAATATAGCTCCAGAATTCAAATTTTCAATCAATTAAGGACAATACTCAATTGGGTTCCTGAAAAAGGAAAAAAAAAAAAACGACCTGTTCTTTCTGGATGAAAAATGTGGCTCAGGCAACTGTAAGCAAGTGGTTTACTAGCACTACGATAGTTATCAAAAGTTCTTTTTTTTCGCCCTTATATGCTGATTTCCTTCTAAGTTTTGATTTGTAATTTCATATCTACTATTATTTACGTTTGGATTGCTTAACTTCTTGCTAGTCAATTCCATAGAAGGACAGGCATTAGGGACGTTCTCTAATGCCTTGAGGTGATATTTATTTTGTCTATTTGAGTGTTCTGTAGTGAAGCTTGTTCAAAAAGTTGCTCCACTTCATTTAACAAAATTTATGGGGCTATGGCCAATGCTGGAAATGTTCTTCCATTTCCATTATGGGGATTCAGGAAAATAGCAAATATGCCATAGTAAAAAAACACTGATCTTAGGATTTTGTTTTCAATCTGTGTTCTTTTTTTTTTTTCATGAGCAAGTCCCAATAAAAAAAAAAAAGAAGAAGAAGCAAAGAGTTGGGTTTCTAAACTTTTGTAGCGTCTGTGAGAAATGGCCATAGAGACACATTTATCAATATATCCAAGTAAGGCATTTTCAGCCCCACCCTATATAATCAAAGCCCTATGTCAATCCAGAGGTACACGGTGACACCATAGTTAAAGACATTGGCATAAATATTTGTGATCAGGGAAGGATTGGGTTGTTTTCTCTATGGATTTGCATGGCTAGAAGGTATTGGCATAGGCAAGACAATGTGCTTACATGGGAACCCATTCGGGCAAGAATAACTGTCATTCTGTTCATGCTGAGTTGTTTTTCCTTTTTAGCTGCTTGAGAGTAATAAAAGTTTCAGCAAAATTATCATGTAAATAAAGCATTTGATATTTATAATTTACATTTTCCCCAACATCTCCAATTGTGTGTATGTGTGTGTAATTCTTGGCTCAAGTCACATTTTCAGTCTTCTATCAATTATTTGACTGTCTCACTCGTGACAATTTCTTAGGCATGTTATATTTGTTGCTGGCCAGGAGAAAACTACTTGTCAGCACCAAAGGCTTTCGATAAATTGCAAAGATATTAGAGTGCCGCACTGACACTCAGTCACTTGTTGGGTTAACCAAACTTTTTGGTTAGCCAAAATAAAGAAAATGATATATATATATAGATATCCTGAAAGACAATCACGATTTCCTTAAATTTTGATACTGCTCCTTTGCAGCGTACACAACCTGCCAATGTTAACCGAGCAGATACAAGGATGATAACGAGTCTATGGAATGGCTTTACTTAGTCAACATTATGCTCACTCCGTTTCTGTTTTTCCATACACAGGTGAAGGTGAAATTTTCTTGATTCTTGCCAAGCAGTTGTCTTTTGGTCTTGTATGAGGCAAGTACATAATCCCACTCTTCGGATTGCTTCGTTCGAGTCTATAACATCAAAGTTAAAAAATAAAAATAATAAAAAAAAAAAAACATTAAAAAACATGAAGTGATCAACTAAAAGGAAAAATGCACTTGGGAAATGTTTGTGCAGTTTGTCCAGGTATTTTATGGACAGAAAGGCATGCACTTCATATTGCCAAGCAGTTGTTCTTTGCTGTTGATTATTTCTTAAAATTCATCCAAATTCCGTACTTAGCAATCATTTATTTCTATGGACTAAAGAATATTGATTTATGAATGTGTCAGGGTACTTAAACTAACAACTGACAGAAGGTAGAAGGAACGGACCTATAGTTGAGGAGGAAATAGTGCAGAAAAATGGAGATTTCTAGCTTGGCAAGGTCATTTCCGGGACACAATCTACTGCCAGCTCCAAAGGGTAGGAAGGATCCTGCTTTGGGCGTAAAATTCTGCATCCAATTTCAAAAAGACTAAAACTGTCACAAATGAAGAAGGTACATAGATCCACATGTGCACAATTCTTGCATGCATGCATGCAAATGCCCCTGTCCCAATTTGTTTGAAGTAATAATATCCAAAGTTAATTGACTTACATCCCATCTGGAAGGATTGAATTCCCTTGGATTTGGATAGATTTCTGGGTCTAGGTGAACATTCCTGAACCAAACCAGAGCTCTCCAACCCTTAGGAATGGTATAACCTGAAGAACAAACCATTTTCAAGTCAGTACATAATATGTCTTGCATACTCGAACTCGACATTCTCTTTTGTTCTTTTAACTTCTTTTCTCATCCAGATCAATACATTTTTCACCCCTGAAAAGATGTCTATGAAAGGTGGTTTACTAGGAAGGTTATGATATGCTCTGAGACATATTGACAGATTAGAGCAACTTAAGAACAAAATTCAAGATATGAACTGACCGCCCATATTGACATCTGCTTTTGCCTGTCGGAAGACCACAAGGGAGAATGTTACCAAGCGAAGCGCTTCATCTATCACCTGCAAAATTTCATGACATCAACAGATTAGTAAATATTGTTTAAATGCTGTTGGAGAGAGATAGGCAGAATGTAAATGACAATCGACAATCAAATTACCTTAGAAAGATAGTCCATTTCTCGAATTTCCTTGAGCGTTAATCCCTTCTGTGTTGGCTGCCTCCTTTTCACGATCTGCTCTTGCTCTTCCTATAACATGCCATCCAAGTTAAAAATTTGGCTCCCAAGTCACAGTAAATTAAGCTGGAAGTGTCAGGCAGCATTCCATGATCAAAGGGAGACCTATGAACTAAGAGAAGAAACAGACTCGTAACTGTTATGTGCTTTGAGATTTTTTATTACCTAGCTGTACCACTTAACCCATTTTTCATAACATAAAGCATGAAAGAAGACAAGTGAGTTTCTTTAATTGAATTTGCATAATGACTTGCTAGAACAACTTTAAGACACTGAAATTACACACTTGCAAGTGATGCAATTCTATCTGTATGCAACCACACAAATCTCTCTGGATTCTCTTGACCAATGACATATGTATGCAACAATGCTTACTATGTATGTGTGCACACTCTTGCCATTTCATGCACATATATTTTTTTGTGTGATCTGATGTTGGACTCTACTCTATGATCTATCAAGTCTGGCAAGTATTGGCATAACGTAGACCAACATAGGATTAAAAAGCAAAGGTTGAGTCTGTTACCTTGGCCTTCTTGAGCAATTCAGGGTGTTCCTGAAGCAAAATGGTAGCCCACATTGTCAGATGGCCAGAAGATTCATGGCCGGCATTCAAGTACATGAGCAGCACATCAATGATTTGTTCGTCGCTCAATTTTCTACGATTTTCATCCTCCACATCCATCAGAGCATCCATCATGTCTTTCTTATTACTCAAAACACCGTTCTTTCTCTGGTTTCTTCGCTCGGTCAGCACAGATTGCAATACAGCCACAAGTTTTTTGCGAGCCTGAAATGTCAAAATTCCATTTTGTCACAACAGATGAGAGCACCATAATGAAATTGACAACAGAAAATCAAACCTTCAAATATTTAATATATATTTTATCTTATTTGCAGCACAAAACTAAAGCAATTGATGCATAGGTGGAGTTGAAGTCTACAAATATGTGCAGATAGGAAGAAAACCTTGAGTGCTTTATGGTATGCAAATCCAGGAAGATTGATTGCCATGGCTCGGACTCCATAATTAAGTGTGGTATATTCCCTCTCCAAAGCCTCCAAGATCGTCTCACTCTCGGAGCTGAGAAAGATATACATGATTATCCTGAAGGTAAGTTTCCTCATGTGAGTCAGGAACTCAAATTCTCCCATAGTGGCCCATTTCTGCAAGGCAGATGTCACAATCTCTTCTATATAGCCGATGTACGTGGACAATGCTTCGTGGCCATTAACCGGAGCAGCAGTGAGGCGGCGAAGATGCTTGTGCTCTTGATATGAGATGCCAACGAAGGATTTCTTTCCAATGAGCTCCATTGTGGCAAGAGGCCAGCCGGGCTCAAATGCTTCATCATCGTTCAGGACTCTTCTGCATGTTTCAGGTGAAGTCACAAACACACAAGGTCTCCCGAACATGAACCCCTTGTAGATTCCAGTACGTCCAAATCTGCATTTGGTTAGAAACTGACTGGGTTACTATCAATGATCTGTAGCTAATGTAAGTAGCTAAATTAGTTTTGCATTAACAAAGCTTCTGTGTTACTGCTGGCACTAGCATTTCGGCTCTCCCAAGTTATAAAAAATGTCCAAACTTTGCACACCTTCAGATGGGCCAGGAAGCCCAAGTTCAGTCAGCCATTTGGGTATGGATTAGGCCCAACGAGTCCCCGAGTCTCCTTCTTTCAAACCCGTTACGGATGAACTAGCTTCGGGCCCATTAATTCAGGCCCAACCCACTCCCAGCTGCATCATCAGTTGCCGCTTCCATCCCATTAAATAACCCACTAAATTGGGCTACTATTTCTTGTCCTGTGAGTGCTCACAAAGAGGCCTCATTTTTCTAATCAACTCTCTCTCTCTCTCTCCCCATTTCAGTTGTAAGAACAAATTTGGGATCCAAAAACTCTTACTCACTACATTAGTTTGAGATTCACATAGAAGCAGGACAAGGAAATCTAAAACCTCTCAAATCAATCCACATCTTTTAAGCAATATCGAGTTAATAATGGAAACAATTTGCAATGGTTATGACCCTTCGTTTCGTATCTCCACTTTATGATCACTCAAAAGTAATAGTGGCTGGAATGATTAAAGAACTTCCATCTCATGCTTTCGTAGCCTTACGTCTCATCCAAAAAAAAAAAAAAAAAAAAAGAAAAAAAAGAAGGTCCCTATTGCACTTGGATTTAACCATTATAATTATAATTATGTTTATAAGCAACGATCGAAATTGAAAAAAAAAATGAAAAAGCCTAAAATAAATAAATAAAGAAAGAAAGTTAAAAATAATAAATTCATATTAATTAAGATAAAAAACTTAATTTAAAAATTTAAAACATTAAATTCAGAAATTATGTTTTTTAACAAAAATAAAAATAAAAAATAAAATCTTTAACTATATAATTCATACTTCAAATTTTAATACACCCCATTAATCAACCACCTGTTTAAGAGGATTTTAAGTTTCCGTTTAGTACAGAATTTTAAGGTCTCTAAACCGGAAAAAAGGACAAACCAAGGAATATGATTAAAAACGCATAATAGAAGATGCATGCACCAGGCAGCCAACTTGCGGGTTGAACTTGTACTAATTACACACCACACCACACCACAAAAGAAAAAAGCATTTGAGGACAACCTGTTAAGAGGCCACTAATAAGAGATCAATCTATCCTGTCTAAAAATCCCAAGTGATTTGCAACTTTTGCTTTGCATTATCAACTAACCAGGAGCCATGAATTGACAAAAAAAAAAAAAAAAAAAAGAGGATTGAGGACCTATAAGATATTTGATTCCTTAGAGAAAGGTGCGGATGATACGGGGGTGGTGATGGTGGTGTTGGTGTTGGTGTGGAACCAGCCAATGCCACCCTAAATAAAAACTAGCCTTTGCCCTTCACGAAATGGAATTTTTCAAAGGGCACTCGCTTTTACAAGGTGGGGCTTCTATATCTTCAAGCTGTATCGGTTGTGGGTAGGATGTCAATTATCAAATCTTACTCCAGAGGCCATACATGTCTATGTGCTTGTCTGATAAAAGGGTTTGAACAAAAAAGGGGAAAGGGCCATGACTGATTGATTTTGTTTTCTTTGGACAGTTATGCTTAGTGTTTAGTGGTTAGTAGGACTTTCAAAGCGATGAGACGCACCAAATCGTGATCAGTCTAGATTTACTTTAAATAAATAGGTGTCAAAAGTAGATTTGATGTTAGTATCATTAAGTAATAAGTTGAACTTGTTATTCTCAAACCGAACCTACTACCTTATAATTGCAAACATTTATTTTAATAGATACAATTAAAATTACAAAATAAAAATAATAAAATCAAAAAAAATAAATATTTAATTTTAATATATATATATAATTTTGACAATGATCCTAATAAAGTTAAGAGTATATAAATGAGTTTAACAGAATTGAATCTGTCCTATGTCGATATTAACTTAGTTATGAAATGAGCTTTCAAATTGCACTTTGTGGGGGGGGGGGGGTTGAGCAAACTCTTATTGAATTGAGATCGAACATGCCAACTCGCTTGCAGCTCTAGTCATTAGAAAGGAATTGAGAAACTATAACATGTGGATCCTTGAAGAACCAAAGTTCCAAGATTGATTGACTGATTGATCACTCGAACTCATGGTTTACAATATATATTAACACTTTTTAATCAATAAACTACATGAAACAATATCTGCATCAACAAGCTTATATGATATTAAAGAATTGACAGTCAAATTTGCAACCATTCATAGTCAGTGGCTTGATATATATATTTATATTTTGTAATTCAGTTAGAGTAGGAAAGGAGATTTAACTATAAGCCACTAATCTATACTTAATGGTTATAAATGAAATTATTCACTCATGCAAAAAAAAAAAGACAATATGATGAAATAATAACTATATTTAGCTTAAATGCATATAATAATTCACAAAATGCAAACACTATACCATTTAATGTACACAATCATCCATTCAATTTGCATACAAATCAAGTCATGAGTGGAGTCAATTTGGCGGGTCAGGTCCCAAAAAAAGAAAAGAAAAGAAAAGAAAAAAAGAAAATCCTAAACCGAATAGGTGGAAGTTTTTTCAGTCTAACAAGTGGGCTTCCACCGGGGCACACACACTGCAGAGGCTGTGACGGTTTTGTAAACGACAACAATTTCATGCAAATAGGCACTGGCAAATATTATATAAATTTATTGCTTTAGTTGTTTGTCCCATACTTGTCAGTCCTCCCTAAGTTAAACGACAACTATTTCTCGCAGTGGAAGTGCAAAAACAACAATCTACATAATTTTTTATTTATTTTTTGGGGTTAAACAAAAGGTCTTGTAAGAGAGAACTTGTATTTTATTATAAGGATCATACATAAATGTCAAACAAACAAACACAAACTTTCATTTCGGGGGTGTCTATCACCCTTTTTTTTTTTTTTTTTGGTGTAATTGTAAAGCTCTTTCTTACACACAAACACACGAAAACAAGGATTTCCTTCTTGTTCTAGTTCAATTTTAATTGTAATTTTCTATCTGATTTCGATAAGATTGGACTGGATGGTCGGTACAGTTTGGCTTTTGGACGGGACGAACCATAGCGGGACGGACTCCTCCAACAGTTTCGGTTGTAACCAGAACCAAGGAACCAATTTTAATATCCAATTGGATTCTGGCTCGATCTGGTTTTGCCCGTGGCTATTCTCATATCCCAAATTAGAGGGTCAACAATGAAGTTGAAATACAAGTTGCATGCAGTGGTTGATACTATTAGAAGGTCAACAATGAATTTTGAGATAAAAAGGAAAATTGGATCCAATAAATCAGTATCATTAGATACTATTAGAGGGAAACTTAGAACCCAAAACAAGAAATCGGGTTTTGCATGCAGTGGCTGACAGTATTAGAGACAAAGTGGTTTTAGGGTTGGTGTGTGCATTATATATATATATATATATATATATATATATTTCCTTGCTTTTTTAAAAAAATAAAAATAAAAAAAATCAACAGTAGTAGTTTTATAAGTGACCAGAAGTCAAGAGTTAAAAGAATCGTAATCAAAAGTTTTGTCACCTTGCAAGTAGTATATGACAAAGTACTATAAAAAAAAAAAAAAAAACACAGTGCGCATTGGACTGACACTGTGACACTCGCTAAAGCCTATTGATTCTCATTCTCTTCCATCTTAACCACTTCAAATATAAACCACTTGATCATTATTTTTACCATTAAACTATTTTCACGACTGAAACATTCGCATCTCTAAATCATATAATAAAATAATTCAATTGTTACATTAAGACTTGTCATTTCAATTATCTTATATAAGATTATTGTTAGTATCGTTCAAATGGGAATCAGTTAAAGTGACAAAGTTGGCCAGCTCTTCTTTGCTCAGTGCCTCCCCTCCCCATTGTTTTTTTTGGTTTGTTTTCTATTTTGAAGTGACTTGGTTCCTCCCTTGGGATCATTTCTTCCACCTTGGTGATTCCGTACCCGCTAAGGTACATGGAAGATCATAACAATGTGTGCCATCCACCATCTAATCAGACTATTTATTTATTAGGATAACTTTAAGTAAACTTGGTTGGGCTGGTCATCATAATAATAGATGACCATGGCCATGACAAATTGTAAACACAGACATGATCATTTTTGGCAAATTGTAGAGGGGAAAGTGGTTTCTCTAATTGGTCGATCATGTTGGCAAAACATTCAAAGACATGTGATCTCCTTTTCCCTTTTGTTGTCTTTTTATTGTGGTTTTTATGGGTGTTGAGTGTGTGTGCCTTGTGTCTGCCCTTCTCGCATACATTTGTTTGCAGACATATTATTGCTGCTGCTGCCGGTCCCAAGAAAGATTAAAATAAAAATAAAATTGTGGATCTTTTCTTTCTTTTTTTTTTTTTAGAAGCATTAATAATTTCTTAAATTACCAAAATACCCTCCACATCCCCGCCCTAGCTAAAGAAATGCAAACTGTGATGGGTGTGGTGGCTGGCTGGCTGGCTGACTAATTGATGGTTCATCATCTTATGGAAAAGCCTATAGGAGAGTAAAAGGCCAAACGAACAATAAGCACATATGTATGTGTGTGTGTGTGTGTGTGTGTGTGTGTGTGTGTGTGGATGGCAATGCATATCAGCCAGTGACATAAACATTGAAATTGAAGCAAAGAGGGAGGGAGATAGACAGGGAGGGAGAGGAGTGACCTGGAAACAAAGGAGCGCATGAAGGAATCAGGGTCTGAGGATTTGAAAGCTCTGAGGAAGGACCACATGTTGCCAATGAAAGGCCAGCCCAGGTCACCCGGAGGAAGTGAATACTTCTTTTCACCCAGTTGGCTTTCGTAGCGCCAACAATTGATATTCTTCAGAATCCATTTCAGCCCCTTTCCAAAGCCAATTACACCCAGTATGATCCATAGCCAGATGGTGAGGACATCGCTCAGTTCCATGATTCGCTTTAAAATGATCCTTTTATGGCCAAAATTGCCTCTTTCAATGTTAATTTCAGACACCCCAACCTCCTCATATATCTATATATATATATATTTTATACATGTGTATGTGTATGTGTATGTGTTTGTTGGTTGGTACTGCCAATGGATATGATAAGTACTGCTGACTCTCCCTAGAATCTAGAGATAATCCCAACATTTAATAGAAAGTTGATTTTTCTTTCCTATTTTGTATAAATTATTTATAATTTTATTCTACATAATAAATATAATTTGTTTAAAAAATAAAATGAATTTATGTAAATATAGGATAAATTATATTAAAAAAACAAAAATAATAAATAAACATAACATTCAATTCATTTTACTTTCCATTCACATGTATTTATTCTCTCACGATTTCACATGTCTGTATTTATTCTGTCATTGTTCGGTCAACTGGAAGGCCCAAAAATGGCAGCCGGGAATCTCTGCATTTGTCCCAACTTCAACGATATCTTCTGGCGACTCACTCTATGAATAGAAAACTAAGTTTTAATTTGGTTACGTTGTACAATATAAAAGGGAAAATTTGATAAAACCTTTTCTTTTGAATTTGACAAATTGATAATTACAAAATGCAAATCTAATTTTGCAACAAAATCAAATAAAATGCAACAGAATAAAAACTGTTTGCGTATAATTTTAATTCGCTATTATAATTACAAATCTAGCAGTGCCAACGAGATTTTTCAATCTGCTTTAATATTTAACACACACACACACAAAATTTATTTAAAAAATAGGTGATTATAATAAAATTAAGATAAAAATTATTATTAGATTAAAATAAAATTTGCAATCACATTAATATTTTGACTTTTTAAGTATATCATTAAATTTTAATATTTTATTTATTTATAATAATAATATTATTAATTAAATCTAATTTATGAGTAATTATGATTGTACAAATATTTCTATTTATTTGTATGTTTTATTTATGTTATTGTGTTTAATGAATTAAATATTTTTAAATAATATGAACAAGTCAATTTCATATTTATAAGTATTATGGATCCTGACTTCGTATTACTAGCTAGCAATCAAGCCTCCTGTTGTTATTATTGATTTAGGCAATGAGCCCCCGCCTCCCCACCAAAAAAAAAAAAAAAAAAAAAAAAAAACAAAAGAACATTATGTATTATAAAACATGAAAATAGAGCGACCAGGTTGAATTTCATCTTATATTCGAGTGTTTGCATCTTTGTTGGGTTTCATCATTGATGTCGTCGTTGTTATGTGTAATGCTTTGATAAACAAGTAGCTTCAACGGAATCAGAAGCTGTGAACATCACAGGTATGTGTTTATTTATTTGTTCACATTGGAGAGCATTATTGAATTAGAATTAGAATTAGAATTAGAATTAAAGAGAATGTCAATGTTCATTTAGATTAAAAAATTAATTAGAATTTTAATATAATTTAAATTAATATGATTTTAATAAAATTATATGTTTATTATTTTACAAACCCAACCCGATTCTTCCACGTTCCTAACAGATAGATATACATGGAATCTTGGTGAAAGTAAAGCAAATAGCAATCCAGCTCATCTCCCCAAGCCCTGGATTTCTGAAAATCGCCAGCCACCCGTCTGACAAACAGGCTGATCTATTCAATATATTTTTATATTTTTTATTTAAGGTGCAGGAAATTATTAATTTTTTTAAAGTAAATTTAATACACGCGGTTTTATATAATTTATTGTTTAATGATATTTAAAAAAAATAAAAAAATCCGAGTAAGTAAACCGCATGGGATCATAATTATTAAACGAAAAGAGAGCAAGGATGCACCATATCTGACTTTCAGATTAATAGAAAGGAGTAGACAAAAACAAAGAATTTATTCGTAATTCTCAAGAAATAAATTAAAAGGGCTCGAACACTTGGTGTTATGTGATATACAATCATTCCTGTAGTTAATTAAGAACTATTTTTTGTCCCGCGGAATAAGAACATGCTTCATGAAATTTTACATAGGCAGAGCAGATAAGAAAAATCACATGTTATACACCTCACGTTTACTCATACCATATTTATTGAACAAGACTACAACAATTAGGACGGCTCCAAGGGTGCCTGTGTGACCTCCAATAACCTATAATATAATTAAAAAAAAAAAACACAAAAACAAAAAGAACACAGCAAAAAGACAGAACCTATGTTAGAAATACGAGAGAAACAAAAAAAAAAAAAAAAAAAGAAATGTTTAAGGAAGATGGCCGCTGCTATACAAGTTAATAATTTTATCCAAAATTTGAATTTACAATGATATTAAGTTACACTTAATTTTAATTAATTTTTTTTTTTACACACGAAACCCTTTACAGGAATAAACATATTACTTTTTATTACTTTTTATAAAATATACAAAACATATCAAAACTTATCAGGTAAATATTCTAATATTTTCTCAAAATTAATTTTTTTTATATATTTCCCTTCATGTCTCTTGTTGTAAGCTTATAACTATCACAGTATACAGTATTTATACAATATTTATATACACTGAAACTCTCCACTAATGGAGTATATAAATAAATGTAAATTATAATCGAAATACTGTTAAATATAAAATATCTCTTTCAACGTTAATAAATTTAAAATTAATACTACATGCCCAATATAAATTTATATTTAAAAGTAGGCGACCATGAAAAATATGAAACTAAATTCATAATATATATATATTAAATAATTAATTAAACTGCCATTTTTAGTCATTTAATAATAATTTTTCTTATAGAACTATCCTCAAAATATAATATCCATCAAATCAACGAAAGTTTACCAACTGATTGAAGTAAAAGATGAAATTCCAGTAAGTGCAATGGTAATTCGTGTGTCAAAATCCTTGATTAAGCAAATACGAGCTTCTCTCTTCCTCTAATCATCCGTTGGCTCTATCCTCTGGAAAGGGACGTGTACCTGAACTTGATAACTACGATTCAATATAATGCAAGGATGTTTAATAATTTAAATATCTCAAATTAAATAATAATAAAAAAAATTGTAAATCATTCTGACAATAGAACATCAGTGCTTCTGGCCGCATCACCCATCATGGTCAATTACTAGCAAATGTTGAATGGTTTTGGCTCACTAAGCTAAGCTGGCTCTCTACTTATTTCTTGCTATCACTAAGCTGCCTTTTATACATTTCTCTGTGTTAGTATTTGATAACATGGGAGGGGGCATCAACCCAAAATAAAACCTCAAATTTGCAGCGCATTAAAGCTGCTTCCATTGGAAGGATATCATCGTATGCCCCACTGAATACAGTAGGATCCTTGAGGAGATGTAAATCATTGCTCATGTCCACCTGCAGCAGAATCTCAACTAATTGCGCCAGCTGTTCTGCTTCTTTGCTTCGAAGGCTGCTCCATCATTGAGCATGTCCTGAGCATCACTTTCCATTCCAAGCTTAGAGAGCGCAAGGGCTTGCATGTAGAATGCAGTCGGCCACTCTGGCAAGCATACCTGAGCCTGCATAGCATCTCTCAGGGCAAGTTCTGCTTGACCAACCACCAAGTATGAAAGGGCCCGTCTTACAAACACAGTACCCGAAGGAGCTGACATCATTGATATCAACTGCATTTACAACAACATTATTTATTTGAAGATTCACACGATATAATCCAAGACAAAGATGCAAAACTCAACAACAAAGTTGAGTCAAGAGAAACCAAATAGGAAAAAGCCTAGCTGGCCACAAGGTTGGGGGTTCAAATAGTAGCTCCCTTAAATTCCCACAAATGTGGATTTTGCTTTTGATGTACCAAAGGAAAATTTGTGAGACGGGCACCAGCACATAAATCGTAAGTTATTTATCAATGTCGGTAACTGTAACATGCAAAAATGCAGCTCATATTAAGTACAATAAATCATCAAGGAGTAGCAATACTAGCATGAGCAGAATGAAAGCTTATTCTCCATTCAAATAGATTTTTATTTTTTTGAAGGTCTTCATTGTAGAAATTCCGTAAATTGAAAATCAAGTGAAGAAAAAGTAGAGGCTCAAGCCATTAGCAATTGAATTTAAATTCAGAAGTTTAGCTTGAATTATAAAATTAGTCTCACAACATTCACTCCCTCAGCTGTTCAATATGCTTACTCAAGTTTCAGATGCTAAACTTAGACACAAGTTAATGTGAAGATAACCGATAAATAAAGGGAGCAGAAAAGGAGAGAAAAGTGGGGAAGAAAAGGTACATATATGCTTCTTGAAACTAGGATTGGAAGTCCATAAAGGCTCAGCAATTCACAAAGCGTTTTCATAAGTCATCATCAGCTATTGAAACTCTTGCCATGGTATGTAGAACAATTAAGCCATGAAATTGATACACTAACCATGTCATGTCTTTCCCCAGCTGAAGGAATGCAGGAATTTACTAAGCGTAATCAGTCAAACATTTAGTTGAATTTAACTTTGCAAAGTTTCCATATTTTATTTTACAGGCTTCCTTTGCGATGGTTTACCATTAGACAAATAGGTGAAAATGCAAATGATTCACATCAAGCAGCTATTGATTTATGCATATCCTTCTCTCCCTCTGTGTGTGTGTGTGTATGCACATGCATGTAATGATCATAGATAGGTCTCTACATGAATAAATAAATACGTCCATATGTGTATGATGCCAAAAGATGTAGATGCCATACCATGGCCCTCCATAAATCAATATGACCATGGCCCCAATTGAAAGAAAGGTACCTTAGAATAATATTCAATTGCATTTTTAAAATCCTTGTCTCTGAAGGCAATGTCACCAAATTTCTTTGTATTCAACATATCCTGCACTTGTTGCGTCCACTCTTGAAATGACAGCTTCACAAAAAATAAATTTAGGCAACCTAGATCAGAATAGATGACTGTGTATGCCACAGCCATGTAACAGAAACAAGTAGAAGCATAGGTAAAAGGCCACAAATAGCCCAAATAGATCAAAGTGACAATTCCCCACCTACAGAAGCTAGAAATACATCAACCCACCTTATTTTTTGATAGGGGCGGCTTCAGTCAATTCTTTAAGAGCCTTCCTCTGATCTAGGAAAATACATTCCTTCCCCCCCCCCCCCCAAAAAAAAAATCTCATTTTTTGTTTATGTTCCTTTTTATCTTTATTTTGATTACACTTTATCATATCTACGCACAAACTGTGCACTAATAACAAATAAAATGAGATCACCAAAAACCCACCTCATTTTCTGCACCTTCTTCATCTTTATAGCCTGTTTTAAGCAAGATATCATGCACTGCACTTAGATCCATTCTTGCACATGCCTTCCCAAGGGGCGAAAGCATTGTTGGCAGTACTGCCGGAGTTTTTGATAAACCCATTAGCACATGAGATGCAACCTAGGGACAACATCTTGACACATACCTTAGTAGAGCTTAAAAGATGTGTTTGCCTGTACCATTTAACTTATATATAAAAAAAAAGGCTTCAATTCAAAAGCAATTAAAAAATTCACCTCTTTTTGGTTTTGAAGGGGTGCCACTGCTGATAGAACAAATTTGATATCAGGTCGATCTTTAGCCTCATATTGTAGGCATTTTGAAGCGAGCTCAACCAATTCAGCTGCATCTTCATTTGCATACTGTCCTTCCAAAGATGAGTCCAGTAATAATAATAGATTCTTCCCTCTGATCAAATCCAATGCCTGGAGAAACAATAATAATGTGATGGGATTACTAAAACAGAAATTCACATAACAGATTAGTGGATTGCGATAAAATAAAGAGCAATTATGAACACAAATCAAAGCACCTCGGAGATTAGCCACGCATATTCAGTTCAGTTGACCACACAGAAAAGCCAATGGTAAAAGTGTCTTTTTTTCACATTAAGCCAAATTGTAAAGACTTCCAGCTATTAACAGGCAATTAACAGAAAAATTTTAACTCATATAGGCAAGTAGAACAGTGATGTGATGGGGTGAGAGGACTGAACATACATGGCTTGGAGGGATGTGCTTCCCACTCAATAGGTCCAATAGAATAGTTCCATAGCTGTAGATCACACTCTCTGGGATGACTCTACCTGAAATAATTGGGCATCCAAATCGTCAACGGTAATCTTGGCACTCATTTTCATTCTTTTTATATCACCACAATAGACAACGGTGCAAAATATTAGACATTCTTCCCTCTGTTCAAGCACCTTAAAAAAAAAAAGCAATGTATTTTTGTGGAACAACAAGATCTTGTGATATTGAGATCCAGCAAGTCAATCTCCAATAAATGTTTCATGCAAATATAACCTCAAAGCTCCTCACTGTTTCACATCACAATCCTAACATAATGATAAGCAAAACTATAAATGCATTTTCACTGAGGTCCACCAAGCATTCACAACGGTGAATGTGACACATTTTTCTTGAATGCACCTTTCAGATTACTGTTTTCAATACTTCAATGCATCATGTTAATAGTATCAAGGCAGACAGAATACTTCAGGGGTCAAACTGCCTTAGATGCTTGGTTAGGCCCCTCATTTCTTCTCTGACACATGATTGGTGACCATTGGAGCCTCACTTTGAGCCTTGGTGAGAAATGTCTCCTTTATTTATCCATTTTGTGCTGTGGAAACTTGCCTTGGCACGATATATAAAAGCGGATCTCATCCAACTGAGACCTTTTAGATATGCTAATAGCCTATATGTACACTAAATCAACACAAGAAAATATATCGGAACCATAAGGATTTACCTGTCCGCATAAATTCTGGCGGAGTATAAGCCAAGTTCGTACTGTAGCTTTTCCCATCTCGACTGTTTTTAATTAGACCAAAACTAGATAATTGAGGATCACCACCCTGGCATTACAATGAAATCAATTGCAATATATGATTAAGTCTATGACCAACACCAGGAAAATTTTGAGACTAAGATCAGAAAAAATATGCAAATAAGATGCATAAACAAATTAATAAGTATAGAAACAAACAAACAAGCTAACGTGTAATCAAAATGAATGAGGAAATTTGCAAACATATCTCTTTCAGCCACATTCACTGACAAAAATTCTTAATTCTTTTTCAAGGCTCAACAAATTTCGATGAACTATCATGTAAGCCACATCATATATCTTCCAGATTAATAAAAAATTGGTAATATTGCTCATTATGAGGTGTTCAAATTTACAGAGACACCATTGGAAATAGTTAGTTGCCAAAGACAACAACACTAAATGAAATGATTCCATATTTAAAGTCAAGTAGTGTCTCAAAGGTGCACATAGGTGTGCAGAGCACAATTCCACCTAAATTCCATGATCCCAATTACATCAGTGCATCTTGCAATCAACTTTGTGCTCTCCAAACTGTTTGTGTTCAATGAATCAGCATGCAGCCCCAAACGGCTGAAATTGATGCATGCATCAGATAATTAGACATGGATGATAAACTGATGGCAGAAGTCCAAAGCACAATGCAACAGAAATACCAACACAATATCCAAATTACGCACCAGTTAATGGGGGCATCAAAGCCCAGGAAAAAAAAGGTTCCCCTAAATTATTTTCAGTATAGTAACCTCAGCACTGAAAAGGTGATAGAAGTTATGAAAAACTGCTACAAATTATGCAGCCAACACGGTAACCTGTGATATTTGCTAGAGGGATATGTCCAAGGTGTGGATATTAAATTAAAACCTGAGAACTGCGGCGGTGATAAAGTTATGAAAACAATCTGCATCTTAAATGAGAGGATTAGCAGTAATGTAACACTTTTGTGGGAAAGTACTTGAGTAACATGCCTTGCACCAAACCAATAAGACTAGATACACCATAATATTTTTTTTAAAAAAAAAAACAAAACAAAGTGAATACACCATAATTCTAGTCCATATCCACTAAAGTGAAGTCATCATTCCCAGACTTGAAGTTAATCAGAGTAAGCATTCCAAGCCAATTAAAATTGGTAGAAAAAGAGAGTGCTGGAAAAGTTATACCTCATCAAAAAGAATTCTATAAGCATTCAAATCATGGTAGATTTTGCAGTTTTGAGCATTGCAATGACCAAGTACTTGTGCAATATAATAAGCAACTCTGACCCGCATTTCCCATGGCAAAGGATGCTTTTCCCCTGTGACAGGGAAGAAAAACACAAAAAGTCTAAAATCAATAGGAGAAAAAAAGAAGGAAAAGAAGAGGGGACAGACTAAAAAAATAAGGGAAAAGCAAAGCTCCTTTCCCACTAAAGAGAAGCAAAGAAAAACAAAACATAGTTAATGTAAGAAAACAACAAAAGAAAAAAAAAAAAAGGAGAAAAGAGAGAGAAAAATACAATGGAAAAGGTGCTTAGAGAGAGTGTCATTAGGCATGTACTCGGCCACCAGCAAGCGCTCCTCACCCTCAGCGCAACACCCAATTAAGTTGACCAATCTTTTATGCCGAACCTTCCCAACCCCAGAAGCCTCCGTCTACACACAAAAAACTATACGATTAAAGCTAAGTTACAAATAGAGCTTTAAAGATAAACCCATCTCTAGTTTTAGTATTCCAATCACAAATAAAGCATAAAGGTCAGTGCTTTTCAACTTCAAGGACTGTTCTTAATGATGGGGTCCGATTAAAAGCAAGAAAATGAGAGAAAAAGCAAATAAATAACCAGAAACTGATGAGGGTCAGGCCAGGAGAGCCTAGAGAAGCGCTTGATAGCGACAAGGCGATTGTTGCTCTTGAGCTTGCCTCTGTAAACCACATTGGGAGCCTTCTCGCCGCTCTCAGAGACAATGAAATCGCTGCTGAAACCATTGGTGGCGGCTCTGAGCTCAGCCAAAGCGTACTCTCGAAAAGCAGGCACTTCTTGGGTCACACAGTCTTGGTCTTGAACTTCTTCTTTGTGCCCTTCATTGCTCACAGCTGCATTGGGCAGATCTGACTTGGCTTGCTCAGCAACTGGTGGCACCTTCTTGTCTGGAGATGCCAAGTGGGTGGTCTTAGACTGGAAGCAGCCCATCAAAAATCAATCTTTCTTCAACTTATCTTTCCCTAAACTTCCAACTTCTCTTCTTCTGCTGTTACTATTACATAGTAAGTTGGGGAGGGGGAAAATCAATGATAAATATTTGTAGTTGAGAAGGAAAGTGGAATGGGAAATCAAACAAGGTGACTTGGGTTGACTCAGTTGGAACTGATGAATGATTGGGAAATGTTTGGGAGCTCTGTCCCCTTACTGGTTCACTTACCTATTCAAAGGAATGTGAACGTGAATGTGATTTTTTAGGAGTAGGGCGATGTGGAATTCGAATTTGTGGGTTATTTACAGTAACAGTAAAATTTATTTATTATTATTATTTTTTAAATTTTTTGCTAAGGTTTTTTTGAATTTTATTTTTTTAATCTTTTTTATGATTAATTTCTATCAAATTAATGACTGATTATAATTACTATTGTTGTATAAAAAAACAAATAAAATTCAATTGTTTAAAAATTGCAAAATATATTGTTCCATTTCTAAACACAAAGTACAGAGAGATGAAGGGGAGATTGGGGCAGTCACATGACAAGCTGGTGACCAGCACGTGATTTCTCTAATGCTGTTCTAGTAATTATTTTCACTTTTCTTAACAAAAGTTTAAATTTAAAATTATTATTGCTATTGACAAAATCGGATGAAAAAAGAATGATGTGACTCAAAACCGTTCTGACAAAACTGTAACACCCCGTTTGGCAGCCTTGAAATTGGACCCATTACCATTTTAATTCCAACTTCAGTCGTATTTTTAATTTCAAATTTTCAACTCTAACCATAATTTTTAGTATTCTTTACATCTTTGATAACAACCAACAATGATTATTGTGTCACAAATAAGATCATTAATAATAACCATTTGATTAACTTATTTATTAATAGTAATAATCAAATATAATTATTGTATTAATAATAATTATTTGTAATCGATAATTATTTATTTATTGATTTTCTTGTTAATTATTATTATTGTTATTTTTAATTATATTTAATTACTTGATAATGTCAAATGAATAGGCTAAATAGTTTCACACAACAATAATTAGAGAATTGTGTTAAATAAGTATGAATCCAATTTTTGGGATTGTGAACGTCCATTTAGAGTTTAAAATTGTAAATTAAAATTATAATTATGTTATTTGGTAATAACCTATAGAATTAAAATTATAATTTAAATGGGATCCAATTCCAATAATGCATTAATAACTAAAAATAATAATAGAAATTTTAACTTTTAATTTTAATTTTTTCAATTTTTGCTCAACAAATCTTAATACTATAAATTTTTTATTTATGTTCTTTTTAATAATTGTTATTCATTTATATTTTGTCCCTTTTTCTTCAACATTACTTGTTACTTCTTTTTTACTTATTATCATTATTTTTATAATAATTTAAAATTATGATTGACAAAAAAAATATGTGAAATTTATAAAAAAATAATTTTTTTTGTAAATAACATAATTACAACTTTAATAATTAAATCTTAATAAAATTTTTTAAAAAAAATTCTCAATATAATATAAAAAATTAGTATATTTTCGTATTATATTTCTCGTATTATAAAAACTTTTGGCATCATTTTATTTATATATATTTTTTTTCATCAATGTTATCAAAAGAAAAGTTAATTCCCTAAAAATATATGAATTTTTTATTTTGTTCAAATATAACAAGAAACTCTTAATTTGATGTATCATCATAACATAGTAATAGATTCTGTTAAATTATTGGCATGATGGTCCAAACGTATCACACACTGTCACAGAGACATGTCACATATAAAGAATTAATTCTAAGATAGAATTTAAAAGAAAAAAGAAATTTCAAAAAACACTTTTTTCAAGAAATACATCAAAAATGGTGTCTAAGAGTGCAAAGAAAACCCTGGCCAAGTCCATAACGGATTGTCGGTGCCCTCACTTGTAGAGAAAACTTGGATGAAATTAGTAACTGTAGCCTCCCCCTCTCCCATCATCACATTCATTAACAAGAAGACTATCTTCACGTGTAAGCGTCAGCCTCGCTAGGCTATTCTCCAAACTGGCACATATTGGCCTTAGCAGCCGCTGCAAAGTTTTGAAGAAAAAGGTTTGAAATTTCCTAGCCAAGAAGCCCCACAAGAACAATAACTTGACAGGGACAGCATTTGCAGAGTGCTTGAGTTTTATAACCGCTTGTTGCCAATGATGTCATGTTATGAATTATAAGAGTTGCATATTAGATGCAATTGCCACCATTCTCCCTTTAATCTCTCTCTGGGTTGGTTATAAGTTGTTGTATTAGTAATAAGCAATAAATGATAGCTAGTTATCATCCACTATTGGTTGTCTACCATTGGATCAATGTATTAGGTTTTTCATTAGTCTCTATCTTCATTCAATAGTTATTTTTGTTTTGCCACATAAAGATGAATGGGTCTGGTAAACAGAAAAGCAATAATAGGAACTCTTAATTCAATTATAAATCTTTTCCTTTTGTTTTGTTTTTTTTTTTTTGTCTCTATCTCTCTCTCTCTCTCTCTCTCTCTCTCTCTCTCTCTCTCTCTCTGTCCTTCTTTCCCTTCTCAAGCCCTCATTTTCCTTTTGAGTCTCTGAGGCCTAACAAGTTTTGGTGATTATTGACTTCACACTGGTAAGGAAGACTAAAACCATGATGGTGATGAGCCCTACCATGATGCCTGAGAAAGACGATGAGATGCGAAGGCTAAAGGAAGTATACAGTGTTATCGAGGAGGATTAAGTTGCACTTTGTGAGGATAATGCTGCCTTAAAAATAGATTGGCAGAGGTTCTCACCTAATGTTTCACTGATTTCCTAATATAAGATGAACCATCAGATCCAAATCCTATTATGCTTTCTGCTTTAGTGGCAGAAGCTTTTGTTGCTACAGACTAACCTAGTATTTTACCTCTACCTAAGGAGTTTAAAATCAAAGGAATTGGGGAAGGGGGGGGGGAGTGAGTGAGAAGAAATAGAAGAGGGGAGAGATTTTTTTTTCCTTTCTTTGTATTTTTTTATTTAATTATAATTATATTTTTTTAATTTAAAATTAAGCCTCATGTAGCATGTCACTTAATCAATTTTAGTATTTTAGTTTCAATCTAAGTTAGTAAGGTTTCACATGTCAATGGACTAGTTTTGTTAAAAAATAAAATAAAATAATAATAATAATAAATTATAATTACTAATTTTTATTTTTTAAATGTCAAATTAAATTTGTTAAAATATACAAAATTACATATTTATTTGTATATTGACTCAAAAAGAAAAGTTTATGCAAGTTGTGTGTTGATATTTTATCATATATTAAGGTAGAAAACAAGATCAAAGTAAATGCTAAAAACAGGCCACTACTAACTCCACACCACCCTTGAGCCAGTACTGGCAATAGTAATCGCACCACAATCAACGCCATTGTCACCTTCTTCATCTTCATCAGAAAACAACAGTGCTATTGGTAAATTCACTAATTTGTGTCGTTGAATAGACTCTGTATAGATTTAGAGCAGCATGTGGACTCATTTTACTCGAACAAGTAATTTATTTTATTTATTTATTTGCACGGAAACTTCAATTGATTATAATAATATGGTATTTGATTTGAGGCCAAATGGCACTTCAAACAATTCCATCACAACAGTCAGTGGTAGCTAGTAGTACCATTGCTCTTAACGAACAAAGACGTTCAAATCAACATACAAATCGATCAACATCATCTGACAGCTTCTGCTCAACTGGAGAAGTGAGAGATGCAAAGCCGCTCTCCAAGTTTCATCGCATAAATCTGTCTTGATGGCTTATTTTTTCAACTAAATCAATTCCCTCTTCACCAAATCCATGGATGGTACACAATCCATGTCGTACCAATCTTTTGGCAAAGCAATGCCTAAGCAGATGCCAAATCCATCAAACTCTATGGTCAGCCCGTCTATCATTGCTTTTGCTGTCCCCATGCTTTTCCTCAAATTCGATGTACTTATAGCACTTAGCACATAAAACATAGACAATGAGGTCTGCAACTGTAAGAGCTGCCAAAAGAAAGTAGAATCTATCTAGATGACCCACGTCGAGGTTTCCTGGAATCCATCCTGGCAGCTGGTCTGTGGTGGAGATTTTCATGACAATTATCACCAACAAGCTGCTCACATAGTTGCCAAGTGATATGGATGTCATGCAAAGTGCACTCCCAAAGGTCTTCAGCCCATCTGGGGCTTGTCCATTAAAGAATTCCAATTGACCCACATACATAAACACCTCGGATGCTCCTATCAACGTATATTGAGGGATTTGCCAAAAGATGCTTGAAGAACTATCAGTCTGGCAGCTTGGGCAATCTTTGTGAGCATACCTTAATCTGAATAACTCTACAACTCCTGCTGAGACTATCGCCATAATGGCTATAACTAAACCAATTCCCATCCTTTGAAGCTCAGTTAGTCCTTTTGGGTCCTTTCTTAAAGCAACAAAAAAAGGGCCTAGCACTGTCCTATAGATGAACACAAATGCTGCAACGCCGAGTACGTCGAAACTAGACATGCTTGCAGGAGGAATATTGAAGCCAGAAATGCTAGTTTTCATGACGGCACCTTGTTCCACAAAGAGAGACGCCATTTGAGTGAAAACTACGGAATAGAGTATTGTGCACAACCAAATTGGAAGGAGCCTCAATATGCATTTAACTTCCTCTACTTGTGTCACCGTGCAAAGTCGCCATGGATTGCGATCAGTGTCATTCTCCTTCTCTATGTAGTCCTTTGGTGTGATAATGGCTGCTCTGTCCAAGAATCTGTTAAAAGATACAACAAAAGCGAGAAGTGAGCACTTAAACCATATTTGTTTGCTCGAAGCATAAATTTTCTGGGGTATTTGAAAATCAAGTTCAGAGGCTAAGAAGAATCACCTGAACCCTTTAGTGCTCAATATCTTCCTATCGCCACTTTTTGAGGAATCTTTACAATCTAATTCGAACAGCTCTTCTTGATTTTGCCCTGTATTGAATTTCCATTTACTTGCTGCAGCCACGAGTACTTGGCAAAACCTTGAGAACGGGTTGCCTTTGGGATTGAAGTGCCTGTACCTGGGACTCCCAACAAGAAACAAGGCTAATGCCAAGACAACAGAAATGGCAGATGTCCCAAATCCCAATGCCCACATCCCTTGATCCTCAAAATAGCCCAATACAGTGTTTGAAAAGAGAGGACCAAGATTTAGAGCCAAGTAGAAGTAGCTGAAGAAAGCTATCTTGGAGTGCCCCTCCTCAGGGTCCACTTCATCAAACTGATCAGCTCCAAAGGTGGCTATGTTGGGCATGTAGCCTCCATATCCTAGAGCAACAAGGTACATGGATGCGTAGAATAGGGCAGCTTGAAACGTTGTGTGGGATCCACATGGAAATTGTTCACCACCGCAACCACTAGGCTTGACCAAGAACAAGTATGATGACAGTGACAACGACACCAAACCCTGCGAACAAAAATTGACATAAACATTGTCCAAAGACAATATGCAGTGAATTTGAAAGGAAGAAAAAAGAAAAAAAAGGGGGGGGGGGTTCAATTGCAGACAAGTGAGGAGAATGCTATTGAAATAAATTTTTCTAGTTAAATTCTCATAATTAATCGATGCGCGACATTTTGTACTCTCTAACAAAAACAGATGGAATCGCATCATGCCAAGAAAATAAGAATATATATGATTAGCAAAATGACTGAATAGAAAATAAGGTTGTTACTCGTAACGCGGTACATGTGCATGCTTTTTGGCATAATGTGGTATGAATACTTTTCAATGGATATAAAAACGTCTGGGACACTTACAGTAACAAAAATGGCCTGGAAGATTGCACAAGTCTTGTACCTCCCCCAGTAGGAGTCACTGAGGAAAGCTCCCAAAAGGGAGCACATGTAAACTGTTCCTGTCCATATGCTAACAGTGTTTGCAGCATTGGCATTGTCTTGACCCAACACTCTTATTAGAAACAAGACCAGGTTCACTCCTACTCCAAAGAATGCGAGCGTGACTAGTGCTTGATTCACTGTCAATTGAAAGAAGAAAAAAAAGGAAAACCAAACCATGATTGTTAAATGTGTCATTTTATGATCGAATGAAAGGAAACTCATTACAAGTGATGGAAACTGGTTATTTTTGGCATAAAAATGATGCTTCTTATGCCCCAGAAATTTTGCTTTTGGACCATATGAGAAAGCACACCTTCCTGACTTTGGTCCTATGATGGTTTTGGATGCTAATCAACAGTCTCAAGACTTACATATAAATACTCATGCATGCTTGATGCTCTGTAGAGCACGGTAAAGAGCCAAATGTACGAAGGCTCTTTTGAACTATTCGACTTGGGTTTGAGGCTTGTGAGTTCTGACAAAAAACAGAGAACGCCAATGGCCTATTCGGAGGACTTTGTGTCTTTTTGTGACACTGTAATTAATATCTTTCATCTGTTTTGCAGTAAATATATTTGTATTCACACACACAGGCTAACAGTTTGCAGCTTTTAGCTGTGAATTGTTTTATTATTCAAGAACAACCGACTATTATGTGTATTTCTTCATATGGTGCTTTAGAATTAAAGTGTGATCAACAACTATTTTCTTTCAAAGTATAATATCAATGCAATAGCGAAAGGCATGAACTGAACCCCAAAAGTAAAATGGAATTACAAAAATAACGAAGGGAAACAGAGAAAGTAAAAGGAAAGAAAAAGGGCCACCGCACAATCAGAAAATTTTTTAGGTGAAAATGGCAGCCAACATGGCGATGGATCTAAGCTCTACCAAAATATGCTCATGCCTATTAAAAAATATATAGACAATATAGTGAAAAGAAAAAGGGCCACCGCACAATCAGAAAATTTTTTAGGTGAAAATGGCAGCCAACATGGCGATGGATCTAAGCTCTACCAAAATATGCTCATGCCTATTAAAAAATATATAGACAATATAGTGAAAATTGTATGAAATTCAAAGCAGATTTGTCATGGTTTCATTAATTTGATGGGTTCTACGAACCAAGTTGACACACAAAAAAAACGGGCCCATTAGAACCATAATCGAGGAAACACTACTGTTGATTTTATGCATGGGGCTTAAATTTGGATTGAAAGAATGTACCTAATATAAAAGTACCAGCCATCCATGTTCCAGTCCTCCCTCGAATTGCAGGGTGACCATGTCGGTCAACAGTTCCATCTTCAGTAAACACCTCCTTCTCCTCCTTTTCTATCTTCACTTCTCCATCATGACCTTGGAAAGTCTACAATTATGAAAAATATCATCAAATGAAACTGTGTCGAACCTTTAGTTGATCAATGTGAAAGGGATTGAATACAACCAGACAGGTCAACGCTGTCCAACAAAAGTTATTTAACGTATTAAAGTTTCAAACAAAAATAATCTGAACCTTTTTGTGCCTTTTTTTTTTTTTTTTTTTTTTTTTGAAGAAAACTAAGGTCACAAAGCTTAATTTATTGTTATTTTTCTATGTTACAAAAATTTTGTAAATGGCCACTGTGGTTTGCCAGTTCCAATATGCGTTGATCCTCAGATAGTTACCTTCATTTCTTTAACTAGATAAGCTAAGTGGGGCAAAGCTGCATGTCCGCCTCATGATGCCACTAAAATTTTTTTATTATTATCGTGACCCACCTTAAAAAAAAAAAAAAAAATCTAAATGAATTAATAAATTATAAATTAAAATAAATATAATTAATTTTTATATTATATATTAAATATTATATATTATATTAATATTTTACGTGCGGTATAAAATATCTTGAATATAATATAAAAATTAATGGTATTTATCTAAATCTAATTAATTGATAGGTTGATTTAGACGGAACTTGTCACAAGCTACTGCAAACATTCAAAATATGTCATCAAGTATTACAGACTTGAAAACAAATATCTGAGGAAAAGAAGAGAAAGTTTCACTGACCTCTTTCACAGTTCTCGAACAATTCATTGTTGAACTATCCTCCAACTAGCGATTTTTCCTACCAAAAATGCGAGGGAGATAAGCTACAAGGTGGCTGTGAGCAATCAGCAAATTTAAGAGAACCGCAACCACGGCAAGTACTGTATAAGGCAAGGCAGAGTGTATGTTCAGAGTGGGGTTGGAGAGTTCTTGGAAGTGCCAGTGAGGACTGAGGAATGCAGGCACACACACGTACATTTATATATATAGACACATGCACGCACATACAAAAACGATAATGAGGATGCCGCGATATCTTATTAAAATGGTGGCTGACGACTAGGATTACATGCAGAAAGTTTAGCTGTAGATGGTGGGGTTGAGGTCCAACTGGAAGTGGAAAAACTAAAGGAAATTTAATCAATAGGAAAGGCAACTTGTTTGGAAGAAATCAAATGAGGACAAGACAGAATACGTGACATTGTTGGATACAGACATTGATGGCTGCAAACTAGAGACAACGATGGATACTAGTCCCATCTTTGCCTTTTTTTCATGAAACAAACGCAATCAATGCCTGCTTACCAAGACATTTCGAAAGAATCGCTCGTATGGCTCCAATTTTCTCGCCAGAAAAATCAACAAGGTAATTTTTTTTTTTTTCTTTTCTCTGTGCTCCTTTTGGTGTGGGGAAACTGGTGCACTAGAACACGTCTCTTTTTTGTTGTGCAAAATTTGGTTGCCGGTAAATTCATAATATCTTCACAGGAAAATGACCACTTGGACTGATATTTTGTTTTGATGAAACAGAGAAATTTTATGAACTGTAAGACATTTTTTTATTCAAAGGCCACTGCAGAAATATAGCAGAAACCCATGAAAAAGAAGGAGCATTGGAACCCCTCAGCTACTTAGAATGGTGAGAGTGATTCTAATTAAAGTTCATTTCTTAATATTACAAAACAGGTATTCTCAATTTCTCATCAATCCCTTTTTTTTTTTTTTTTTTTTTTGTTTTGTTGTTTGATGAACTAATTATATTTTATATTAATGGAGAATGAAAGTTACAACAAAGGGTCTGAAAAGGAAACCCCATTTGCAAAGAAAATTTGGTCTATGAAATTACCTGATTGTAATATCAAAAGATCAATTAATTGCTATTTTTGTCATGGAAAGATACGTTAAAAGAAGGCGCCGAAAAAGAAAGAAAGAAAAGGAAAAAAAAAACTTTGAATTCTTTGCATGGATGATCTAAGTAATTGAAGTAGATAATATAGCATATAGATCGCCCTTGTGCGTTAGCCTGCTAGTCCTAATTAACGTCAATTTACTCAAAAATAAATTAATCATATCACGTAATCATTAACAGCTGTTAATCGATAAATGTATGTCTACTGATTTGACAATTGTCACTATTTAGCAAGTGTTTCTGTTCCCGTAATTTGTACTTTATTTTTTAGCAACCAATAATTGAAAAGGAGATAATAAGTGACGCAACCAGTTGAAAACTAAGTTGAAGAAAACTGACATAAGCTCAAAACAAATTCAAGAATACCCAATTACCTGTTGTTAATCGAATAGAAAACTTAATAATTATTAAAGAAAAAAAATTATTAAATTGTAAACTATATAACAAAAATAATATTTGATATTTTAGCTTCTTTTTTTTTTTTTCCCTTTCTAATATTTAAGCTCAAAATCTCTATTATAAAGTCTTTTTGCGTGAACCCCACATTCAAGCATTAGTCCACAAAGCAGAGGGCAGTCCCAATTTTACTCGCAATTTCTAGCACAACCCCTCCCCCCCCCCCCCCCCCCCCCCCCCCCCACCCCTCCTCCTCCTCCTCCTCCTCCTCCTCTTATCAGCGTGGGAGAGACAGCTAGCCATCCCTTGGACTTGAGTAGCTCTCAATAGGGACGCAGAGTTCTGACAATGACTTGCACCTAAAAAAAAGAGAGTTCTGATAACGACAATCTTGCAACTTGGAATTAAACAAAACCCGCGTGATTTATTCATCGTGGAATTACAACTAATTGAGAGATCCGTGAGCGGACATGAAGCACATATAGTCATTGTCATTGCTTAAATTAAGTTAAAATGCGGGTGTCATCACGAAAGTCCCTTTGTTGCTATCCAAAAGTTGTCCAAAATCCAGGGTTAGTGGGTAAACTTTGAATCCTACTTCTCTTTCGCTTTTGGCAGGAATAGACATCGTAGCTTGTATTCAATTCGAGCACGGATGCTTCTCGATTGCTTGCTTTGCTTATCAATAAGCTCCGCATGCATACATATATGCAATTACACAGCTTTAACAAGAAGAAGAAAAACATGTCCTATGAAAAAGGTTGCTTATCATCCCCAGCTGCCAATATACAAAAATTCAACTATCAATGGAAATTTTCCAACAAGACTATTAAAATATTTTCCCAATTGTTCCTGCTACAATGAGATTGCCAACTGAGAGACTTTTGTGTTGAAATAATAATCCCATTCCAAGTAATTAACCAGTAAGTATATGAAGTCTCTTATCCACTAAATATAAACGATTGTTCAGTTTAAGTTTAATGGTACCATGTGTTAGTTTGATTTAACATTATGTACAAAAGGTGCGTGGAACAATAGAGTAACCACATCTTCAGCATGGAGTCGTACTTGCTGTAACTTCCTGGTTCGTATGGAATTGGAGAAGTAGGTCTCGTTTAATACCTACTTCTGTTCAAATATACAATTTTGGTTATATATATACTGTCTCTTATACACATCTAGATGTGTATAAGAGACAGCAATTTTACAGTTAATCTATATTTTATACTATTGTGCCCGCGTATGTTTTTCCCTTGCCTCCCCTAAAATTTCTATTTTGTTCTTACTCAAGTTTTATTTTATCTTTACATATATATATCTGTCTCTTATACACATCTAGATGTGTATAAGAGACAGATATATATATATGTAAAGATAAAATAAAACTTGAGTAAGAACAAAATAGAAATTTTAGTGAAGACAAGGTAAAAACATAAGTGGGCACAATAGTATAAAATATAGATTAACTGTAAAATTGAATATAATCAAACCGGTAAGTTTAACGTAGCATGGCACCCAGAGAATATCAACCATTGCGGTCCCTTCTGTTAGCATGGTTCAGAAACTTGTCTATCTCAATAGCCCTAAAATCTCCTCACTACAACCAACTAAATAGCAAACTTCTCATAGTTCAGTAAATCGAGAAGCCAGTAAGTTATAAACTACAAAGATTTGTAGCTCTTAGGACTGACATTCAGTGGCTCAACCATACGACTACAGTAGACCAGAATGGCTCAACTTTAACCCAAGAAATTCATAATCACCGAGTGAAGCACCAAATTGCAGGGAACAAAATCAGCAAAAGCACGCTCTGGTGGCAAATAATGTAATATAATGGAACAAAGATTTAAGCTTTAGGCAGAAGTAGACTAGTATCAGTAAGACAACATGGGAAAAAAGGATGAATGGATATTATCTCTACTTTCATCCCCAGTCCTCCTAACAAAACAAGTGGGATGGGGTTGGAGGCAGTGACTCTACTAAAACTTGGAAAGGGTCCAATTTGAGCCTCTTCCCTAACTGCATTTTCTAATGAAGTATAAGGCAAACAAAAGTTTGAACTATTTTTACCTTAAATTCCTTGTTTTCTTTGTTCACTTGGATACGGAGACAAACTGCAGCACGAGAATAAATGTTGTCATTTGCAAAACGTACCACAAATTGTTGCCCACAGACAGCCCTCATAGTGGCCTATTTACCTGCAAGGACAGCTGTGCCTACACAGGAAAGTACTCCGGAAAGGAAAGAGTTAAATGGAAATGATCCAAGATAGCCATATAAGCCACCTGCTCGTCCAAAAATAAATTGCAGATGTCTCAGGTCTCGACGGAATGGTCAGTGACAGCATCATGTAAATCGTAACAGGAAGAAGCATGCTCTCAATTTTATTTTTATTTTTATTAAAAAAGAAAAGAAGAGAAAATCCACCAAAGTAGTTAGCAGGACATAGAATGACAGAGGAAAGCAAGAAACTTTTTTGCAAATATCCATTTAGAAGGCTGCTTTGCAAATGCTACAGTGAAAAGAGGGTATTGGGTAGAAGCCTTCAAAAAGGTCATTTGAGTTCTTTGCAAAAGTATCAATTTTAAAATCCACCAAGAACTCCTACTTGAGCTCGGCTATGTTAAAAATTAACCTAGAAATTGTTTTTACCTTAGATCTTTAACATTGCATTTTGGTGACCATTGCAGCAAATTTTTCATTAATATCTTTCATCATTTCCTGCATAGACCGGTTGGGCCTCTCTCAAAACTTATGTAGATACTTACTAGCCAACTAAATCACAGTTGCTTGTTTATTCCTGGTAACCCTACAATATATATACATATCAAATACTGATTTTATTGTGAAAGTATTCTCTTTTCCTTCTTAAGCTGGATATACCCTTTATGAACAAACACCTGTGTAGGCTGCCTCCATTATCTAATCATAAGTCTTCTTCCAAGTTATTGCACACCCGTTAACAATAGCACGTCTTCAAATGCACTCCTTGAACTAGTTTGCCCCCTCCAATCTCATCTTAGTTGTAAAATGTAGATTTTTATGGTCACAATTAGGTTCATACACTCCGAACTTTTTTCTTCTCCTCATTTTTTTACTGTAAAATTCGAAATCACATTCATCACTATCTTTTGGCGTGTCAATTTCGGCATCAGAATCATCATACTGACTCTGCCATCCACCATCATTAGAAATTTCTTCAATCTTACTCATGGATACGTCAACAGTCCCTTTCCCCTTATGTCATTTTGGTTCATAATAAGCCTCATATTCTGGTGTTCTAATATGCTTTGTACTTTTTTCCTTTGCATCAACATACTCTTCATTGCCAATCAACAGATCCTCATCATCAAGCTCATTATCATTGTCACTCTCCTCAACTGGAATACAGTCAGAGTCTTCTTCTTCTTCTATACTTGGATCTGCTGCCGCAACCCCTTCAGTGTCACCATCAGTTTGGTTCTCAGGGTGCTGTTTTGGTACATTAGCATCATAACAATGCTGTCCTTGCTCTTGTGCATTTCTAGCATCTTTTGTACATCGTTGTTCATCATAAGCAATTTGACCTGACTGGTGTCCCGGCTTGTACTCTGTGCTAAAAATTCAAAATAACAGTTGTGCATAAATGAAGGATCAAGCTCTCCATTTGTGCTATTAATGGCATATCATGCTGTACATTTCATCTTGTGAATGATTGTTTTGGATCTTCAAATGATGTATGGATTTTATTAGAAAGATACTATATTTTTGACTCTTATACGCGAATCTCTAAAAATTGGAAAATATTTAGACTCTAACCGTCTTGTCCTGCATCCTGACTAGTTGCTTTTTGGGTCTGGGTTTTCAGGTGGGCTGCAGCTTCTGCCCAAGGTTTCACTCAATGCAATGCTTCTCCCTGCTGCTCCCTATTTTTGGCAAATACCCATTTATCGGTCCCTCCATATATGCCCATTTCATTAGTGGCTTTTCAAATCTTCATTAGTTTTCACTAACTGCTATTGAATACAACTGAATTCAACCGACAATCTTTATGTGTTAGAACAAGTTTCTTCGTTCAAAAGGAAAGGTGGGAAAAAACAATCAATTTAGGAAAGTGGTTATAGCCATCAGGTGTGAAGGTGGACCTTATTCATGTGAATGACTGCTCTGGATCTTCAATGCTGTTTGCTGAGTTTTTCCATTTTCTTTGTTGCCCACTTATGTATTATTGCATTTTCAGGTTCAAGATTATCTTAGGTGACATCTTTTTTAGGCTTAAATTCTCATTAATTTTTGCTGCATTTTTGCAATATATATATGTGTATATAAAGAGAAAAATTATTAAATTTTAGACTATAACAATGAAAAATAATTTTAAAATTAGAAGTCTTGAATTTAAAATTTAAACTCATTAATAATAAAAATAAAAGTAACAAAATTTGATCCAAGCCCATCAAGCCCCCCCCCCCCCCCAAAAGAACAAATAATATGGACGATACAATTTTCGCTGTGTGTGTGTGTGTGTGTGTGAGAGAGAGAGAGAGAGAGAGAGAGAGGAGAGTGGGGGTCGGGAATGGCAGGGAGGCAGAGGGCAGTCACAGCACTACCAAAACTAATACAGAGTCTACGGAAAGAGTGCCCAAAACCACCACCATCGTCACCAACAACCACCTCCGCAAAAACCCATCATCAATCGCCACCGCCGCCTTTTCTGCCTTCGCTTAGACGAGCCTTCTCTCTATACGACCAGATCAATCTCATCGACAACGCCCCTGACGACCAGCTCCGCTTCCAGGGGTACTTTTATCTTCTCTACTCCTCCTCCCTCAACTCTCCTTTTGTTCTTTTTTATTCTTTCTTTTTAAATTTCTTTTTATTGGGTTTTCTTCCATAATCAAATAACATTTGTTAATTTTGTCTTCTTTTTTTTTTTTTATAAATTATATATATATAAAAGGTATACAGAGACGGGGTTTACAGTAAATCGGGTGGATTACGAAGGGAGCTTGCTTTGCATTGGCAACTTGATTTTGTCTTGGTCCCCCAATTCCTTTTCTCAAGTCACTCCCCACAGGTCTTGCTCTCTCTCTCTTTTCATTTTTTTTATTGGTTTAAAATATGGCTTTGTGCAGTGATTTCAATCAGAATTGGCTGCCTCTTCTTGTATTGTTATGTTTAGTAATTGTAGAAACTCATCCATTGATTAATTCCCTCGCATTTTGGGTTTGCCACTGATTGCGATACAACTCACTCTAACCATTTACATTGCATGGTGATGGTATGAGTTGCTTGTGTTTATTTATTTATTTTTTTGCGTTTGAACCTTTCAAATGGAAAAAAACATGCGTGTTCAATATGTGGAGTTCAATTTTCTGTCTTGGTTAAACCTTCCGATGCATTTTCCATAGTTTGAGTTGTCCAACCTCTAACTCCTTAAGATGCTGAGAATCTTGTGACACCTGGGCTAATATTAACTGATTGTCTTTGATGGGGAATTGTAACAATGCGCAATGGATTGATTGCCTGAGGTTTTGGCTCTGCTACTCGCTGCACTGAAGACTCACTCTCTTGCTTTATATTAACATTAGCATGATATGACTAACTTGTGGTTTTGTGTTTAGAACTCGAATGTGGGTTTCAATTTTCTATCCTGGTTGGCCTTCCACTGCAGTGCCTTAGTTGAATAGTCTGATCTCTTTGTTATTAAGACGCTGAGAGTATTGCATTTCCTGTGCTAGATGCTGTCTTACTTTTTGCTTCATCTGTAACTGTTGTTCATCAATCTTCTGCCCTTTGACAATGCAGTTTATCAATTTTCCAAACTGTGCGTCCCATACCAGGTGAGCCTTTTTTTTATGCTCTTCCTTAAAATTTTCAGTGCATTTTTATGGCAAACCCCATGACTTGGATGACTGACTTAGGTACTGGTTAAAATCACCTGTATCATAAGCTGACTCCATATTGGTACCATTTAATCAACTTCTGTACACACCTATGCGATTTTGGTGATGGCTTGGAAACTTTGATTTTTGTGGAGCACCAAATTCATGCTAGACTTTGAAGTAATTTCTCCTGCCTTTTTCTGTTTCTTTATAGTGGCATTTAAGAGTTAAAGAATTTTCCTCTGACTATAGGAATATTGCTATAGGATAAGATATATTGAGCTAAGCATAAAGGAAAGGGAAAAACCAAAAAAAAAAAAAAAAAGGTTCCGTTTAACTAAAAGTTTTTGGAGGAATGACTGGGATTCTTTTGTGAGGTGATATTTTATTGACTGCTCAAACAATTCCTAGTGTTCTTCTTGACTCTGATAATGTTCTGGTGTCCTTTACAACCTTGTTTAGTTTTTTATAAGAGGAACCTATGGCATAGTATGTGATGATCCATTTTTTCTTTTGCAAATGGATTGTAAGGGTTAGAAGTCTTTAAAGTTTATGGGCAACGTGCTGTGGTCCTGTGGAAGTAGTATACCACATTTTGGTTAATTTAAGTTCAGAACAAGTTTCTTATTAACACTTAAGTCCATAGATAACTGCCTATGATACTTCTAAGTTGAAATGATTAGTATTTGTATATCTCACCAGATATCTAAAAAAAAAAAAAAGAAGAAGAGAAAAAACGTGTATATTTGATACTTCATGATGACTCTTTTGCTGAGTTTCCAGGTTTCTCTTTATTTTCCTTTCACTTTTAATCACATGGTGCAGAGATTTTGATCCTTGGATGTGGAAGGCATATTCAACCAATAGGTCTTGAACTCAGGAACTTCATTCGGTCTACTGGAATGAAGCTGGAAGCCGTCGACTCGGTATTGTTCATACATTGTTTTATGTGTGTGATTTTGGTGGTTCCTAATTAATTTATATGACACAATGCATAGAACTTCCAAGATACTGATCACCCATTAAGTGGAAGTAGACTACCTATTGGAATGACTACCGATACCAAGAGGATTGTAGAGCATAACACGAGCCAAAATATATAAATCAAATAAAACAATATTGACTGTGCATACTGAATGGCATGGTCCAACCATCTTTGGGTAATTGATATTGTTGCAGACTTCAACTCTTTTGTTTTTTGTTTTTTTTTAATTCTTTTTTTAACCTATTTTTTCTGTAGAGGAACGCCGCATCAACCTACAATATATTAAACGAGGAAGGAAGAATTGTTGCCGCTGCACTTCTTCCATACGGAGTGACTTCATGATGGCCCAATTTCTATGCTTTTCAGTTGCCATTATCCTCCATTCAGATCTATCTTTGGTTTTAATGGGAAGCCCTTCAAATGGGTTCAACCCCAGATATTAGGCAGATGTGAGTAACATGTAAGGTTGTAAGCTTTAGACTATCCAGCATGGCGGTGTTTGGATGTTTATTGTTTTACATTTACCATAGACTGAATTTCTGTCTGATGGTATTTCCAAAGTTAGTAGCCCATGAATTGCAATTTTGAAGTCAAAAACTTAATACAACATAGATTAATAAATAATAACTATATACTGAATTATTTGGCTGATTTGATATTAAAATATTAAATTAATAATTTAACTAGCGATTTGCTGCCTCGAACTCTTGGTTAGGTCGAGTTTGATTTTAGCTTTAATTAAATGCTTCGGAGAAAAACTCATGCATATTTATAATTAGCTTTCTTTGGAACATTTATAATATAGTTTTATTAACTTATTATATACTAAACGATAAAGGGCTAATGGTTACTGTAAATAAATGTCTGTAGTCTTTTGGTTCCATTTTAAAATATGGATTGTGAATTATTGTGATGGAAAAAGAAAAAAAATTACAATATCTTAAATATGAATTTATCTAAAATTTTATGGAAGGCAATATTCAATAAATTTTCTTAAAAAATAAAAATAAAATTAAAATATCCGTATTAACATTTAGCCGGTGCTTTTATCTATTTTCTCAACTTTCTCGTCAATCTTCCTAAATCTCTCAACTTCTAAAGCAAATTAACAGTTGTAGAAAGTTAATTGACTTTGTTGCTTGTTTAGGTGTAAATCGACAATTTCAATTTGGTCATTTTTAAAAACAACACCAAGCCAGAAAAATATTTGGGTTAATTGAAAATTTTCGTTCTGTTGGCTTTTGCAAACGGATTAATTAATTAAAAATGGATTTAATGAAGATATAAACAAATTAATTTAGACGACAATATATGCAAGTTTGACCAATTTTTGGAGAAAACAAAATAATTATTAATGCTTTGGTGACATTTATTTATTAGATATAGTTCTATTAATAATAATTTCTAGTATAATTAGAACAAAATAATAAAAGTATAACTAAATGATAATTCTTCGATTTGGTTTAATTAAAAAAAAAAAAAGAACTGAAAACTATAACCAAATTGAGAAAAAAAAAATTCATTTTACAAAATTAGACTAGAATTGAAAAATTCTCCACAGTTTGCAGCTATTATATATATATATATATATATATATATATTAGTGTGTAGCTAAACCCAGAGATTTCAAGGCTCTCTCTCTCTCTCTCTCTCTGTTCTTTCAACTAACCTTACTCCAATCCACGACCATCATTCTTCCACTTTTTTCTCTCTTTTTTTGGCGGGAAAATTGGGTTCCAGACTACAAGATCCAAATCTAGGAACCAGAGATTGGGGAATTAGGGTTTTACAGTTTCAGAGCGATTCTCAAAGATTTGGGGATTAGGGTTTTGCAATTGAGAGAGTGTGTTGGGGAGTGTGGTGGGGGGGGGAGAGAAGAGTTGAAGGGGTGGTGGTTTTTGGGGAATGGGAAAAGACGAGGAGGAGATGAGAGGTGAAATAGAGGAGAGGCTGATAAACGAGGAATACAAGATATGGAAAAAGAACACTCCTTTCCTCTACGATCTGGTCATTACCCATGCCCTCGAGTGGCCTTCCCTCACCGTCGAGTGGCTCCCCGACCGCGACGAGCCCCCCGGCAAGGACTTCTCCGTCCAGAAGATGATTCTCGGCACCCACACCTCTGAGAACGAGCCCAACTATCTCATGCTCGCTCAAGTCCAGCTCCCCCTCGAAGACGCCGAGAACGATGCCCGCCACTATGACGACGATCGCTCCGATTTTGGCGGCTTTGGCGCTGCCAATGGCAAGGTCGCTCCTTTTGCACTCTTTATTTTTTATTTTTCTTTTGTCTTCATTATCAATTTATTCGATTCCCACTATTTTTATTTTCCCACACTTTCTGAGATTGAGATTATTTATAGTTGCTTTGACTTTCGAGTGTTTTCTTTTGGCTTTTTTTTTTTTAAAGACTGTTTGCAGTTACCCTATTTAACTGTGAAAATGATAGTTGGTCAAAATGAAGAATTTTGGCCCTTTTTTTAATTTAAGAAAATGATTGCTGTTTTGTTGGGCAGGTGCAAATAATTCAGCAAATAAATCATGATGGGGAGGTAAATAGGGCTCGTTATATGCCCCAAAACTCCTTTATTATTGCCACCAAGACTGTTAGCGCAGAAGTTTATGTCTTTGATTACAGCAAGCACCCGTCTAAGCCCCCTCTCGATGGTGCTTGTGCTCCAGATTTGAGGTTGAGGGGTCACAGCACCGAGGGATATGGTTTGTCTTGGAGTAAGTTCAAACAAGGCCATTTGCTTAGTGGGTCTGATGATGCCCAAATTTGCTTGTGGGACATCAATGCCACTCCTAAGAACAAGGCCCTTGATGCTATGCAAATTTTCAAGGTACTCTTCCTTATCTACACACCACAGGCGAGGCCATTGTCTTTACTCCTTTTAGTGTTTGTGTTTACCTGGGAGTAATTCTTCCTGTACAATTCAGGATTGCTTGGATTTTAGTTTTTCGAGTAGACAATGACTATTCAATATGCATGTTATTTTCTAGGTCCATGAAGGAGTGGTCGAAGATGTAGCGTGGCATTTGAGGCATGAATATCTATTTGGTTCTGTTGGAGATGATCAATACCTGCTTATATGGGATTTACGAACTCCATCAGCCACCAAGCCTGTTCAATCTGTAGTTGCTCACCAGAGTGAGGTATGCATGAATGTTCTTAATGTGTATTCATAAGCAGGATTTGCTATTATTTTGACTGTGAACAACAGTGGGTTTCTCTAAACCCTAACCCTAATTCCCTTGTTTCAGCTTCGATTTTCTACTTAAATTCAGTCTTATTTCAGTTTCTCTTTTGGCTGACATGGCCATAGTCTTCAGCCTTGCATATTCCAAACTAAATAATAAATGTATTTTTCATGTTGTTGTCCTCAAAAAATTGTGGTTATGCAAGACAACTGAGTATAGGTTAGGGGCCTTGTGTATGACTTGTTGATGAAATAACTTTTTCTCTTTTGTGTTGCAGAGAATGCAAATGGGTATTTTGTAGTCATTTTGAATGTTATCTTTTCTAGTGTTGACATATTGTTATCTTTATATGTTTTCTTTTTCAACTTTATGTTTGGTTTACTTTCCTTGGCTATGCCTTAGGTTAACTGCTTAGCCTTTAATCCTTTTAATGAGTGGGTTGTGGCAACTGGGTCCACTGATAAGACTGTCAAGCTCTTTGATCTCCGCAAGCTTAATACTGCACTTCATACTTTTGATTGTCACAAGTAAGTATCCTCTGTATTTGGGACATCGCTTGTGTATGCTTCATTGCTTGTATTTTATCTGCATTTGTGCCCATGGGCATCTGTTCTGCTTGCACAATCTGAAAATTTTCCATTGCTCTTAAGAAATAAAAGGCTTGTTAATTTATGTCTGATCTGCTTGATTTTTGCTGTGATTCACATCAGGGAGGAAGTTTTCCAAGTTGGGTGGAATCCGAAGAATGAGACTATCTTAGCCTCTTGTTGCCTTGGTAGAAGGCTCATGGTGTGGGATCTTAGCAGGTTTGTCCTTGAATTTTCCTACAGTTGGTTCAGTTGAGATTTCTGGTATACTTTTCCTTGAACTTTTTGTTTTTCCAATTCTTTCAGTTATTTGCAAATACTGATGAACTCAGATTTGTTTTAAGGAAGAAGCCTCAGAATGTGCTTGCATTTCAAAAAATGTTCCAAATTTATAAGCCACATTGTTATTGGTATGGGGTCTTTTTGCAGGATTGATGAAGAACAGACACCGGAGGATGCAGAAGATGGCCCACCAGAGCTGCTTTTCATTCATGGTGGTCACACGAGTAAAATATCAGATTTTTCATGGAATCCTTGTGAGGACTGGGTCATTGCTAGTGTAGCTGAGGACAATATCCTTCAGATATGGCAGATGGCGGAAAATATCTACCATGATGAAGATGATATACCACCGGATGAATCCACCAAAGGTTCTTAATTATGCCTCCCATGCCAGAGTCCAATTCGGCTGGATTACAATCCAGAGTCCAATGTGCCTGTATAAGCCAACGGTGACCACCTGACGGGAATATGTAGCAACTTTTGGTTGTCGACCTCCTGGGCCTCTTGACCTTAACATTCCCACAACTGCCCATTTAGCTCCATTGTAGAGAGTGTAATTTGATCCTTTTGCCAAACCGAAACCTTATGATATCTGCACAGTTTTCATTCGCATTGAGCTAGTTCTTTGCTGGCTGCCTTAAAAGGGGTTCTCTATGAAGTTTTTAAACCCGGACCAGTTGTTAATCTGGACCAAAGGGGCGGGTAACTGGCCACTAGTTCAACTGATGACCTAACACTTGAACCAGCATTTAAATATTTGATAAATTTATTTTATTTTTAGCTTTTAAGTTTAAATAATTAAATCAATTGATCCAAATTATTTTGACTGAATTACATTTTTCAGTCCAATCGTTCGAGAGCAAGTCTAAAGGAAGGTTGAGGGAGTATGTCATTTTAGGATAAAAGTCCGTTGGCACTCTTGTTAGTGTAGGCCACATGGGATTGTTATTTTATGTGACATTCTGCATCGTTGCCTCTGCACAAGCACTCACAACCTTTGGGTCTCCGCCTGCTTCAAACTTCTAGGCCGCGGACCCCTCGCTGACCTTGTTCATCTCGAACCTTTATTTCCTGTTACCGGCACATCCTCCTGTCTAATGACCATATTTCCCACGATTAAAAACATACTTGGTGGGTGCTGTAATGTTCAATCCACTGGACAATCCTCCCCACACCCCTCCCCCAAAAAAAAAAAAAAAAATTGATAGTAATGTCAATACACATGCTCAAGTCAATCTCAACACGGAGTCTGGACAGGTTCCTTCTTAACACATCCATAGTAATGTCATCCACTTTGAGCGTTCTCCCAATCCGATTTCCAATCTGACGCAATATATTTTCAAGTTTGTAATACTCAATTGGGAGCTGCAGTGACCTAATCCACATTGTAACTTTATCGATTCCATCCTGTTTGAGGTTGAAGTTCAATTGGCAGCGGTGCATCGTTAGACTTGCTTGTCAGAGTCCACAGTTGGTATAGTCGATGGTAGACGAATGCATAGTCTAGTAGATTAACAATTAGGGTATGCTTTCATGGTTCTCTTATGGCCTGTCTTCTCTCCCCACAGACAATGCTAACCCACCTTCCCATGGTGTTTCTTTTTATGTGCTAAGAGGAAAGCTTCTTTGTAAGAGACTACATAGCGTTGATTCGGCCCATGCCCATCTCAAGAAGAGTCCAAATATTGAGGCTCCCTTCTCTCTAATCTGTTGTGCACAATAAATTTCATTCATCTTTTTATTACTTCGTTCAAGTTCGTCCGCTTGCTCAGCCATCATTGGTGACTCCATATCCATCGCAGCTCTCTGACCTTTTCTCCCTACAGACAGAGCTTGTCCTTCTACATTCTCATTTTTGTTTAATTGTGCTCGAACCACTGAGCTTTGGGCTAAACTTTAGATGTACCAAGCTTTCAGGATTTTCAACTGTAATCTTGAAAACGTACTCATTTTAGTAACGTTTTCTTTGTTGGAAAAGTACTTTTAGACGTCATTTTTTATTTTATCAAACTCTTCTAACGCATGAAATTCTAAAACTTCAAAGTTATTATCCACATATTGAATGCATATTCTTATTTTAACCATTATCTATTTAAAGATGTTGGTCCTTTCTTCTAAAGTGGAAAGATTGGTGACAGTGCAAGTCTTGTTATGACTGTGCTCATTCTTATTGTTCACACCTTGATTGGGAAGGGATCATGTCATCTTTTCATCCCTTAATGCTCTCTCACTACATTCTCATTTATGATACTTGACATTATATCACTTAACTTACTATGATACCACCTATTATAGTTGTAAGTAAAACTTACACGTTTATGATAGGTAGTATCAGAATAGTTTAAGTGACATAATATCAAGCACTATAAAAAAGAATGTAGTAAGGGAGCACCAAGCAATAGAGAGAGGATATAATCCCTCTCTCATTTAAGGTGAGAATAAGAAGGAGTGTGGTCATAGTAAGGCCCGCATTGTCACCAATCTTACCACTTTAGAAGAAAGAGCCAATATTAAGCTAATGGTTGAGATGAGTGTGCTTATTTACATGTTAAGTATAATTTTGAGGTTTTAAAGTTTTACTTGTTGGAGTAGCTAGACAAAGTCAGAAAGGACGTCTGGAGTAGCTAGAAAAAGTCAGAAAGGGCGTCCAAGAGTCCTTTTCCACCAACCAAGGACATCATTAGGATGAACAAGTTTTCAAGGTAACAGTCATGAAAATCTCTGAAAGCTTATAAACTTAAGTGGCCTTTTTAGAGACCATTTTAGAATAAATGTGCCAAGATATAGCCATATACAAAAGGGTCGTGGCTAACGATGGCTACTCAAGGAGAACTCTTAGGGTAGAGGTTTCCAAGCCCAAGGAAATTTCAGGTAAGAGGGATGCCTAAAATATGAAGGATTTCTTTTTGCATATTAAGAGGTACTTTAAGTGTCTCAAGATGATAGGCAAGCAAGACAAAATGGACATGACGACCCTTTATTTTTTTGATATGACAACCTTGTGGTAGCGTAGAAAGCATATAAATTTGCAAAATGACCTTTGCACTATAGTCACATGAGAGAACTTCAAGAGAGAACTTAAAAGGCAGTTATTCTTTGAGAATATGGTCATTAAGACGTGTAAGCAATTAAGGGAGCTGAAACATAAGTCCTCTATCCATAAATATGTTAGAGATTTTACAACTCTACTACTGAAAATCCCTAACCTAAGAGTGAAGGACTCGCTATTTCACTTTGTGGATGAACTTTAAAATTGAGTTAAGTAAGAGGTGCAATGATGTAGGGTGAAAGACATCAATAAGGTCATTGCAATTATAGAGTCCTTCACCTAGTACCAAAGGGGAGAACCTTTTATAAGGCTAAAGGTTTAAAGGGTAATTCTACCAAAGGTAAGGAAGAAAGAGACAAAGGCAACGATAGTTATAAGTCGTCCACTTAAAAGGACTATAAAGAGAAGAAAAAATCCTTCATATATAAAGTAGGGTGCTTCGTGTGCAAGGGATTACACATTATGAAAGACTACCTAAAACTGGGTTCGTTGGCAACCATGGTCCAACAATGAGAGACATAACCAGTTAATGTTCTAGTGGGGCAAATTGGTTCTTTATAGTTACTTAATGCTTTTAAAACTAAAAACAAAAACTCAAGCAATAAAATGGAAGAGGTTAATGTTTATGGATGTGTAAATTAATAGGCAACACACTGAAGTCATGATTGACACGAGGAGGAAGTCAAACGACTTGGTCTAAATATTACTAATAATGGGGGTGGCTAAAGATTGCCAATGTTGGTTCAAGTCTTTGAATGATGTGGCTTGAAATGTGCAAATGAGTCTTAGTCTTTAGAGAGGTGTGATCGAATTTTTGGTGACACACATGGATGTTTTTAAGATTTTACTTAACATAGATTTTCTTTACAAAGTACAAGTTGGTCTTATACCATACTTAAACTCTGTGTGTGTACATGAGAAGGAGGTCTCATGCATGGTTCTTGCCATCTTGAAAATAAATGATAGGAAGGTTTTATTTATGATGCAAGTAATAAAGGGCTTTAAGTGAAGGGAAATCACTTACTTAGTGATGATGTTGACCGATAATCCCTTCAAACCTCAAGAGGTGAACCTACCCCAAAAGATTAAAAATGTTTTTGAAAAGAACAAGAGTATGATGTCTTCTAAGTTATCTAAGTGACTTCCACCAAAAAAGGAGGTAGATCATAAGATAAAATTGGAATTAGGGTTTAAGTCACCCATAATGACCCTTTACATATGTCGCCAATTAAGTTTGAAAAGTTAAAGAGATAACTGACTAGTTTACTTAATGCTAGTGAAATTCAACCTTCGAAAGCTCCTTACAGTACCTCAATCTTATTCCAAAAAAAAAATAACATAATGGTTTATTATATATATGCATCGATTATAGGGCACTCAATAAGGTTACAGTAAAAAATAGGTATAAAGTTGGACTATGTTTGATAGATTAAGACAAGCTAAGTAAATTACAAAGGTGAACTTGCGATTGAGATATTATCAAGTTCATATAACTAAAAATGATGAGTCGAAAACCACTTATATTACCTTTTATGGTTTCTTTGACTGGTTGGTAATGTTTTTTGGGTTGATTAACACCTTTGTCATTTTCTCCATATTCATGAACTAAACTTTTCAACCATTTTTGAACCAATTTATAGTTATTGACATGTATGACATTCTTCTATACAGTGAGATGCTCAAAGACCATGTAGACCAACTATAAACTGTGTTCAGATTTTTATGGGAGAATGAACTTTACATTAAGAAGAAGAAGTGCATTTTTATGGCATGAGAGGTGCACTTCCTCAGTTATGTGGTAGAAAACAAACAAATTCAAATGGATGAGGAGAAGGTACAAGTGATCAAAAAATGTGAATCACCAAAAATTGTGTTTGAGCTGTAATTATTTTTTAGCCTAACCAACTATTACAGATTGTTCGTCAAGGAATACTTAGTCTGAACAACTGCATTAACCAACTTGTTGAAGAAGAATCAATCGTGAGATTGGATAACATGATAGCAAATTGACTTTGAAAAGTTAAAGATCACAGTAAGTAAAATGTATATCTTTATTCTCCCCGACTTCATAAAAATGTTTGAAATCCACACCAATGTGTTATTAAAGGGGTTTTAATGTAAGAATGAAATTTTGTAACTTATGAAAATAAAAAGTTAAATGACATCGATTGCAGATAAACTGTATAAAAAAAGGAGATAATTGCTATTATGCACTATTTTTGCACTTGATGTCATTATTTACTAGGTTCACAGTTTATGATAAAGATGGACAATGCGACTATTAACTACTTTTAAACCCCACAAAAATTGACTTCCAAACAAGTTAGGTGATAATAATATTTACCTGAATTCCACTATATGTTAGATTACAAGTTGGAGAAGACTAATGCAATTTTTGATACTTTAAATTGCAAAACCAAATTGATTTTCATTACTCAAGAAAAATAAGACATCAAAGACATTATTGAAGAAGAGCTGAATCATGATATCATGGTTAGACAAATTGCTAGTCTTATTATTAAAGGAAAGACTAACAAATTGAGTTAAGGATAACTTAATTTACCCTGAAATAACATATTATATTTTAGATTCAATAACAATTGATACTTTATAATTTTAAATATAATATAAAATAAACAAATATTTGAGTTTAGTAATAATTAGTCGTAATTTATTAAATATTTATTTAAAAAATTAAAATAATTAAAAAATATCATTATAAATATTTTAATGAGACTATAATGTTTATAATATGAACATAAAATTAATTTGTATGCTAAATTTTGAAATTGAATTATTTATTATATTAATTTTTTGATGGCAATATTATTAGTAAAATTTTTAACTAAATAAATTTTTATATGTAATTTTTTAGTTTTATTGATTGTTAGTTTATTATAACAAAATAGCAAATGTGTCTTTTAATATTTTTTAAATTAAATTTAATTAATAATTATTAATCATAATATATTTTTAATTGCATTTTTAAACACTGAGGGTAGATCGTTATATATTATAAAATAAAGAATGTTAAAATGTGAAATTTTCTGATATTAATTACCCAACAGAAAACAAAAGTAAATGGACTTTTGCCTTAATTTTGTGATGACACGAGAGAAGAGCTTTGACACAGACGAAGAGTCGAAGTGAAAGTCCTTTAGGACCCTTCTTTTCACTCCCACTCTTTGTTGCTGCGGTGCTGCTGTTTCCAATCCAAAAAGCATAGGGATGTGGGTTGGGAGTGAAAGTGTCTGGTTATGACTTATGATTACACAAACAGAAGACTTCCATTTCCACTTCTCCTTCTCTCTCTCTATCTTCAACTTCATCCACTACAACAAACAAGGACAACAAGGGAGATCCAGATCAGATGGAGCACCTGCCCAGCAGAATAAGGTCCGTCTCTCACTCTACCTTATACTTTACGAATCTTTGTTTTTGGATTTGATCATGGAAGTCTTTACTTTTGTTGTGTACTCAACTCTCAGAGAAGTCAACTAGCCATGGAGTGGAAGCTCTGGACTTTGTCCCTCTGCCCATCTGTAATAATAATAATAAGAAGAAGAACAAGAACAAGAACAAGAACAACAAAAATGCAATTTCCAAATTCCGATGCCTGCATATGCCTAATAACTCTTTTTCTTTTTTTGGTTGGTGTGAAAGTATAGCTTTTTCCATTTCTTCTGCTTGGTGCTCCAAGAAATTGCTACATTTAACCAAAGGGACATACATAAAAATCTTGGTTCATAAATTCTTGATAATTGGAATTCTTTTATTATTAGCCTCATAACGAAGCAATAAAGATCACAATCTTGCTTCAAAAGGGCCCTACACATGTATTGTGGGTTATTTTCTCAACTCTCAAGTCTTGGCATGATAGCATCCGGGGGAGTATCATTCCTTCATTAATACATGATAATAATACATGAATGTTGTTATATGGCACTGTCAACCACTTCTTGTTGTGGAGGTCAGGTAACTTTAATGACTATTCATTGTGATCAATGACACTCATCGGCACTAAGATCTGTTTCGGGCTAATCATTGTCTGGCCAAAAGATGGCTGAAACATTGTCCTGCATTACTTGGAAATTCTTCATGTTTCCCTTTTATTCAATAAGGCTGCGAGCTAGGATTTTATTCTTTTGGTGTGCAAAATATTTGTTGTCCAGACATCCTTTGGGCATGATTAAGTCATGCAGGTTTGCCAAGCTGTTGAAAACCTTGTGATCTCATGGAGTACTCTTTTATAAGTTTGGAGAAGAAAGAATCCTCTCTTTCTAGCAGCCTTGCTGGTGTGTCATATTCTGCAATCCGTCCTGTTCACAGAAAAGTAGAAATGTAAACTGTCTTCCAGCAACCTCAGCATAATGCAAGCACATATATGGATGTGGGAATTTTATATTGGATCCTTCCCACAAAAGCCTATGCTTTGGTAAGATTGTCCCCACTGGGTGTGCTCTTGTCTGAGTGGGTGTGTTTAAGTCTCTTGCTGTATGTGAGTAATGCACATGCATGTACTTACCATCACTAAGGACTAAAACAAGGTCGCTATCTATAACTGTGTGAATCCTGTGAGCTATTGTTAGTACTGTTTGATCTTTGAATTCTTGACTAATGATCTTTTGTATCACCCCATCAGTTGCTAAATCAACCGATGCTGTTGCTTCATCCAGCACAAGAATACTGCTTTTCTTTAGCAATGCTCTTCCTAAGCAAAACAACTGCCTTTGGCCCATACTCCAATTCTCTCCATTTTCAGCAACTGTCACAGCAAATATGTCAATAGTCTCAATAGACAATGATGTAGAATTAGCCACCCATAAAGGAAAAATACCTGCAGCATTCAACTTCTCATCTTTTGCACATATCAAATCACTTAGCTGACTTTTATCTAGAGCCTGAAATATTGGAAAATATTTTCCATGGTCACTTTGCTGTGTTGAACTTCAAATAGAATAATCTTGAGAAGAAATGGAAGATTTTTGTTTGAGGTTTCTTGCTTCCTGCCACTGTATTTTGACTTTTATTAGTAGGAATATATACCTCCCATATCTCAGAGTCAGAGTATTGTCCTAGAGGGTCAAGGTTTCCTCTAACTGTTCCCTCAAACATTGTTGGATCCTGTGGAATGATATTGAGGCGTGATCTCAAGTCATGAAGGCCTATCTTGGAAATGTCCACATCATCAATCATAATGCTTCCTTCTCTTGGCTCAACAATCCTGAAAATGGCCTGTATAAGAGTTGACTTCCCGCTTCCTGTCCTTCCTACAACGCCGACTTTCCTTCTTCCTGGAACCATGCAGTCAATGTCATATAGGACAGATGGCAGGTGTTCTGCATATTGAATCTTCAAGAAATTCAAACTCGTGTTAGCAATATTGATATCACTGCATGCGAGTGATAATCCATAACAGCATATATGAATTATTTGTCTTTATCCTCTCCCTTTTCAAAATGTTCATAGTTGAAGCATTAACTGGAATTCCTTGTGCTCTTTAAAGGTTTTGAATGTCTTGGCATATCAAATTATAATTTGAAGCACTTTCCTTTCCAAATGTTAATACTTAGTAGAATTACCTGCAAATTTTTGAAGCATATTGTTCCAACATCTGGCCAGGTTTTTGGAGGTCTGCACTCTTCAATCACCGGGGGTGCTTCACTTGCCATATTTGAATACTGTAGTATTCTTTCCACCGAGATCATTTTATTTTCTGCAGTGCATATGTTCCATATAACCAGAGCTTGCAAAACATTCAAATTTATTCCATATGTCACAGCCAATCCTGCAATACCTGCACAAGGAGAAGGCTTATTCAATGATTAAAACACATGCATATTTATTTTCCCTTGTAGCATTGCAATAATCAGCAGATTACTGCACTTGCTGATCAGACTTATATTGCTACCAAATAAGTTTAAAGGGGAAAATTGAATGTCATACTCACTTGGACTGATTATTCCTTCAGGAAGAGTCACCAACAAGACCAATGAGAAGGCAAATACAAAATTGGAAAACAAATTCAGTCTGAAAGAGAGCCATTCTGTGGCTGAGACATTATGAAACCATGGCCTGGAGTGTTGGTCTATGAGATTGACGTTTGCATTAATGAAACGTTCTTCTTGGTCAAAGCCACGAATTATTGCTGATCCAGCCAGGGACTGCAAAATGGTGAAGGATTGGGGCCCTTTGGATCCCTGCTAAGCGGGCTAATTCTCTTGCAGTATGTATGTAATATTGCTGCAAAGAACCCATTTATTTTTATATCAAATTCCATCACAGGACAGAAACTCAGGACTGCACATAGTTGTAAAAGGGTTTTCTTTCTTTTCATGACATCCACATCCTCAGTTAAAGAACATTGTGCCTCACAAATCATTTTGATCAATCATTATTTTCCCCTTTTATTGGTCTCTTTTGTCCTTAATAATTGTGTCAGATGATGGTTGAAATCTCACAAGATTGGAAATTGATTATTCCTTCGTGTCCCTTGTGCATAGACGAATCAATATATTTGGATGACATTATAGTTGTGCACAAATGAACAATCATCTTTGGGCTTACAATAAAGTTGTGATGAAAGAAAGTGCTTACTTGGTACCATATGCAGACACCAGTTACTGGAATGAAGATTACAAATACTTGCCATGCAACTTGTGACATCACTGCAATTGTCCCCAGAATTTGTATAGTCGAGAAAGCACACCAACCTAATATCTGTGCCATTTCCAAGTCCACAACACTCTGATCTGTAGATGCCTGCAAATGTGAATAATTCTTTGTTTAGATTATTGACAGCTCATCCCTGGAATCTTATATGATTGATATATAATTACTCGCATGACTGATCATTCTTAGCATAAGGGCAGTTCAAATTGATAGCTCTTCTCTTCCTATAAATCCCACACGTCTCTGAAGTCAAATCAGTGACCTCTAATAAGATAGTTATCAAAGATCTTAACAACTAGGTGTCATGGGGACATTAGTTACACTTATTGATGTGCTTTATATAGGGATATTTGTCTTACTTCTTATGAGAGTTCTTCAGTGATCAAAGTTTATAAAGCTTTGATATTGTTTTATATGTCATGTTGACCTAATTTGTTAGCTAACATGCTTTTCCCACCTGCATATTTGGTGTAGTCACTTCTGTCATTTGAGATTCTGCATGTTATGTAGTTCTATATTCCAGTGTGCAATCCAGGAATTAATGTTTCTTACATTTGCAGTCTAAAACTAATTGTGCTTACAAGTTGCATAATATTGTCCAAAATTATGCAATTTCAGGTTAGAATCCTTACTTTAATATTTTTGTTTCTGAGAAACTTGGAAACATTGTGCTGATCTATAGGGTGCTTACCCGGTTCAAGATTCTTCCAGTAGGGGTTGAATCAAAAAATGCCATTGGAGCCCGGAGCACACTCTGCAACATGTTTGTGAAGAGCTTTTGTGCTGTTGAAAGTCCTGTTATTGCTACAAACATGGCACGGACTAGTACACAAAGTGAACTGCCAACAGCAAGTAGGACATAAACAAGCAATATGGTATTCATTCCCAGTAATGGCTCACTCTGACTTGTAGGAGGAGATGCCCATGCCATCCAATAATTACTAGCTATCTGTAAGACTTGGAATGATGATTGTGCCAAGAGTATAATGGGAACCAGGGCTCCACCTTTTACAATGGTCAAATACGACCAATAAACCTCCCTTCCAATACTTCCTGTTTCTCTCTCTTCATCTTGCACCAGTTTTCCTCCCTTTCCAGTTATATCTACAGAGAGATCATGATCAGCATCATGCTGTGCATCTGATGGATCTGCATCTGAAGTAGAGTCTATATTGGTTTCACCATCTTCTTGTTCTTGAGATGTTCTTGAATTTTCTACTTTAAGGACTGACTCAAGAGCTTGGCTATGGGCACCTACTAGAACTTCAAATCCTATTTTCTGTTCTATGAGCTCATTGAATGTTCCAGCTTGAGCTATTCTTCCATTTTGCATCACCTGCTCAGATTTGTTTCAGTAAAAGTTTCAGTAGTCACTAACTGATTAATGTACTGAAGTGTATTTATCTTGGAATCAGTTGATGCTTATTTGAGTTTATCTGTTCCAAGTTATTCAACTGCATGGCTGACATGGATCATAAAGTTGTGTTTGCATCCTTCTTACCAGAATGAGATCTGCTGCAGGTAGAAACTCAACTTGGTGGGTGACATAAAGCACTGTCTTATGCTTAAGAACACCCATTAGACAGTCCTGGAACGAGTAAATAAAATCAGAATTCAGTACCAAGATCCTTTGGAGACAATGAAAGGAATGCAGAAACTGTTTGAACTAGTACATAGGGTGAAGATCATTCTCACAAACAAAGATTAGAAGGAAAGTACTAACGTGAAAGAGTTGGGTTCCTGTATGGGCATCAACAGCACTAAAAGGGTCATCAAGTAGATATATGTCTGCATCCTGGTAAACTGCACGAGCAATTTGTATCCTTTGCTTCTGTCCTCCACTGATATTTATCCCCCTTTCTCCAATCTCTGTCAGGTCGCCACAAGAGAACAGCTCAAAATCCTTTGTCAAAGCACATGCTTTGACTGTCCTGTAATACTTGGTGCTGTCATATGCATTCCCAAATAAAATGTTCTCCCTTATATTTCCTGTTAGTATCCATGGGGACTGGGGAACATAAGCCTTGGTACCACTGATCTTGACATGCCCTGCCAACTTATGTGTTTCTCCAACAATGCAAGAAAGCAAACTGGATTTTCCTGACCCCACTTTCCCACAAATTGCAATTTTCATCCCTCTTTTTACTTTCAACTCTATTCCAACAAGGGTTGGGCTGCTCGACTCAGGATTCCAGCTGAATTGTCCCCCATCAACCTCCACATCAAACTCTGTTTGATCTTGTGGAATATATTCAATGGCACCATGCTGAACTTCACCTTCCTGAAGGTAAGAAGCAATTCTATCTGCTGAAACTCTTCCCTGAGCAATCACATTGAGGAGATCAGGTAGACTGAAAATGGGCTCCTGCAACATTCGGAATGTAGCCAGTGCAGATAAGACTCTTCCAGCTGTAAGTTGAATTCCCATAAGCATGCATGCACCAAATGTCATTGAGGAAATAAAGGTAGGTGAACCCCAGAAGATGAAGGCTGAAATTGCTGCAAGTCTAAGGGACTTCCACAGCCAATCATACTCTATTTTCCGCAAGCTTTCCAATTTCTGAAGGAATTGACTGTCCCATGCTTGAAGTTTTATTATCTTCATGTTTCGGAGAATTTCAGCAGTGGATTTCATTCTTTCATCCTTGGCTTCCATGATCTTTGATTGGTATTTTTTCTGAATTCTCGTTATGGGTATGTTGCATGCCATCACTGCTAAGGTTGCAGCTAATGCTGCGAGTGATCCCAAACCCAGATTTGTCTTAAGAATGTAGATTGCTAAGGAAGTTTGTAGAGGCAACATACATATAATATTCAGGTACCAGATGAAATCTGTAATTCTTTGGATGTCTACACTCATGTAGTTGATGATCTCTCCACTGGTATGGCTTTGGCGGGATTGGTTTGATAGGAGCAGGCCTTTTTTATAAATTTCTGATATCAGAGCCGCTCTAAGGCGAAGGCCTAGCTGACAGGCCCCAAATATCCACTGCCGCTGCATTATTGTCTCTACCACCTTGGCACCTAGAAATGCTAATGCAAGGAGGTATCCACTCCCCAGGCTTCGGTTTTCTTTGTCCATCAGAAAGTTCACAAAGTCTGTAATGAGATATGGACCAACATACGATGCTATAGCACTGATAACTGCAAATAATGCATTAATTGCAGCCTTTTCTCTGATGAATAAAAAGATTGCCTTGTACATTGAGGGGCTCATGGTTCTGTCTGTCTCCTTCACTTCATTTAGCCTCTGATCAAAGGACCTGGAGAGAAATCCAGCGGAATCTTCAGTATCAAGATCCGGGATGTCAACCTGTTTGAGAGGCTTTCTGAAACCAACGGCAAACAATGGGTTAAGCCAGGAAAAGGAGATCAGCTGGAGAAGAGTAGCATTTCCATATGCAGAGTCCCTTTTTCCTTCAGAACGTTCATCATAGTTTCCATGGAGAAGTGGTTCATTCATGACGGTAGGCACTGTTAAGATTATCCCTGTTTTTCCGTGGATCGATACACCTAACAGGATGGTGCATGAGAGGACGTCAAGGACCTCTGCATAATCGTTGATTGTAAGATGACCATGGTGTGTGATCTGGAAATAAATGACAAGGGTTGTACGGAAAATGGACAAGAAGAAGCTGCAAAACCACCATGCTCTTAGAATCCAGGGAAACTTGATGTTCTTTTTACTCAGAGTTCTGTATACCACAACTAGTGCGATTGCCATGAACAATACCTGCAAAATCTCTGATGAGAAGGATCGAAATCTAGAGCTGCAATGTGTCTGGTGGCCATTTAGAAGCATAAGCATCATGAAGAAGTGAACCCCAAGCAGCAAAGCAGAACAAACTATGGTGGCTTTGTAGGAAATATTGAACTTCACCGCAATAGGGTGCTTCTGTTGGCCTTGATCTGGGTTTTGGCTTCTCCATTTGCGTATTGCAGTCACACATTGTGGTAGAAACCGGAGCACTAAGACCCCAAGAAACCCAAGTTGTACAAGTATGCTTGCATGCTCCCATAGACACGGTGAGTCCAGCCATGCCATCCGAAGTTGAAGCTTAAAATCTGCAAACATGGCAAGGCAATTAAAGTTAATACATAATCTCATAATGGGATTTTGTTTTCTTTTGTTGAAAAACCTCGGTGTAGAGTCTGTGATATGCCCTCAGACAGGTCCCAATAGACTCTGTGTTCAAGAAGTTTATTTTTTTTTTGTATTGTTGCAAAAGTGTATGATGTGCAACAAAATTAAATAAAATGTAACTACGTGCAAATGTGCAATAAGTGTGGTTACAGATTGTAAGGCAATATATGCACATTCTACATTGAATGATAATTAGTATATATTTTACACTATTTGTTACCTATCTATCTTATATTGCTTGTTGCACATTTTACACTGGAATCTCTTCCTTGCGAGTGTCGCTGAAACCTTTGAAGTTCAAAAGCAACTTTACGTTCACCAAAAAAAAAAAAAAAGGCCATAGTAGATTTTCCATAGGCAAGTAGTATGTGCACAAGTTGCCAAGAATTGTAAAACTATTTATTGAATAAATAGTTAATAAAATATAAATTTTAAAATTCATTAATTATCTAGTAATTATAATTATAAAACTTAACTTAGGTGATAAAATTATTATTCGGTGTTTCTTACTAATTTCTACAAATAATTTTAAAATAATTTTTTTTAATTTTTTTTTAGGTTAATACTATTATATTAGATTTAATTCAACCAATCAATGGTATATATAAGAATTTTGATTTTGAACCTTAATTAGAGACTTATGCCAATTTTTTTTTTTATAAATTATACCTTAATTTTTATATTTTTCAATATATTATATTGAAATTTAAATTTTTTTAAAATTTTTAAATTAAATTTAACTTTATATCTATTTTATATTTTCACAACTCTCTTTATAGATTTAATCCATTAGATTCTTATTATATTAATAGATATAAATTATAACTTTAAAGAATTAAATAAATTAATTATTTTATAATTTATTATTAATTTACCAATTAATCAATTTATATTTATAAATTATGATTGAAGTATAATTTCGTGTTATAAGCACCAAAATGTTTGAGAATGTGAAAAGGTGGTTTGACATATTTCTTTAATATATGATTTTTAGGATAATTAATTATTTTATTATATTAATATTTTAATTAAACATAAAGTATAAAATTAGTATTTATTTTATTATGTTTGTTTTAAATAGAGATTATTAATTTTATGAACTAAATGATAACTCTTTATGAACACTCATTTTACTTTATCTAAGAAATTTCTTAAATAAATCTTTATTAAGAATAGTAAAATATTATTTTATATTTATTTTAGAATGATAAATTATTTATTAATTACTTGACTATTTTTATATAATTATATTATGCTCTGATACAAATCATCATAAGTAATTCTTAATTAAATAAACCTAAATAATAGATTAAAATATAATAATTATTATATAAAATATTTTAATAATTTCAAATTTAAAAACACGAGTATTTTAATATACATACAAGTAATATTCCATTGAAAATTTTTTCAGCATATCAATTTAGTAAACCTATTTATCTAACAAATACTCATATATTTATTGAAATATATGTATACTTCAGTTTATAAAATTAATTACTTTTTTCATTAAAAAAAATAACATGTATTAATTTCATATTTTATCAATATCTAATTTTTATAACATATTAAGTATAAATATTTAAAAATATTATTTTGATATATTAAGTATCTCATAAGTATGATTTAATCATAATAATTTTTGTAAAGTATATTTAATATAATTTATCTTTAGAATTGACTAATAATTAAATTATTTATATAAATAATATTAAAGATAAAAAATATCTTCATTAATAAAATTTTGTGCATAAAATATTTAATGTTTTTTTAAATAAATATTAATAATTGAAGGCTAAGATCCATGCTTGCACAAGTTTGAAACAATGAAGTGAGAGAGTTTTTGATAAAAATAAAAAATAAAAAAAATCCTAGTGCTAATAAGAAGCATCGATACTATTTACATTATTTAAAGGAAAATCTTTACTCTTTGAAAATTTTTCTTTGATTTTCTCCTCTTTTTTCCATAAGATTTTTCCTTTTAAAACTATTGGATGCAAAATTGCTCTAAAAGAACACTGGTAATTAAGAACTTAATATGTAATGCCAATTTATGAAATATTGCCTTTGGTTTTTACGGTAACATTCTTCTTCTCTCCCACACTCCCTCTCTCTCTCTCCCGTTCTCTCTCTGTTTTTTTTTTTTTTTTTTTGTCATCTTTGGTTGGGGGAGAGAGATGATGGGTGGTGCAAAATCTCTAGCACAATCTCTACGTAGCAACTGAAAATGACATTCTACACTCAGTGTTATGTATGAAAACATAGAAGAATAAGAAGAAAAAATTAATTGTCATATGCACGTAAATTTCTTTGTATATATGAGTATCTATGTGAGTTCATGGTGGCATTTTGATAACCCAAAAGAGAAGGGTGAAAAAGAAGAGCAAATTAAAACACACACACAACCAAAAAGAAAAGAAAAGAAAACAAAAAGAGGAGGAGAAATAAATAGAAGAGAACAAAGGTCATAAGAAGGCTGCTTACTTGTTAGAGATTTTGCCTGTGAATCCATTAGGTTCTCCATCTCTTGAGGAAGCTATGCATCCCTTGTCTTCATCATCACCACAAAGACATCATGTATTGATTGAGAACTGTCAGATTTCTCTCTGTCTATATATATAAATGAATACATGTCTCACTTAACTTGATGTATCAGACATCATAACTTTTACTCTTCCACTGAATATATGGTGTTCAGACATGTGTAATCTCTAACCAGACAAATAGAAGATAATTAATGACTTATAGCTAATAACATAAATAGTGACTGTTTGTTTGATTTTGTTGGTTTTGAATGCTTAAAGTATTGAGTCCTATTAACTTTGTCAAAATGTATGTAAATTGGTGCAAATCTGAAAATAGAAATAAAGGATTCTTCAATGGGGAACTCCATACCAAGTGTTAAAAGAAACCAAAAATTAAAAAAAAAAAAAAAAAAATGGTGATGGTACATTGCCTGCCCATTCCCAAATAGGTGTTCTCCTTTCCAATCCAATCAATGACAGGTTCCTTGGCCTAACATTAATCAACAAAATGAAGAGCACAATTTACTTTACTAATTAGGCCAAGTCTTGAGACTTTTCTTTTTTTTTTTTTTTTTTGGGTGTGTTTCACATCATCAGGGAAAATGTGGCTCATATGCACGTTGGAAACTCAAAGAATGGGATTAAAGACTTTCGACAGTCTGCCTCAGGCATGTTGCCTTCGGGCAAATACTTAATTTGTCATATCAGCTTATCCTGCTTTAATTAGGTTATCTTTTTTCCTTATATGAATAATTGCCCTTAATTTGAAAATTAAGAAAAATAAAATAAAACAAAAACCTACCCTCAAATTGTTCCTATTTTTTTCTAACAAAAAAAAAAAAGATAATCTTCCAAATTCATCTATTTTTTCTAAAAAAAGAAAAAAATTTCCTTTTTTATTAAAAAGGAAAAGAATAGTTGTAATTTAAGTTTTTTTTTTAATATCTTTTAGACAAAAAAATTAATTTCAAATTACTATATTGAAAAAAAAAGACTAAAAAAAAATCTCTTTTTAAGTTTTCTTTAAAACAAGGAAAAATTTTACTCTTTTTCTTAACAGGAAAGAAATTTGAGGAAAATTTTAATAGTGAAAGCAATACAGTGGATCCACGCTATATGATATAATTGGGTGAAAAAAATATTTAATTTAATAAAATAAGTAATATATAGACTATTAGATGAATCATGCATTTCTCACTATTTTACTACATAATCAAACTCAAAAGTTATCCTTTAATCCTTCTTTTTGTTCTCCTAAGAAGAGAAAAAAAAATTTATAATAATTTTTTTAAAAAAAATTTCTCCTTGAAAGTCTCTTCTTTAAATGTACGATGAAATGCCAAAAGTCATTGAATTGAGTTTAGATCCTTTTGGAGCTCTCATTCAGATTAATATTTTTTTTTTCTATTTTTTTCAAAAAAAAAAATTATCTAATATTTTGATGAACTTATATTCTGTCTCTTATACACATCTAATATTTTTTTTTTCTATTTTTTTTAAAAAAAAAAATTATCTAATATTTTGATGAACTTATATTTCATTGCATCTTGTCTTTTAGGGCATCTGGCTTTCTCTATTTCTCTTGTGTAATAAGAGTAACATGAAGTGTGTATAGTTCTTTACATCTTATTTCTTGTCCAGTTCTTTATATTTATGTTTTTAAAACACTCCTTAATCTAGCATCATTTTTTTAATATTTATTTATTTATTTTATCTTAATCACTATATTTGAATATATAATTGCATGATTGTAATTAGAGTCTACGTCAACACACACTATATGAGAATCTTGAATGTCTTGTAAGTCCATGTTTTGAATTTGCATATAGCATATCTACTCTGCAATTTCTTTTGGTGGCACACTGCCCACCAGCTCTTTGTAATTACATCTGCATGAGCAATTGCTCCATTGCTTTTATTACAAATGAAATTCGCTGATCATAGACAGAATCCCCAAAATTCTATCCATGTTTTGTTATATATACTCATAGTTAACCCACTGGTACGGACGAACTTAAAATTATGTTTCGACATCCAGACTGATCTATTCATGACGCCGAAATAAATAGTACTTAAACTATATATATATGAAAAAAAAAAAAAGACTGATTGTTATTATGTCACCATCTCGTACATAAATCCCAAGGAGAGCTTATGGGGACGACGAGGAGCTCACCTTTGGCTGGAAAGGAAGTGGTTTTGTGCAGTTTGCTGACAAGTATCTTCCCTCTGTGTTTCAATGCTTGCCATGAATTTCATACGAGTTGTTGCCATCAGCATTCAACTTATAACAACCTTTTGGATAAATATAGTGAACCGATTTGGATTGACATTTTTTTCGTCTTCTGCATGGCTTCTGCTGTCAAAACTGGCTCTGTGTGTGTGTGTGGGGGGGGGGGGGTTAGTATTAGGTACTTGGTACGATACATAGCAATGTGAGAATTCATCATGTCAATCAGTAAACAAAAGTTTGTTAATTGTTTTAGTACCCCTAAATTCCTGCTGTTTTATATTTGGCTGTTTTGAGCAAAACGGCCTTTTATTTGTTGGGTTTTAACCCGAGGAAACTGGTCACTGCTAGGCTATGGATTGAGGACATGAAGGCGGTGGCCAATATTCAGTATAAGAAGATGAATACTGAACAGTTTAAAACAAGTTTCGATGAAAAATTAATTACCATTTAAGCTGGTCTAATTCTGTTTGTGTTTTGCATCTTCTACGTAGGTCATAAAATGTTGCATAGTTTCAGCCGTGGTTTACATAGATTTTTTATTTTTATTTTTTCATTGTCTATTTGGGGATTCATTCGGGTGTAGGGTAAACGATAGATTGGCAGTCCCATCCCGACAAAGAAATGTTCCCTAAATGGTCGACCTGCTTGAAGTCCACACTAATGTTCAGATTAAGATGGATGCATATGCACCGTTTTCTTTTTCTTTTTTTTTGGGGGGGGGGTGTGGTGGGAACTGAGATACATATATGCACCAGTGGTTAAGGTTGGATATGTATTAATGGACCATTTCTCCATTTTGTGGAAAAGTCGATTTCTGGTCTACTTTTATTGCAGTGCAATTTTTTTTTGGGTCAGCGTTTCGCTTCAGGATACCATCCATAGCGATTTCTCCAAAGAATAAGGAGTGTGTTCAATTTAAACTTTGCGTAATCGAAAATTTTGGATTAGGTATTAACATCAACAATGGCTCTTAGCTTTTGACTTTGTTCACTAGACTTGCCCTTAGTTGGTGCCCCAGAACATCTGGTCTTGATCTTGAAGCCTGCGTCCTAAGAAAGCAAAATATTTATGCTTACTAGTCGATATGTCCTCTTGGTGGTTACTAAAGTACACCCGGAAACTAGGAATAAGTTGGTGACATTCTTGGGTAAGATGTGGTCACATTTTTGCTTAGAGGTGCCAAGTGGGGAATTAGAAATACTATCTTGAAATTTGGCTTTTCCAGTCACATTACAATTTGCCATTGTTGTAAATATATCATGCCATTAATTGATTCCACAGCGCATGCTGCTGCTTGATGTAGATTGTTTTCTAATGATGCAGACGATCAATGATGTTCTTTTCCGGGTTAATGTCTTCCGAGCTATCAAGCTATCTGGATCACCAAACACCTAAAGGTAACTACCATCTTCAAGATGCTTAGTGATGCAGCCTCTATGTTAGCTCTACAAGATGGCCTTCAAATAACTGGTGTAGCCATCGTCAATTTAAGAGAAAGTTATACTCTGCTTTTATCTACTTTTCCTTGCTTTAAATCCATTAGTTGTTTGAAATTGGACCTCTTCTCAATATAGATGAAACTGATTGGCATGCCCAGTGGGGAAACAAGTTTGGGATCCTTCTCCTACCTGTTTATTACCACGAAGGTGAGGTTGATCCATTAGAACACATGAAGAGAGCTAAGGAGATGATAGACAGGAAGAAACAAGCACGGGAGGCACCAATATTGAAATAAATTAGCAATAATATTAAATTTCTCAAAGATTAAAAAAAATTCATAATATTTTCAATCATTGTCTTTTATATTATTATTATATTATTTTAATTTATTTGATATTTTTTAAAATTTAAATTCTTAAATAAAAATTTTCAAAATTTTACTAAATTAACAACTTCCACATTTTAGTTAATTTGTTATGTATACAAAATATATGTATCGAGTATTAAAAATAATAATTGAACACATATAGTAACATAATAAATATTTATAATAAAATTTTATATATATGATATCAAATATAAAAACACATAATATCAAATATAAAACAATGTTACAACAATATTAATTATTACAACTAAGATTTAAATTTCTTTTTTACATATTATCTAGAAAAAGTAATCAACTTAAATTTAAGAACTATTTCAAATTTTTTAGTTTTCTTGAGAAATTCAAAATTTTATTTTTTAAAGCACTCTCTAATGATTTTTTTAGTTGAAATTTACATCATACGACTTATATGTTATTTTTAAATAAAATTAAAAGGATATTAGAAATTATCACCATAAAAAATCACTTTTATAATCTATTAGTTTTTGAAATATGATATTAAAAACACAAAATTACAAAAAATAGTACAAATTTCATATTTTTTTGATATTTTTATTAATTATTATGATTTTAAAAAATAATTTATTTCCAAAATAATCATTAAAAAATATTAAATAACATATTCATTTTAATTAGTGTACGACATATAGCACTTCCTAATTGTTCCATGATATTATTTTAACTTTTTGGTTAAATTTTTCATATACCATCTTTTTAATGATAATTATTATGTGTATTAATAGTCTTACTTTTAGTAAATTAGTTAAATAAATATTTCATTTCACCTACTTGCCTATAAAAGTGCAGTACACTCACATGGATGACTATAAAATTTTGATATATATCATGATTTGACATTCTTAATTAACTAGTTTGATTAGTTTAAAAAATAACCTATAAAAATATTTAAATATATGATACAAGAATTTATTTAAAATATTGTTCATCTTTTTTAAAAAAAATTATATTCGATTTAAAATTTTGAAACTCAATCACTCTCAATTAGTTTATTCAAAATAAACAAATAATATATGGTTCAGAAGTTCATAAACTAAGTACTTTTTTATATGTAAATCTTATGTTATAGAATTATTATTTTTAGTGTTAATTTTAAAAAATAATATACCAAAAAAAAATAGTTTTTTTAACAAGATACACAACTAAAAATATAAAATTTTACAACATTTTGCACAATACAATATTTCACCGTTTGAGAGAAATAATTTTTTAAATATATCAACTCAAAATATACAATAAAATTGCATATATTTAAAAAAAAAAAAAAACCTTAAACAACAAATTTCATGCTTTTGTCATGTGAATATTAGTCTAAGAAGACTTTGATCGATGTAAAATTAAATGGGTAGGATTATAGTTATCCTTAAAATCCTCCAAAAATAGCAAACAAATTGAACTTTTTTCCCCGATGTAAGTGATATTATGATAAAGATAGCACTTTATTTATAATCCAAAAATTTTATTATTATAGAATCAATGGAGAATATATATTATGTTTTTCAAAATATAAGAAATTGAACAACATTCTTTTTCTTTGTAAGTGTTTGAAAACTATTTTTATTAAAGTAGGTAATATAATTTTTTTATACATTTATTGTGTATATGCAGTGAAAAGAAAATTTTAACTTCCTCCGTCTCCTCTTTAATAAGTGAAAACAACTCATCATAGACAGACCGACACAACTCAATAACATTTACTTATACATATAAACATAACAAGACATATGGTTGTGATATGCTTTTGCTTTGTTGGTGGCATTCTTGTTTTGGTTTAGAATTTCGGCTGCTCTATCATGTAATAGCATCGTTGAGGGCATGTTAGTATCTTCTGGGTTGCTTATTTGTTATGCATTTCAGTTGCTTTGGTTGGTATTCTGATCTTATTTTTCACCCTGTGATCTCAGAGCCACTCTTGTTAGGGTGCTGTTTGTATTCTTTTTATCATTTTAGTAAAATTGACACTTAAAATTACCCAAAGTTATATATATATGTATATTAAAAGATTTATTGGACTATAAACTACATAATAAAATTTAACTCTCTCTTCATTCATATAAACTACATATTCTCTTTCCGAAATTAAAATTTAAGACTTAAATAATATATATTTAAATTATGAATTACTAGAATATTTTTGTTTAAAAGAATTGTTTGTCAAGAATAAACCATATTCTTGAACGTTTAATCCCGATTATAGAAACGGATTACAATACACTGGAGCACCTTCCCCTTATTGGTGACTTCATTTCAGAAAACACTCTCTTTTTTTTTTTTTTTGGGCCATAAATTCCTGTACTGAAATTAAGTATTCAGGAAGCCAAGAAGCTGCTTGAAAACTCTCCACGCTGTAACAATTGCAACACTGTTAAGAAAAAACAGAGTCGCACACGATATAGACTTGTAATCAACTCACGTTTAGGTGGTGACATTTTTGTTTTTTTCTAGGATTAAATTTTTAATTATTGGAATGTAAGCTTTGCTGTGGCGGAACAATTAAAATTAATGCATGCATGGCCGGCCCCCCGAAGGCTTTATCTACATAATTGCAAATCCTTTGCGGTTGGGGATTAGTTGCTGTAGTAGGCATTGATTGAAAGTCAAAGAAGCAAAAGCCAAAAAGAACACGCAAACTGTGTAGACGTTAGAGTGTTGTCACCGTCGATGCAAGGTGCCGACAATGTCGTTTTGCAGTCTTGTCCATTCTTCAAGAAATCCCCCGGGGGGGGTGGTAGTCCTTAGACACTCGATGACCAATTAGCTTTTGTTTAATTTGAGCTTAAACAATTTAAATGGGACAATAGTATAAAATCTAGCTAAACCATTATATATATATATATATATATATATTTTATTATTTTTATTTTTTTCTTTTCCCAGTGAGGTTGCTTGCACCCACACACAACTCTAACCTAGCTCCACCACTCATGACCGGTTACACGTATTGAAAGGGATTTTGCATACTGCATTTATGCATTCGAAAGAAAAAATAAGGTTCGGACAATTCTCAAAAGCAATTATGGAGGTAATTAAAGTAAGAGGACGACAGGTTTGAATTCTGGAAACCCTCCTCTGCTCCACTCTTCTTGGTGGCAGCTGGTTAAAACTAAAACTAAAACTAAAATAAATAGTTGAAATGAATGTGCTATTATTATATGCAGCGTGTCATTTGCTTATTAGATTGCAAAAATATAATACGGAGGCGGATGAATGTAGATAAAGCTGGAAATGAACGCAAACTTTTCTCACCGGCTGACATATCATAATGTATCTTCAATTCCTCTCCTTCTCAGTTTTCCCTATTATTTTCCACCTTCAAATTTGAGCTCGACGTTAGCTTTATCCAAATTTATACAAGTTACATCAGTGGTGTCCCAACGCCCCCCCTCCCCTCTCCTTCCCTGCAAAAAAAAAAAAAAAAAAAAAAAAAAAAAAAAAAAAAAAAAAAAAAACATAGTTAGCTCCTAGCTTCGATGTTAAGTAGGATTTAAACCCAACTCCTATTAATCGAACCTTTTTTTTTTTTGTTGCAGATAGCATGCATGCATTATTTTTTATTTCTACTATTGCCTCAGATGTTTTTCCCCTGTTTCTTGTTCCTTGTCAAACTCGAGCCTCCGTACAGAAAGCTTTATTTTATTTTTAACTTTAGGCCAAGGCTAAACCATGGAAACGGCGTATGTTCGCTTAGTAGTATCCTGTTTTACTAAATGAATCGTAACGAAATTGGATGCCCTTCATGAGCTTAAGACTCCAATTACTAATAATATATAAAAATTTTGAAGCTTTTTTAAAGATTATTCTCACCCCAAACGCTACCTATAACATAAATTCAAAGTGTCTTCATCTTTCATTTCATTTTTTCTGTGCTTATGATGCAGTTTTTCTATTTTATTAGTGTTTGATTAGTTTTTCTTTTTGCTACTATGTATATGTATGTAAAAGCCTTCTCTTATTATCTTTTAAAGCATCTTGGAACCCACACAAGACAATTACAGCCAGCCCTTTTATTATTATTATTATTATTTCAATATATTTTACCCATTATTTGTTATCTTATATATCCCTTGGGTCATTATTTATACTACATGCAATTTATCATATTTTTGCAATAGACTGCCTTTTTATATACTTTTTACAAATATGGCATTTTACATGCTTTTAAATTTTTATAAAAGAAAAAAAAAAGTTTCCTTAATAGTCTTTAATTGCCTTCCTATATCAACTGTAAAAAGGGAGGATGGATTTCTTTTTTGCTTATATAACAAATTGTGAAATAAATATCATTGAACTATCATTATAGTTTAAATAATTACTCGTTTATCTTATACATAATAATAATTGAAAATTTTATTTTTTAAAAAATACATCAAAATCATATTTTCATACATTTAAATGGGATTTTTTAATTTTTCCTTCTTCTTTTTTTTTTTTTCCCTTTCTTTTCAAAGAATGAAAAAAGAAGATGAGATTAGACCAAGGAAGTAAGCAAGAATAAGTTCGAGTGATTTCATGACTTGTTTTCTCCCTTGGGAGATTGTAAAATAATAATTTGTAAGAAGGACTTGCTAAAAAGGCGCAACATCGTTTTTAAGTGATGTGGTTCCTAAACCTCAACTTATATGCTAGACGTTCCATGAAGAAGCCCTACGATTATCTCTTTGTTCTTCGATAGATTCCGGTTGTGTTGTCTCTTTGGTTCTTCTTGTTGTCGTCTTCTGTGTTTCTCTATCAGCTAAACGATCCTATTGTTGTTCTGTGTTTATGATTCTTTTTTATCTGCTTGTCTATCACCTCAACGACCCCGATTGTTCTGCATTTGTCCGCTAGTATGTTAATGATGATATGTCTAAAGAAATGTGTGAGTGCGTGCGTGTGTGTGCGCGCGCGCGCGCGTAAAGTACTTTTTGTAATATTAGGCCAGCACTTCTCGAGTTTCAAGTTGATGGTGACGTGTGGTCTTTTGAGAGAGTTGAGGGCCAGAATCTAGAAGCTCAGATCTCCACTATTTTTTTTTTTGAATATATTCACTTAATTGTAAGGTAAATGTCTTCAATAGTTGTGTCCAGATAATTTTGTGATAGATTATGTTTGAAGGGGGCAAGAGATGATCAACCTCAACCCATTATTCTTGGTGGCTGATTGTAATTGAGATCTCCTTAAAACAATTTTGGGAAAAAAAAAATCTAAAATAGAAGGTTACAGAGAATTGATTTATTAGCTTTAATAGTTTGAGCAAGAAATGGGCTTCAAAATTAATACCTAAAAACATAAATATATGATATTGGAGTCATTGTCCAAGACCTAAAAATCTCAAGTTTCAATCCTAGTTAGAGGCAGTTTAATTAGTTTAGTTCTTTATATTTCCTTGATCGAATGTGTCAATTCTGCCAAAATCTGTTACCTTAATGATAAACTCAGTAGTTTCCAACAATTAGAGTAATTGAAATGTTTGCCAATCATGAGCATAGTCTCCAGCAACTAATTAGAATTAAAGGGAAGTATTTGCTAATAAGCCACATAATCAGTACAAGTTCTTGATGCCCATATAAAATTAGAGAACATTAATCGTTCAATGGAAGTCATTTTTCTTCAGTTTGTCCAGGTGAGAGTTTGAATCCTAGTACCAAAATTAAGAGTCTTGCAGCCAACCGTCAAGCCGACTTGCTAATTGCAAACTGAGTTACTACAACACTTCGTACAATTGAAATAAATACAAGATTAATGTAGGTTTTTTTTTTTTTTTTTTTACATTGCTAAGAATCAAGATTAATGTTACATAGGTTTGTTTTTTTTTTTAAAAAAAATCTAATATCACTATTAAAATTCAATTATATGAAGATAATTCATTTTATTAATCTAAAAATATCACACAATAATTAATTGAGAAACACATAAATAACCTGAATATCTAACCACATTAATAACTCTAATAAAAAAAAATTCATGCTAATTATACAATGCATTAAAATGCTTAAATTCTTATATCATAAACAATATATATATATATATATTCCTAATCTAATATTACAAACATGACATCTAAAACTCAACTATTTAGTTTCTATTTAAATATTGATTTTTAGTCCATAATAAATTGAATTCATTTTAATATTTTTGGTTAATCCTGAGTTGGTAATGTATTTATTCATAACATTTGTTTTAGTTTGGTAAAACCTCCGTACTGCAATGAATTATTCTTCTCAACTCCGTACTTTGATTGGTAGCAAGCTTGATGTTCTGTAGGTTAGTCAACAAAATTTTTATGCTATGGTTGGATTTCATTTAATTGCCTAAATGTTGTTGGTGGGTGCCAACTTTGACCCACTTGATAAAATTAATTACACCAAAAGAAGCAAGGCAATCTTTCCTATCACCTTTTGCTACTGGCAGCGTTTATCTCCCACAAAAGTATCCAAAAATTTAAGAGGCTTGAAGGCCCAACTACTGCTAGCCATGTGCCGACTCTCTCTCCCTGCAGTAGCTAAACAATAAATAAAGAAAAGAAGTAGGAGCGGGAGAGACTTGAAGGCATCGGGCATGTGCATGTGAATCATATGAAGTAACCTCTCACGGGAAAAAGGCAAATATATTATCACTGCAAACCCTAACAGCGTGAGCTTGTTGGCATCCTATTTTCTTGAAACAGTTACGATTGAAAGAGGGACACAAGAAAATGATGATGTGCTACTACATTCCATGGATGGTAAAGGGGTAGTTGAGAGCGTTAAATGAAGCGATCAATCATTTATTTTGAATTAGAACTCTTCGTCAACCCTTTATAAACCTCTAAAAACAAAATTAGAGTGCAACTCTTTTTGTGTCGTAGATTTTGACGTAAATATATTAAAGAGAAAAAAGAAATAATATATATATACGAATAATAAATCTTTGTATCATTCAAGATTTCCTTCTGCGTAACATTTAATTTGTGTATAGATGTTGATTGTTTGTTAATAGCCTGTAAATTTGTCTCAACTTGTTGCCTTGCACAATTAAATTATACAAGTATTTTATAAAAAGCAGCAAAATCAATCATTAAAGAAATCGCTTTGTCGTGTAGCGAAATTTGTTGAGATGGGTTTTGATTTTACATCAAAAGTATTATTCCCATTATTTTATATATGCTGGCTAGTGGCAAAGAGAAGCCCCCCCCCCCCCACAGAGCCTGGGGCATGTGCGTGTACTACAGGTGCATTAGTGGACGAGAGAAGCACACAACGTAGCATCATCTGATTAGTCAATTGCATGGATTTTATCCATTGCTTAAGGTGTGTTAGTTGTTAGAGCTGCTGATTGATCAAAAATGATAGTGGGGTCGCTCTCTACTTTTCGAATTGGTTTTTGGAAGTGCTAAGAGAGGTCTTTATATATATGCCCAGATCCATATGAACATTTTATATTTGAGAGGCTGCAAAGAAAGAAGTAGCGAAGAAAACACGAAGTATGGCTTCTAGGCCTGGAATTCTGACTGATTGGCCATGGAAGCCTCTTGGAAACTACAAGGTCTCTCTTCAATGCTCCTCCTCTCCCCCCCCCCCCAAACTCTCTCTCTCTCTTTCTCTCGACCCCCATATTGACCATGGCATCAACAATTAGATTGCACACAAACACACACGCAGTGATCATGAAATACATCGCATTATTTATGGGGTCGAGAGGACTTGATGCATTTATGCACAAAAATTAGTATAAGTTTGAGGAATTATTCCAAATTGATGTCTTCCACTATCATTTCATGACATTTGTCTCAGGATAACTAGTTCTTAGAATTCACTCTTAGCATTGAGTTTGCACAATCATATATTATTAAGTAATCAATTCATATTGTCATTGTCGCGGTTTGTGTCTACTATTAATTTCAGCGACAAGGAGGTTAGATGTTGTACATCATCTTAATGTATTGTGCGATACGTGTTATTTATGCAGCATGTGTTATTGGCACCTTGGGCCATCCACAAGACGTACAAGTTTGTGGTCGAGGGAGACGAGGACATCTCAACCCTTCTGATTTTCCCCCTTCTCATATGGAGAATGGTTCACAACCAAATATGGATCAGCCTGTCCCGTTACAGAACAGCCCAAGGCAAGAACAGGATTGTTGACAAGGGCATTGAATTTGACCAAGTAGACCGCGAAAGAAATTGGTAAATATATATATATATATATATGCATGATTAATTAGACTCTTTTTATGTTAATTAACCAATGTGACCTGTTACGTTTATAGAATTTTAAATTTTAAATTTAAATTTAAGGACTATGATATCGTACGGTTAAAACTTACATGTCTAGTTACAGTATTTCTTAATGTATTATAAATGTTTTTCTCTTTCCTTCTTGTCAATTTGGTTTTTGGTCTATTATGTTGATTGCTAACTGAATTTAACGTTGTGGCATGCAGGGATGACCAGATATTGTTTAATGGAATCCTTTTCTTTCTTGGGACCATGGTGATTCCAGGAGCCACTCATTTGCCCATGTGGAGGACAGATGGCGTAGTTTTAACGATCCTGATTCATGTGGGTCCCGTGGAGTTTATTTACTATTGGCTGCACAGAGCACTGCACCATCACTATCTCTACTCTCGTTATCATTCCCACCATCATTCCTCCGTGGTCACCGAGCCAATCACCTGTAAGTCCCAAACCCAGCTAAGGATATTCATAGCAATTAGTATATTGATTAATTAGTCTAACTAATCACAAATGATTATCTGTTTGGCACTAATTAGTGATTGCAAATTAAGGAGCACAACCCCTTCCTACCATTCCCCAATATTGTACATTCCCTTGTTCAAAAAATGAGCTAGTTTTGAGTTAACGATATTTTGTTGGTTCAAAAATGGAAGACCCATTTGTTTTCCTTCAATCTAATTTTGTTAAATTTTTCTATTCATGGTGGTGTAGTACACTAGCCTTCGGTTCAGTTTGTGCGTGGCTATATATGGTATGCATGGCTAAATCGCTCTTTAATTACCGCCCCATAATGAATGGATTGCTTGATGGTAAAAAATAATCAATGGAGGGTTGTGGGTGTTCCCAACTGCCTAGCAGTAAGCCATTTAATTCATGACATTGTGCCATGCATATCACAAGACTTTGTCTGAGTCAGGCACAAGAAGCAAGGGTACGGGGACTAAAGTGTAAGGTCCACCCCATTGCCTAACCCAAAATTGAAAACTTTGTATGCATAGTTATTCTAACTATATCAGAATAAAGGTAGGGTCACTGTCCTAATAAGCACTACTTCAACATGATACAAATATAGGAATTTTACCTTCTTCCTTCTTCTTGTTTGTATATTATTTTTAGCTTCAGGTAAGAGGCTAATTTACAGGTGAACAGAGTTAATCAATATAAAGTCCCCCAAAAGACAATCACTTTACTAAACAACTTTTTTTCTGAACATAAAATAAAAAAGAAAAAAGAAAAGGATATTGCAGGAATGAAGTTATACCTCTATGGATCGGAAAGAAGGAGGGAATCACCTATACACGTACATTCAACTTTTTTCCAAGGAAGAACTCACCACCCGACTCATAACTTGGGAAGAGGAGAGGAGAGGAGGGGTTAATGTACATACAAGAATTCCAACCATCTATGATTAGGTTTGCAACGCAGTTGCACGAGCAGTATTCAAGCTCTCATTATGCTCAACAATTTGAGGTTTTCAATTTTAATGGTGAAAGAAACATATTATGATATAGTAAACTAACTGTTGTTGTGTGTTATATGACCTACAGAGACTTTTGGATGACAGAAAAGGATAAAAAAAAAATCTTAATTGAAAAAGCACTAATCTTTACTTTTGTTAGTCTTGATTAAAAAAAAAAAAAATGCAGTTCTCTTCGTTAGTAATTTGCACACACGTGTTTATGAATTATTGTGATTAATTTAATAAGCTATCCGTGCATGCATGTGGATATGGCAGCCGTGATCCACCCATTTGCGGAACATATAGCATACTTCCTGTTATTTGCAATACCAATGATAACGACGGTGCTGACCGGAACGGCGTCGGTGGCATCCTACGCCGGTTACATCACTTACGTCGACTTCATGAACAATATGGGTCACTGCAACTTTGAGCTCATTCCCAAATGGGTCTTCTCCATTTTTCCACCTCTTAAGTATCTCATGTACACCCCATCGTAAGTTGCTTAAATTTTCAGACGATAGTTTCTTACAATTTTCGTTTTGTGAGACTTCTTAGAACCCTGGTTATATGGCAGTGACAACACCACCAAATTTGAGTTTAATTTTACTGCAATTAATTTAGTTATTTCTGTCATATGACAATAAGTAAGAATTGTTATATGATCTCGTCAAGATGGCAAGGACCCATAATGTTATTTATTGGTTAAGATCTTTGTAAGGATAGGTAGACTTGAGAGTTGGCCGCAAGCACTGAATTGCTGATCTTAGATAACTTGTAACAATGAATGCCAATTATAATATAGCATGCAGAAGAGGGACATTTGATTATTTAAGTGGCGGGACCTTTTCTACGACTGTATGCCATATGGGGGAGGGACCCTGGGCGATGTACCACATTATGTTTAGAGAAACGTGTAGTACTTACTGTACATGACTTGTCAACATCACACAATTAATTGTAAGTACTAAGAAAGCTGATATGCCATAAAATTCTGAACAACTTTAACTAAAATAGATTAATTGGCAATTAACAACCAATTGTTAAATTACTGCTTTGATAAATTGTATTTTTGTAAACTATTGACTCGGATTGTAACTCAAATAACGATGGATAATAATGCAGGTTCCACTCACTTCACCACACTCAATTCCGGACCAATTACTCTCTTTTCATGCCATTCTACGACTATGTCTATGGCACAACAGACAATTCCACCGATTCGCTGTATGAGAACTCAGTCAAGAGACCAGAGGAGTCCCCAGATGTGGTGCATCTGACCCATCTAACCACCCCAGAGTCCATCTACCATCTACGGCTAGGATTTTCCTACCTTGCTTCCAGGCCCTACACTTCCAAATGGTACCTTTGGTTGATGTGGCCCGTCACTCTCTGGACCGTCATGCTAACTTGGATTTATGGTCGTGCATTTGTTGTTGAGAGGAATCGCTTTGATAGGCTCAAATTGCAGACCTGGGCCATACCCAAATACAACATACAAGTAAGTCACCATTGTTGTACATGCATACCAAGCCCACTTCAATTTTTTCTTTCGACTGGAAGCCTGACGTATAGGGAAATTTAATTACCCCATGACTCGCCTCCACTCACCATGTAATTCTTTAATTAGTCTTTTGAGGAAACAAAAAAAAAAAAAAAAAGGGAAAGAGAAACTAAATGCATTATATTCTTCTGGTTGCTATGCTAATTTGTGTGTATCTGTACTTCCTCGCCAGTACTTTCTCAAATGGCAAAATGAATCCATTAATAGCTTGATTGAGGAAGCCATACTTGATGCAGAGAAGAGAAGGGCTAAAGTGTTGACTCTTGGCCTCTTGAATCAGGCAAGTTGTAGTTAATTTATGTTGTTTCCACCTTCTATTAATTATTATTAAATTAATTAAGGTCAGCAGGCAACTTAAAGTTATAAAAGACTTTGTTTATTTATATCTTTCTCTCTGTCAAAAAAAAAAAAAAAAAAAACTACAAATGACAAGCATAATGTTAATTTTGTAGCGGGAGGAGCTGAACAGGCACGGTGAGATTTACATCCGCAAGCATCCTGAGCTCAAAGTGAGAATAGTGGATGGAAGTGGCCTTGCAGTTGCTGTTGTGCTCAATAGCATGCCGAAGGGAACAACCCAAGTGGTCTTTACAGGCAGCCTAACTAAAGTTGCCTATGCTGTTATCTTTGCTTTGTGCGAGAAGGGAATCCGGGTATTTTAATTTTGGAGGCCAGTTAACTTCATGTTCGTAGATAATTTCACATTCCAAAGCCCTAGCTAACTTGAGTTGGTATTGTGTTGATTTCAATTAGGTATCTATTCCACGTAAGGATGATTATGAGAAGCTGAAGAAGTCTTTGGGCACCAATTCTCATGGTAATTTGACACTTTCCCAAGGTTATTCTGCCAAGGTAATTAATTAAACACTTCCCCACCTCTATTTTTTTTTTCCCCTTAACTAATCTTTGAAATTATTAGGTAGACTTAGTCTACCAGCATATCTGTTTGTAATAAGTCAGGTGAAACACGTACCATTACCTTGTCGTAATGAATTTTCACGTAGGTGTGGATAGTGGGTGACAGATGCGCTGAAGAGAACCAAAAGAAAGCAACAAAAGGAACATTGTTCATTCCCTTCTCCCAATTCCCACCAAAGAAATTGCGCAAAGACTGCTATTACCACAGCACCCCAGCAATGGTAGCTCCCCTGTCTATGGAGAATGTGGACTCTTGTGAGGTATATATGCCATTTGCATTTTGATCTGGGATTGAAATTGATTTTATGAATATCCTTCATAATCAAATAGAAAGAGATCGACCCATTTTTATTGGTCAACAATCCCATGACAGCATCTGCTCAATCAATTTATTTTAGCTGTGACTAATCAATTGCAAATATATGTTATGGCAGAATTGGTTGCCAAGAAGAGTGATGAGCGCATGGCGTGCAGCTGGAATAGTGCATGCCTTGGAAGGACTGAACGAGCATGAATGCGGCTACTCCATGTCCAGCATCGACAACATTTGGCAAGCAAGTCTTCGACATGGATTCAAGCCTCTGATGATCCCACCACAATCAAATTTCTGACTTGCAAGCCCCCATCCAGCTTCATGTCTTAGAAGCTTTTCTATTGCTGTGTGCTACAACTTTATGGATGACATGACTCTAGAATTATCCTACCATGCCCTCACATCGGGTTCACTATATGTTGTTGTGAGCTATGATATTCGCCCTTCTCTCATAGTATGATGGGATGACATTATAATTTAATAGAGATTTCTCTGTTTTATATTTGTCTCCCCATATCATAGCGGTGAAGGCCTTGAAATAATGAACAAAACCTAAATCACTTATTCAATAGAAAATTTTAATTTACTTTTAATAAGTGATTTCAAATTTAATTTTAATTTAATTTAAGATTTTAGTTCAAATTCAGTTTAATCTAATTTAAATTATTTAAAGTTAGATTAGCTTGAATCAGGGACCTCTTGCTGTTTATAATGGATACACCTGTCGGACACAATACCTACGCGCAACACATTTTAAGCTCCCGTAAGATACTTTAATTCTATGTTTGACAGGACAAATAAAAATAAAAATAAAAATTACAGATTAAAATTTTTAATTTGTACGACAGATATTATATATATATATATATATATTTGTTATATATTTTTAAATAGAATTGATGTTGCACGTTGAATTAGAGCAATTCAACCGCATCATAAACAAAATAATTATAAATTCAAATGTTTATAATTATATACAAATATATTATTTAAATTATTATATAATATTTTTTATTACCACCGAGCCAATGTTATCATCATTTGGGCCCATCGCAACAGCCCATAATTGTACTAAATGGAAGACAACCACGCGAAGCCGTCAATCATGCATCATTTATACAAAGTGATGGGGCCATCGGGAGACTTAGAGATAGAGATAGAGATGGAGATAGAGAGAGAGAGAGAGAGAGAGAGTAGCTCTGAATTTTGTGGTATCGTTTTGACTGTGAGATATTCGTGGAAGTTGGTAATCAGTCTGTTCGATTTAGCTTAGTTTGATGACCAGTCTGTTCTACAGGGGTCATTATCCTTCCTTCTTTTATGTATTTTTTTCCTAACATCAGAGTTTATAAGATTGATTTCAATATTCGTGGAAGTTTTTGTTTAATTTTTCTTTAACTTTTTCATGTTCAATTTTTATGTTATTTTCAGTAATCATGACGTGGAATACATCATAAATATTTTATTTTATTATTTTATAATTAAAGTTATATTTTTATTTACCCTAATTTTAAAATTTGATGATGGTTTAGAATATTGTATTTTAAATAGAAATTTTAGTGATTTAACTTTGAGTTTAAGTTTAAAAATTTCTATATTAATATTTACCTGTTTTTTTAATAATTAATATTTTTTAAAGTTAAAAATTTTATAAATAAGACCTCGTATTAATAATTAAATAAATATTTTTAATCGAATATTAACCTTATTTTTACAAAAAAAAAAAACAACCCTATTTAGAATTGTTTATGTTTATATTATTTAATAAAATACAAAGCTAGTGATACAAATTTTTTTCATTCTTATGCTAACGAATGGTGTTTCCACGTCACAAAATTGATATGGATGAAAAAAGGTCTTGATGTAAGTTTTTTGATGGACTATGTTTTAAACATATTTTTTTAATCTGAAGAGAACTCTGAAAACCTTAATTTCTGATGAATCTATTACTTATGGCAGGGATGCCGGAAACTCTTAACTTCTTAAATGTTTTAATAAAGAAATATAAATAATTAATAATTTTTTATATTAATATAATATTAAATTAATATGATACAATCACGTCAAAATTATAAGGTGTATTTATAATTATATATTGTGAAAATTTGAGTTATGAAATATTAGTTCGTTAGTTGAAACGCTAATTAAGTGTCAGAGGCATATTGGTAATACGCTGTACAAGAAATGTAAATGCTGAAACACATTAATATTTTTTCTTACTAGATGTTTAGATTCGCTAATATAATGTAGAAAGATAGTACATATCTTTAAAAATTAACAAGACTGATACTATATCTCATGAATCCAACAACGACAATAATATTGACGCACGAGCACAGATTTAGGTTAAAACTAAACCACAATCGGTTACAACCAGTAAGTACTTAAAAAGTGATAAGGTGAATCATGGTAAAAGTAGTTCTCCATACGCCACCAAAATATAAGATAATGGGTAGTTATCTCTAGTAAAAAGTGGTGTGATAATGGTGATAGATTTACATGTTTTAAAAAATTCTATTCAAGTCAAGTGAGATGATATGAATTTTTTAAAAGAAAAAAAATATGAGTAGTTATAAAAAATCGTTGAATAAATCTATGATAAGGTAACAACTTTTATTGAGAGTAATGGTTTTAAGAATTAATGAGAAAATTAGACTATTATAAATGATTGAAGTTATTATAAATAATCTGTGTCAACTAATATATTATAAATATATATTTAGAGTGATAGCTAAGAACTACAAGAGAGACACGTAATAAGTGCAAAGGAAACACTTAAAAGCAAAAGAGATATTAGTATTCTTTTATGAAAAGTTTCGGTAAAAATTAAACCTTTTTCTTTTTAAATTTGTTCATAATTATATTTTAGCAATTAACAGGGATGCATTTACCTGAAAGCAAGATCTATCTTGGTGTTATCAAGGTACAAAATTTACACGGTGTGATAAAAGCCATAATGGAATGGGTACTATCCAATAGTGCAAACAGCAGTGACCAGGATGTGCTTGCCATGGTAGGCATAGGTAAAACTACTCTTGCTCAGCTTGTCTACGGTGACATCAAAACAAGTGAATGATTTGATTAAGAGGCATGTGTCATGAGTTGTTCAAGTATACTCTCAGCTCGCTTGTTGCATACTAACCCAATTGGTGCCCCAACCCAAGGCAAAGAGAATTCTAAAAGAATGCTTATGTGTCCTTATCTAGAATGCTCCATTGTAAATATCTAGATGTTTATCCATAGATTTCTTTAGAATAAGTAATTGTAGTCACACATTGAGGAGGGGAAACAACTATAAATAACCTTATTCTTCCCATTTGTAACCACACTTCTCAATAGCAAAGTTCTCTACATTGTTATACACTTGTGTTTACTTTTCTTCTCTCATCTCAAAGCCTCTCACTTTCTCTTTCTTTTGAGTTCGTTGAAACTCTTCAAGGCTTACTTAGCATCTTTTCTCGTAAGATTGTCTAAGTGTCGCACTGGTTAGTACGTCTAAAGCATGTCAAAAGCCTAACTTCATGACACATGGTATCAGAGCAAGGTAATCCTAGTTCCTACTTTGTTCTTGTTTGAGTTGTGAGTATGGCAGGTGAGGAAGGAGTTGTTGCTATGGAACAACAGCTTGAGTGACAAGTTCGTGGGTGAGAGGAACAACGTGTCCCGACCAAGCGCAACAAATCCAAAGTTCCAATTAAGGAAACGATGGAGTCTTGTGTTGTTGGCTTGGAGAGAAGTATCATGAACGTGAGCTCTGTTGTAGGCGATCTTAGTGATCAAGTCGATAACTTGATCCATGAAAACGTTGAGATTACAAAGGCTGTCAGGTCTATGATTAAAGATCTTGGTCGCACCTCTGAGGATCTGATATGCTCTATCAATCAAGAGTTGTCCAACCTACGCAAGTTCATGAAAGGAGAGATCCACGACCTTCGTAGGGAGATGAAGTCACGCCACCAAAGTAGCACACACTCAAGTGGTACGATTGTCGCTACCACCAGTGCCCCTGTTGTCCATGGTTTGAAGGTCTTTAAGTTGCCATGTACAATGGAACCTGCAATGTCATTATGGTGGAAAACTTTCTCTTCAGTCTTGAACAATACTTTGAGGCCATGAGGGTTATCAACGACCTTGCCAAGGTATGCAACGCCTCAATCTTTTTAAGGGATGCTACCCAGCTTTGGTGGAGATGGGAGCATTCCAAATGGGAGAAAGGCTTGTGCGTTTTCAACACTTGGGAGCAATTCAAGGCTGAATTGCGCAAACACTTCATGTCTCACAATACAGACAATAAAGCTAGAGGGAAGTTACGTCACCTAAACCAAACAGGTAGTATTTCCGATTACATCAAAAAATTTATTACTATCATCCTTGAAATTGATATGTCTGATAGGGAGCTACTTTTCCACTTCAAGGACGGTTTGAAGGATTGGGCAAGAGTAGAGCTAAACAGATGTGATGTGCAGACTTTGGATTCTGCCATTGCTATTGCTGAAATGCTCATTGACTACTCTTCCAAGAAAAAAAAGCTGAACTCCAACAAAAGTGGGGGAGAGAAGAGTAGGCAGAAATAGGATGCAAGCCGTAAGAAGGGTGGAAACCAAAAATCCTCAAATGGCAATCCTAAGCATGGGTAGAATTTTTCGGGCAAACGTAACACAGGTAATCCCTTAAAGCCCTATTTCATTTATGATGGACCTCACTGGGTGAAGGATTGCCCTAACCGTAGGGCAATGAATGCAATGATGGCGGAACTCAACAAGAAGAAGTCCAAGAAAGAGTCCTAACTTGACATAGGAGTCATCTAACATTGGGAAAACCTGTCCAAGCTTTTCTCTCCAATAGTCCCTAAGGAGAAGGGATTGTTGTACGCGAATGTTGCCATCGAAGGCAAAACCGCATGTGCGATGCTAGACACGGGAGCAACTCACAACTTCATGGACGTACAAGAGGCAAAATGTCTTGGCCTCAATCTTGCAAAGTGGAATGACACCATTAAAGCTATCAATTCCGAGGCAAAACCTGTCCAAGGTGTGGCGCAAGGAGTAGTTGTCCAAATCGGAGATTGGACAGGTAAGTTAGACTTCACTATCGTTCCTATGGATGATTTTAAAGTCGTGCTAGGTCTTGCATTTTTCTGTAAAGCTTTCGCTTTTCTCATTCCTGCCTCGAGTTCTTTTGTGATCTTTGATACGTGCAAGATCCAAGTGAATCCTTTGAAGAGCATTGAGAAATTAAAACCATCAATGATTTTTGCCTTACAATTCAAACGGAATCTTAAGTCGGGTGATAGTTACGTTACTACCATAAGGAAACTTAGCGACGGGGAAGACATAGTAGCACCTACCCCAACCTTGCCACAGTCCATCCAAGGTGTCCTTGTCAAGTTTAATGATGTGATGCCTCTGGAACTTCTGAAGAAGCTACCTCCAAGACGATATATGGATCACCACATTGAGCTAGAACACGGTGTCAAACCTCCTGCCATGGCCCCTTATCGCATGGCACCCCCAGAACTTGCTGAATTGAGAAAGTAGCTCCAAGATTTAATAGAATCGAGCTTCATTCATCCATCAAAAGCCCCTTTCGATGCTTCAGTCCTCTTCCAAAAGAAGAAGGATGAAAGGTTGATGATGGATTTAGCAAAGGTGCAAGTCATCCAAGCTTGGGAACCACTAACTAAAGTCCCAAAATTACGATCTTTCCTGAAACTTGTCAACTACTATCGTCGGTTCATTAAGGGATATTCTGTCGTAACTGCACCCTTGACCAACCTCCTAAAAAAGGACAACACTTAGCATTGGTCGAAAAAATGTCAAGCTTCCTTTGAGAGATTGAAGTAAGCAATCTCCAAGGAACCTATTATGGTGCTTCCGGACTACAAAAAACCTTTCAAAATCCACAAGAAGTGACACACAAAAACATATGCGAAAGGAGACTTGGTAATGGTAAAGTTGTTACCTAAGCAATTCAAGTCTCAACGCAAAGTTTATAAGGGCTTGGTGAGGAGGTACGAAAGGTCATTTCCTATCATCAAACGTGTAGGGAATGTTGTCTATCAAGTCCAACTCCCATCAAAACTCAAGATCCACAATTTCTTCCATGTAATTCTTCTAATGTCTTTTCATGGGCATGACGACGATCCTAGTCGAAGTGAGTCCAAGCGCGCACCAACCACTGTGGTCACCAAATTCGACAAGGAGGTGGAATGCATCCTTGCTGATAAAGTGATTCGAAAGAGGGGAGTTCTTAACTACACCGAGTACTTGGTGAAGTGGAAAGATTTGTCGGACGAAGTGGTTAATTGGGAATGAGATGACCTACTTTGTCAGTTTGCAGATTTCATCAACCGCTACAAGGATGAAAACGCGACGAGGACGTCACGCAAATAAGTGAGGGAGGGTGTCATGGGCTGTTCAAGTATGCTGTCAGCCCACTTGTTACATGCTAGCCCAAATTTAGCCCAATTGGTACCCAACCCAAGTCAAGGAAAATTCTAGAATAATACTTAAGTGTCCTTATCTAGAATGCTCAATTATAAATATTTAGATACTTATCCATAAATTTCTCTACAACAAGTAATTGAAAGTAACTATAAATAACCTCATTTCTCTCATTTGTAAACATATCTCTCAATAGTAAAGTTTTCTACATTACTATACACTTGTGTTTACTTTCCTTCTCTCATCTCAAAACCTCTTACTTGTTCTCTCTTTTGAGTTCGTTAAAATTCTTCAAGATTTATTTAGTATATTTTCTCGTAAAATTGTCTAAGTACTGCACAGGTTAGCACGTCAAAAGTCTAACTCCGTAACACATAGATCTACATCTCATAAGAATTCATTGTTTCTAAGGTCACGAAAGATATTCTTAAAGCATTCACCAAGCAATCTTCGGAAATTGACCATCTTGAGCAATTTTAAAATTAGTTGAAGGACAATTTGACAGGAAAGAGAATTCTGCTTTTCTTGAATGATGTTTGTAACAAGCAATATTCTGACTGGAACTATTTACTGAAACCTTTAAGATTTGGAAGAAAAGGAAGCAGGATCCTTGTCAGATGTTGCACAAAAAGTCCAGGCTTCTCCAACTCATCAACCAGAAAAATTTAAGTGATGACGATGATTGCTGGTTATTGTTTGAAAAGCATGTCTTTATTGGGAGAGATTCTTCTAGTGCTGTTGGGAGACAAATAATAGAAAAGTGTGATGGCTTACCTTTGGCTGCAAAAATACTTGAGGTGTCTTGCACTACGAAAGAGATCCTAAGGAATGGATAACAATATTGGAAAATGGTAGGTGGAATGTGCAGAATGACAGCACACTTCCAGTTCTGATTATGAATTTGAGAAAGAGCAACTAGTTCGCTTATGGGTGGCAGAAGGCCTTCTGACCCAACCCAAGGTGAACATGGCAATTGAAGAATTGGTAGAAGCAGGTATAGACTGCTTTGATGATCTTGTGTCAAGTTCCTGTTTTCAACTGTCAACAAAGAGGGAACGTTTTCTTATGCAAGATCTTATTAATGACTTGGCTAAAAGCTATTTCTGGAGGGTTTTACTTCAGATTGGGTGTTAGATAAACCATGCGAGATGATTGAAAGAATTCGTCACCTATGGATTGCGAAGCAGATGGACCATGAAGTCACTGATCAGATCTTCACAATCAAATTACATGTGGGATGGCGCTGGCCTGACAAAATAGATGTGGAGGTGATGCAGAACTCATTGTCTGCATTTGTACGTCTCAGTGTATTGTGTTTGTTTCGGTATAAGATAGTTGAGTTGCCTGATTCAATTGGCAACTTAATACATTTGCGCTCTTTGGATCCTTCTCTCTCGTAGATTAGGAGGCTACCCGATTCCATTGCCCGTTTGTGTAATTTAGAAACCTTAATCTTGTATGCTTGTGAAGACCCGCCCACAACATTTTTCAAATTAACTAACATGTCTCAGCTCGATATTAGAGGAACAATACTGAAAAAACTTGGGGAGTCGGGTTATTTCATCGTGGGAAATCGAAGTGATTGCAGCAGCATCAAAGAGTTGGGGGAACTTAAGCGTCTACGAGGATGCCTCCTCATATAGAGAAACTTGGAAATGTTTTGCAAGTTGAAGCATATGTGGAGGCCAATCTGAAGTGTAAGGAGAAGCTGAAGAGGTTAGAGTTTATATTGAATGAGGGAGGTAGCGAAGACTCATCGCATGAAAGAAGGGTGCTTGAGCAGTTACAGCCACGCATGAAGATCGAACAACTTATAGTTTATGGGGTATGCAGGGACAAGGTTTCCAGAGTGGGTGGGAGACTGGTCTTTCTCGAACATGGTGGAATTAAAGCTAGAAAGATGTAAATATTGCTTGTCCTTGCAATTGGGATCCCTACAGCGCCTCTCAATCCAAGGGTTGAATGGAATCACAGTTGCGGGGTCTGAGTTCTACGGGAATAGCAACAAGGCCCCATTTGGATGTTTGGAATATTTAAGATTTGAAAGCATGCTGAAGTGACGAGAATGACGTCCTTGTGTAGAAAACATGGACGAGGGTGATTGCGATGATGGATCTTTTGTTCCTTTCCCTCTCCTCCAAGTGCTTGAAATTGAAAAAAATGTCCCAATCTAAAGAAAACTCTGTCCACTCCCCTGCCTACTCTAACCAAACTTGAAATTAATGGATGTGATCAAATGTCTTCGCTTCCGACGGCTCCAGCAATCCAAGAGCTTCTGATTGCGGACGATTCTCGTTACACGGAATTATGCAAATCATATTCTAATGGGTCAAGAAGACTTCAAGTAAACCATTGGCACCCGCCCGATTCACCCCTAGAGATTGTGGAGCAAATGATGGCTTCTAATTCCACTACTTTAGAAGAACTCTACGTTAGAGGCTGTGATTCACTCACGAGCTTCCCACTGGATTTGTTCCCAATGTTAGAGGATCTTACAATCTGGGATTTGTCCAAAACTAGGGTCTCTCTCTCAATTGCATCTCGGGCGCGCAAAATTCCTCGAGCTCTGGTGGAAAAAAAAATGAATGCTTGGTGTTATTTTCAACATGGGTTTAGTTTTGGGTCAATTGTTGTGGATCTGCTTAGACTATTTCTCAATCTGTCACTCCTCCATCTTGGTAGTTGTTATCCAGAGGAAGAAATTTTTCCCACCAGAGAACATGCTTCTGCCCAATATCCTTTTCAGCACTTGGAAATTATAGTTCAATGGCGGTCGGTATTTCTAACTTATGTCTTGGATACAAATGTCTGTATTCGAAAATCTTCTTTTATTGTGGAGACCCAACCCATGTTGAAAATAACACCAACACCAAGCATTCTTTTTTTTTTTTTTTTTTTCAAAATGCGATGCAGACCCGTAATTCAATAATAGAGATTCTGTGGTGGTTCAAGTCAACCTTTCGCTACCACACTTCATTTTGGAAAGGGATGTGTTGTTAGATACTAGTGTTGTTTTAACTAGTACGTCTCTTTTTTATCGTTTTGAATTACATATACTGACTGAGTCCCCCTCCTGTAATTGAGAAATTTCATGGGCAAGTGCCTTCTTTTTTTTTTTTTTCCTTCTTTTTTTTTTATTAATTGGAAACTATACAAGAACCTATTATATACTCATTAGCCTGCTGGTTAGGATGACCAATAAGTCCAAAAAAAAGAAAAAAAAAAAAGAATTGTAGAGGAAGCAGAGCAATAGCTTGAACCTGCCACAAAAAGAGGCTTGAACGTCGCATATCATGTTGGAAATCATGGTATCAGGGTACCTCCTTGATCTGTTGTTTTAATCCTCCAAATCTTTTCTAAACTGGGGCAATCTATTTATGGGATATAATTTAATTAATGGCTTAGTCGGAAGAAAGGGTGGAAGAGGAGTGGAGATAGAGAGAAGAAGATACCAGTACAGTAATAAAATATTTGCAATATGCTGGAACTAATGGAAACAAAAAGATCCGAATGAAAATTTCTCTTGAATCTTCACCAGGAAGGGGAAAAGACTTAGTACTACAAAACATGCCTCGAACTTCGATCAAAAGGCCAAGAAATCTCAGCCGAGTTTAGAGAATCCGCCAACTTCCTAAACACAACTTGCAAAAAGGCAAGAAAACAAAAAGCTAGCCCACGTTGCTGATCTTCGCGTTTACGAAGGAGAAACACTTGGTTTCTGCAAAGAGGGCATGTGGAATGAGCTTGGAACCATTGGTCAATGCACACAACATGGAAGCAATGGTTGCAGTTGGGCAGCTTCCTTAGCCTCTCGCCCTCTGCGGCCTCATAAAGGCACACAACGCAGTAGGGGATGGCCTGATCGTCATCACCATTCTTCTTCTTGCCGGGGTTTCTCCGGCGAAAGGTGAACGACCTCAGGCGAGTGTTCTTGGGCCACAGCAACTTGGTGCATACGCGAATGAAGAAGACGACAAAGGTGACAAGGATGGTGTTCTTGCAGCTGCTTGTGGTGGCTATGGATTTCGCTATTTTGGTTGCCAACTCCATTTGACGTGTGTGTCCAAGCATGTTAGGAAGATGCATCAATTCCATCCCTAGGATCTAATAGATGCCAAGGCTACAGCTGTTACCTAGTAGCCCCCTCCCCTCGTATATATATAAACTGTAAAAAATTTAAAAAATAAATAGGGTAAACTTTTGGCTTTGACTGCCTTATACGTACCTTTGTACAATTCGTAGCTTCCAAAATTCTGCAAGCGTCTGATGTTGTTAAGTTTGACGTTGCCTTCAATACTTCATCCAATCCATCTAGTGCCTATCTTCTCCCACCATTTTCCTTTCCCAATTTGCGATATGTTATTCAGATTTGAAGAATCCAATTGAACGGGAGAAACCTATCTAATATGTAAAAGTTGGGACTTTTGGCTACTAAAATTTTTCTAAAAGACATTATGTATAATAATACCCAAGGGTTACAGATGTCAAACTTTAAAGGTCCCTTGATCAATACATACGAACCATCCTAAAATAAGCTCTTCTTCAAATGTGATTGATTGAAACAGCAGAAACGGATGCACCAAACTTTCAAATTTGTCAACGCTTGCTTTTCTGTGCCCCGTTGCTTACGCCCACCCGTTGGAATTCAATGAGGTTGTTGGGTGCATGACACAGCAAAAGAACAGTACTGCCACACATCAACCAGTCCATATCATGCATCCTCGCCATTGTACACAGTCTAGCAAAGGACATAAATGCCTCTTCATGTGGGGTGGGGAACTCAGCTTGTTTTAGCAGACGTTAACGTCTCCATAGCTGGATAACGAACATACCAATGCCTATTAAAGTTCATGGCTTCAGCCATTTTTTCGGTGTGTTAGGATTATTCTATGCCAAGAGCCGGATTTTGTTATTTCAACTTTTGACTTCAAGTTCGAATTTCGATGCACTTATTAGTTGGGTTTGGTTGCCATGGGTTGGATGGCCTATTTTTTTTTGTTTTTTTTCAACAATGACATACATTTATCAGTTATCAATCACTAAAAAGAACGCTTGGCTACTTTTATCTTTTCTATGGTTAATTAAGATAAGAACAACTCATATTATCCTCTCTGTTTTTTTTTTTTTTTCTCTCTCTCTCTCTCTCTCTCCCTCTATCTTTTAAGCATAAGCATAAGGGGCTCTGATTTCTAGATATTATAAGAATAATTTTTACCTCTTACCTTAATAAGAATAAGAAATGCAAAGAGAAAGGCCTGATGTTTATATTTGACAAGGACTGGTCTAGCAGCCTATTGGGCTTTCCCCTCGCTATTGAATCTACCCCTTGCAAGCCCATTGCAAACTCACTGCCTCGCAGAATAGCAAGTTGCTAATTTCGAGCTGCTGATCTCTTTGGCTGCTAGCTTGAATGGTACCCGCCATAAGCTTATAGATTGCAAAGCATCCCACTTTCTACGGTAAGTCCCTGCAACCAAGTTTTCTCTACATTCCTCTTTTTCTAAATTCCATTGACTAATTTGAGTATTCAAGTGCTAAAACCAGATACTATATCCAATCTTTACTAGTTTGATCACCTTGCAAGTTACTCCAAGTCACAAACCCAAGGTGTCATTCCTTAATTTATTGGAATTCTTTAGTTGATAAGATTTAATATTTATTTTTTATGATTTTTTTATTAGTATATATACTTATTTATATATTAATAAATATAATTGTTAGGATCTTTTTAACTAGTAAATCTTTAAGTTAGTAAATATATGATGTCTTATAGTTTTTTATTCAAATAATGAAATACAATAAAAATTCAAGTTTGTTGAAAGTAAATCCATTTAAAGAAATTATTGAAAGTTGATCCACTTGAAAAAATTTATATTTATAATTTTTTTTGCAATTTTTTCCTTTGATTTTAAGTTTTCATCATTTGATATTAAAATAATATTCTTAAGAATTTCACTCTTAGTCCATAACTTTACCACCATCATTAAAAAAATAATAATAATAATTCAATTTATGTCTTTCACTTGTTAATAAAAGAACAAATATTCATATCACTAGTTTGTAATCATACTTCATGTTTTTACAAAACTCATTTTATTCATATGTTAGAATGACCTGAATGGAAGAATCCATAAACGAGATTAGATAGATACCTTTTATCCGCATGAAATCACAATTAAGAGAAGTCTTTTGATATATTGGTAAGCAAAAAGAACCAATCGAGTATCATAAAGGTATCGATTATGACTATACAAAATTACGTATGGAAATCAAATTTCATTATTAGGATCACGTGTTAAATTTCCAAAAATAAAAATATTTTTGTTTTTATCATACAACAAAAAATTCTAAGGTAGTCTTTATTCAATTGGAGGGTGATGTTACCTAATAGTATAATTGATTTGAAAATTATACTAAAATCTCAACTTATACTAATTTCACCAAAGGTCTTCTTGTTTATTTTGAACCTTTATAATATCAAAACACTAATAAAAAGTTTGAAAAAATATGTCAAACGTCAATAGTTTTAGAGTACTAGAGTTGTTTCAAATAACTAGTTGATCATGCTAATATTGGTTAGAAGTATAGCTGGTGGGAATGTTTATCAAAGAGCTTATTTTGAACATTCAAGGTAAAGTTAAAGCTCACTAACTACCAATAATGATAGCTATTATTTCCTTTTCATGAATAAAATAAATTGAGTGTTAAAACTCATTATTTTTTTTTGTTAGAATTATTAGAAAATACTTTAAAAGCAAAGATGTGCAGGAAAAATGCAAAAGCCAATTAAGATTGTTGAGACTAAGAGTGAAATTGTTAATATCTATAAAAAATTATTAAAATTAGTAAAATCATGTGTCTCCTATACTTAATTAATATGATTATTTATTAGGTAAAGATAGTTATTATTTTAATTTATACTTATTATGAAATGTTTTTTAATTTTGAATTTAATTTAAGTTAACAACACTACATAGATATTACTTTTTATCAAATTTCTATTTATAAAAATGTATTAAGTCAGATCTTAAGTGTTCTTAAAGAAAGATAAAAAGAATAATGAAAATTCAAAGTCAATAGAAATTCAAGATCAATTAACCTAAGATATTGATTGATCGGTCAATAAATAAGAGAAAGAAAGCAAAAGGTTATAGAAAATTTGGGTTAGTCCATCAAACCAATATTTATGGTCAACTGAACATAAAGAAAGTTATGAAGTCAAAAATAATAAAGATTTTAGACTAGTTGACATAACTAGTGGCGGTAGTCTACTGACATTGCAAAAGTTATAAAGAATTTAGGTTAATTAATATGATTAGCAAGTGTAACCAATTAATGAAATTGAATAATTAAAAATGCAAAAGTTTGAAAAAGTTATAAAGATTTTGGGTTAGTCAATTAATTTAAGTGTTGTGGTTGATTAATGTCTTAGAGATAAAGTTTCATGTTTTGAAAATTGACTTTTTTTATGGAAAAAAATTAATTTTTAATGGTTAGTTTCTTATGTTTTTATATAAAAAAATTATAAAACTCTTTTGTACTGTGTGGAAAAATGTAAAAATATACTAAAGATTTTATATTAAGTTTATGATAAATCAAAGAGAAGTAATAATTTTAAAGTGAAAAAGTTCAAATTATAAAAGAGCAAGAATACTTTAATTGAGATTGTCAAAGAGCAAGACAACTTTAATGAAAAGAGTTAAAGGGTTAGTCTTTAAGTTGTAATGAACCATTAATTCTTATGAAAGTATTATGAAAGTTTAGGTTGAGGTAATCTAATGTAAAGGATTATTTTCACCTTACAATGGAAGAAAAAATTAGTAAAGTTGAACTCTCAATAAATGAATCTTGAAAAGCGAACATAAACTTTCAATTTAAGTCGAGTCACTATGAATCATTATGCATATTTTTTTTCCCTAATCTCACGTAATCTTAGTTATTTATATTGATTATTTTGTTATTTGTTATTACTCTTTATAGTTAGAATTAAAGATAAATTGAATAATCAAAATAGATAAACCCAATTTACTCCCTTTTTTAAGTTGTCTTAGTAACTAACAAGTGGTATTATATTTCATTCTCTATTTCATAGGTTTAATCTCCGATAGTCAAACCATGACATCCATTGTATCGACGTGTCACATTAAAGGTAAAACATCTTTAGACAACGACTAAAGAGATATGATATCTAATCTTATAACTATAAATTTTAATAAATAGTTAAAAGTGGCCCCAAAAACACGCCAAAAGTTCATAGGCCAAAAGTTCAAAATCTTTAACTCCAATATAATAAGGTATCTTCATGTAACACAATAGAAGAGATTTAAGACAAGCTCAAAGTCCTTTACAAGGGTATTATTCAAATAAAGGACAGGAAGTGCTTGAGTTGGTGGGGTGGAAGGTTTAAATTGAAAAATGCCAAAAGAGAAAAAGAAAGCATGTCTAAGGCGTAAAGGCAGAATATTGGCAGCCATTAACAATGAAATCAAAGACTGATGGGGCTTCCAGGAAACGCCTTGAGTTGGTGGTGGGGTCAAACAAAAAGCGCCAAAAGAAAAGGCAAGAACGACCAACCCGTATTGGCAAAACATTGATTGGAATTTAGATTGAAATTAAAGCCATTTAGAAGAAGAAGAAGAAAGTAGAAAATAATTAACATGGGTCTACTTCTAATTTTGCTGGTAATAATTGTCAAATAGCAAAATTGCCATTTCTCAAGCTCAGAAGTTGGAGTTCCAGTTCGGGATACCATTCAACAGCTCCTACTATGGAAACTTTGCGTTCCTAGGTAATGCAAACATGAGCAAAGAAGCATTTCGGCTGCATATTCTTCAACCAGTCTTTCAAGCTATGGGAAGAAGAATATGAACATGGGTATATTTATAAAACAAAGAGCAGGCTGGCTTCTTTTAACACGTCTTTCCTTGTTAACATCCTTCGGATCAACGATTCCTCTGTTTCCGGAGGAGAAGGCTTTGCTTTTGTTATAGCACCCAATATGAGCATCCCTCTCAGTGGTCATGGACAGTAGCTGGGAATGACCAACTCTACGACTGACGGTGATTTCTCCAATGACATCGTGGCATTGAGTTTGACACCTTCAAGCAGGCTTTGGACCCTGATGACAAACACATTGGTCTCGACATTCACAGCGTGCGGTCTAATAACACTGTGCCCCTCTCCAAGTTTGACATCCAACTTGCAGCGTCAGGCACTTCTAAGTTTTACATGATTTGGGTGCGTTATGACGGCGGCAATAAGGCTTCGGAGGTGTACATGACAGAGCAAGGGAAGGGCAAGCCTTTGTTGCCTGTGCTGAGCGCATCTCAGGGGACTTGTTAATCAATACTCTTACCTAGGCTTTGCAGCTTCGATGGGGGAGTAGTGCTTGGGAACTCAACCGTGTGCTCAATTGGAACCTGACAGTGGATTGGGACATGCTTCCTGCTTCCACTGATATTAAGAACACAAGTATCACCAACCTGAAAACTATTTGTAGTTGGGGTTCCTGGATTGATTCTGCTGCTGATCAGGATAGCGTTGCTTGTATTTCTTTTGGCGAAAGAAGGGGGCCACTCTGTTGCTTGTTTCGAGGGCCTTGTGTCTAAAAAGCTTAGAGCCGCAGAAGAAGAAAATAGATGACAGGATGGTGGATATTGATGACAAGGTGTTAGTGATAATGGCTGAAGATGTCAAGAAAATTTGCTTTCTAAGAGATCTGTGTACAAGTTGTCCAGGGAGTTCATTTTTAAAGATCTTCAAAGAGCCGCAAACAATTTTGGTGTGGTTTATCAATGAGTGCTGTCTGATGATAACCTCAAAGTTGCTATCAAGATGTTCTCCGGGAAAACCTTAATCATGAAGACAACTTCCTCAACGAGCTTGCCATCATTCGTTGCATCCATCACCCTAACATTGTCTCATTACTCGGTGAGTAACAAAACATGTCTTTTTTATCCATGTTACTCTATACACTTAATGAAATTTACTTAATCAAATAATAATAATAATAATAATAATAATAATAATAATAATAAAATAAAAAAATAATAACATGCTTTTTCACTGATTTGTATAATACTAGAAATATTGTTCAGTTAATTTTTTTAACTATGAAATGCAATTGGTCCACATAGTTAATTTTTTTAACTACCAAATGCAATTGGTTTACATAGTTGGGAAGAAGGCTCAATTATTATGAAAACTTTAGGACACTATCTAGCGTAATTGATGATAATACTATAATCTTTGTATGGAGACTGCTGCGGTCAATTATTTCTAACAAGATGTTAGCTAGCATGGCTTTAGCAATACATTGTGTACAAAAGACTGGAACTAAGAACGATTCCCAACATGTCTCAAACAGAATTACCTCGCCAGAGGCATTCGGTATGATGCAGAGTGACTTGGACTCGTTAAATATGTGAAGTATCACACAAATAGCTTTCCTTTCAGGGGAACGACCCTAACATGCTGTATATTGAATCCATGAAGATTTATATCTCCGTAGCAGATCTGCAATTTTTGTCAGCTTTTCTGAGGAAACTGAAAAAAATAAGCAATACTAGGATGCATGTCTATGATCGATGACTAGGTACGGCAGTCTATTATTTTCCCTGCTCTTGTCAATAAGATGGTTCATATTGTTATGGATTATTTTCCTCAAGAAGACTTGTTTTCAGGTTCGAGTTGTGATGACTTCACGCTGATGTAAACATGCAACTGTTATAAGTGTCAACCAATTGTCTGCATTCTACCAATATAGGAAGTGAATTTTTTGAGCATGTAATCTAAATCCATGTGTTTGTCAATTTTAGATTTTTTCATACTTACATGTCCAATATATGTGATCATTTATATTGTCTCGATAAGTTAGGTTGGTGTCATAAGAATGGCAGATGGCTTTTGGTGCATGAATACGTGCCAAATGGGAGCTTGGGCAAACACATATTTACAGCACCAAAAGCGAAGGTCACCTTAGAGTGGAAGCTAAGGTACAAGATCACAGGGGAGGTAGCATAAGCACGGAGTTACCTCCATTGTGAACCTACAGTGATTCATCGGGATCTTAAGCCCAGTAACATCATGCTCAATTCCAACTTCAAAGCTCAACTTGGAGACTTTGGTCTGGCCCGTGCAGTGGTGCCTCTGAAGGCTGCTGTGGTGATGCAAATTTTGCTTTCCTTGAGGGGCAAGTTAAAACAAGCGTTTTCAACAATTCAAATTTCAGTTATGTTAGTTGAAATTCTGGAACTTGCTGCAACAGGGGCACCTTCCAGCCACTCTCCAATCTTCTGCATTCCACCTTTGTTTAAATTTGAACTTAAAACCTTTTGTTTAAGTTGTAATCATTGTACTAATCTAATCATTGTTACTTTTATTGGAATTTAAACTTTTAAAAGGCTCCAATTTTCTGTTTCTTATGTTTTTGAAATCTGTAAAATTGAACCTTGCTATTTAAGCAAGCTGCAGGCAATAAAATGATCAATTTTGTTGCAAAATTCTTTGAGCTGCGTCTGTGCCTCCTTTTCTTCTCGGGTCACATGAGTTGAATTCCTCATTGTTGCAACAGAATCAACCAAATTTAAACTGCTAATCCAAGGTCGAAACCAACAACCTCCTTTGCCGATGTAGGAATACATGGAACCTTTGGCTACATTGCTCCCGAAAGCTTTTTCACTTTCAAATCCACCTGTCATTCTGATGTCTATAGCTTTGGTACGATGGCTTTGGAGACAGTATGTGGTCAGCATATTCAGACGAGTTTTGCAGGCGTCCACAACTTGGTGGACTGGGTATGGCGGCCGCATCGCCAAAGGTGCATGCTGGAGGCTGTGGATGAGAGGCTAGTGCTGAGTAATGATTATGGGACTGAAGAAGCAGAGAGATTGCTACTGCTTGGTCTGGCATGCTCTCATCCTATTGCAGTTGAGAGGCCTAAAACGTTGGACATTATGCGAAGAATATCTTGAGAAACGGCAGTGGTTGTCCTACCATTCAAGCCACCTTTGTGTGGCCTTCTGCACCAGAACCCGATACCAACATCAGCATGAACGTAGAGATTGCAGCTGATCTGTCTCCCATTATGCCTCCTCCTGGAAATGTAGGGCACAAAGTAAGGACGCTTTTGATGCTAGCATTTTTTTTTTTTAACCATTTCCGCAATTCTTCCTTTAAAACCATTGCCAGAAGTTGAACCAACAAGATAAATTATACCGGAAAGGCCTAGTCGATGGCTGAGCTCAACTTCTGCATTTAATGTTTTGATTCATTTTGTAGACAGGAAAGAGGAAGAGATCAAGGAAATGACTAGGTGGAAGATTAGCGAGAATAAGGAACAAGCTAGTCCAGGAACTGAATGAGGGGGATTCCATGTCCATGCACTGGATTTTCAAGTAGAATTTACATCTCTTGTCACACGTTGAATTCGGCAACTCTTTTTGGCTCTTCATTGGCCTTACAGATTAATGCGAGGACGGCAAAACAATAGGCTTTTCAGGCAGTGAGGCCCTTTTCGCTTCATGAAGGATGCCAACTCAAATTGCTGCACATTTGCAGTCTTGTGGAGTGCTGATGAGTCATGCGGGGTGCTGATTAGTGACGAAAAGCAATGCGAATACGAGGAATGGATTATTTTGTGTTACTGTGACTTTTGCAAGTATAATTAATATACAAAGAGATGTTCAAATGGGACTGTCATTGGCAGGCAGGCAGGCAACTGACAGTCGATCATCTTTAGGTCCTCACAGAATAATATCATATACATAAACCTATTGCTACATATTATCGTCAGAAAATTTTTTTTCTGAGTTCTTTTGTATTTAAAATATGTTATTGTTAACAGATCTTATAAACAAATCACACAAATACCATATAGATATAGTGCATATATTGGTTGAATAAAATTTTGAGATGCTTCAAACATTTATAGAATTTTCTTTATATATAGATTCCTATGATAATCATATCATTTTATTTTAATAATGTTCAATTACAATGATCAACAAGTGCTTATAGAAGGTGATAATTGTTTATTTGATAGTTCCACCCATGCAAAAATAAAATAAAAAAATCATTGTACATTGGGCATGTATGACAGTAGTTCTATTAAGGCTGTGATATCTGTCTTAATGTGGGAAGTCTTGTACCCTCTAAATAAAAACACAAATAGACAAAACTCATTCATTAATCTCTCTTTAACCTCTAAAATTGATCTGATGACTAACTCAATAAGAGTTTGGGATTTAGATTCTCTTTAAAAAACAAACAAGAAAAAATTGCAATCAGTAACAAATGCTTTTCTTCCATTAAGGACTTCAAATCCAAGCTTAAAATTCTTGGTGATGAAGGCCTAAAAGAACTATTGAGTGGACTCAAATTTTGACAGCGAATGTCCATTCAAAGAAAATAAATTCATTTACCATGAGTATCCCATTAAAGAAAAACTCAAATATCTACAAATTCTTTATTGTTTTTGATTTTTGATCTCTTCCACTTAGGAATTTGTTGTTTAACAAAAGTAATTATATGTTTTGAAAATAAACAATATGAGTTCCTTTAAACTCATTAATTGCTGGTTTAGAATTTGCTTTAAACAATAAGTGAATAAGAGCCATATAATTTTAAAATTCTAACCATTATATTTACTAACCCAAAAATTATTATATTTATTAATAAAAAATAAATATTAAATTTTATAAACTAATAAATTCTTGTAAATTAAAGAATTAGAATCATCACACCACTCTTTAAAATAACTTTATTCTCACTATTATCCAACAACAGACTTTAGAAATTACTAGAAAATTATTGCCTCAATCAATCATTGCCATTAATCACGTTGCTTAAGGTAAGACTCTTTCCATTCAATGTGCACTTTTCTTTTAGCAGTACTGTGTACTTATTCAATAAATATTTTATTGTTAACTAGAAAAAATTACAAATAATGTTTCCCATAGTACTTTACCCTTAAAGGCCGAGAACAATTCTATAGTCTTTTAAATATAATAAAATAAATTAATATATATTGATTAACTTTATAATAAGAATTTACTAGAAAAGTAAGTCTTTTGATCATCTTTTCATCCATGAAATTAATAGTACATTAGTAGATGACAAATTAAAATATTTTGCTGAAGTATGAATACTGAATATTTAATCGTAACTTTTGAAGTATTAGTAGACACACATTTCATATTAGACGAAATAAGGTTGGCTTGCAAACAAATTTGGTGGAGTGGTCATAGGCTCTTGACGTGTTTAACAAGAGTAAGTTTAATGTGAAAAAAAATTACACTTGAGGGAGCAAATTGTTTGAATTTTAAATATAAATAAGTGAGTTATATAATTAAAAAATCACACATTAGAAAGAAAAGAGAAAAAAAATAACTTATAAGTAGGAAAGACCTACAAAAACAATGCGTTGGGATTTTAAATTAGGATGTAGTATCAAACATATGAATTTGTTACATACTTAGTCACTTATCAAATTTTTCTTTGACTTTGGGCTTTGGTGGTTGTTAAGGCAATCTAAACATAGGTGAATTGAGTTTATTTGATTTGATTACTTAATTTATACTCAATTTTAACTTCAAAAAATAATAGCAAAATCACCGAGAACAAAAAAAAATGAAAATAATTGAAAGTAAATAAGATAAGAGAAAAGATAGTGTGCACAATTATTTATAGTAATTTGACTCAAACTAAAAGCTTATATTCATTCTTTAAGGTTCGTCCCTTAAGAGTTTTACTTTACTACTTTTTCTTTTTTTTTTCATGATAAAGACAACTCTATACACTAGATAATCTTAACCTAAACCACCAAAAAGTTTTCACAAAAACTAAAAATTCTTCACAATTTAGAAACTCACGCTCTAATACTCTTCATTATAGCTCTATTGCTCTTTGAGGGATATTTTTTGCTGGTTTTCTATCTTTTTTCTTGATTGCAGGGTAGTTGTTAGTAAAGTGACTATTTTTATTACAATTGTAACAAATGATCTTATCCTTACCTCAATCACTCTTGAAGGATATTTTGTCACTTTGTTTTTTCTTTTTCTAAAATTGTGGGATCTTTTTGGTCAGTATGGTAAGTTTATTTTCATTTTCTTAATTATATTAATTACTCTCATCAAAGGCAACTTTTTGCTTTTTTTCAATAACTTTTTTAATGAAGTTCATATCATAAGTTAGCAATAACCCTATCAACTCGTCCAATCTAAGGTATTTAGGATTTTGGATTGAATAATTATGATTGACTCAGGGTTCCAAGACTCTGGAAGTGATTTTAATATCTTTTTTATGAGATTACTCATCTTAATAAAAAAAATGTGAAGAAGAGAAACTTAAAAGTAGAGGTAAGAGCGGTCAGCAGGAGAGGGAGATATATATATATAAAAAAAAAAGAGGCTGCCAAAAGAGAGAGAAAAAGAAGGAGGCTGTAGAAAGAGAAAAATCAAAGGCAATGTCCTTTCAAGCATTATAAGTCCTGTTTCTCTTTAATTTTCGTAGGCATTTTCTCTGAAAAATTTTCTGTGTGCAGAATTGGTCAACCGTGTAATTGGAAGATTGTTTGTGCTATGATCGAGCTGATTTTTTGTCAGTAATTGGAGGACATATAGATCTTCTTTATGAACGTTTGGATTGGGTTTCTGTGAACTTTAAGGGTAGGTTTTCCATTCGAACTAAAGCTTCTCAATTCTGGTAACTCTCTACTTTCTCATCTGTGGCAAAATTGGTAAACCGTATGAATGATTAATGACCTGCGGTCCAATTGAGCTAAAATTTGGATAGCTGGTAGGGGACATCTAGGGGTTCATCTTGAACGGTTGGATTAATGCCTTAAGGCCTACTTGTTGGGTTATAGTTGACAGGACGTAGTTGGTCTGTCTTGCTTAACTCATTAGTCTCTAGTTCAATCCAAATTGAATTTTGTTCAATTTTTTTGATGTAATTGAGGTTGTGCATCTCTATTGTACTCACGTGATTATAGTGGAGTTGACCTTTTGTTCGGAGTGTCCATGGTTTTTCCCTTTTTTTGTTTTAAATGGGTTTTCACATAAAATTGGTGTGTTGTCATTTTTGTTATTCAATCATCTCCTCATAGATTTAAGGAAACGGGAGAAGTTTCTTGGGCTGTTTATACTCCGTTGTGTCTCTTCTCCCATCAAGTGGTATTATAGCCTGGTTGGTGTATCTGGCTTGCTTGAATGATGGAGTTGAATTTGAATAAATTGGTCTGTTTAAATGACACAAATTATCATATATATAGAGGAATAAAATGAAGGATCTCCTATTTGTAAAGAAATTACATCTGTCAGTATTTGCTACCACGAAACCTGAGTCTAAAACTGATGAAGAATGAGAATTTGAGCATGAACAGGTTTGTGGTTTTATACGACAATTTGTTGATGATAATGTTTATAATCACATTCGTAATGAGACACATGCACAAACTTTATGGAGCAAACTTGAGACTTTATATGCTTCAAATTCTGGTAATAACAAGTTGTTCTTGTTAAAGAAAATGATGCAATTGAGATATAATGAAGAGAGTTTAGTTGTTAACCACTTAAATGAGTTTCAGGGTCTCATTGATTAACTATCAGACATGAGCATTAAGTTTGATGACGAAGTTCATGGGTTATGGTTACTTGTTAACTTACCTGATTCTTGGAAGACTTTTCGAATGTATCTAGCTAATTCTACCTTCGGTGGTGTTTTATTAGTGAAACTTGTAAAGGGTGGTGTGTTGAATGAAGAGATGAGAAGGAAATCTCAGGGTTTATCATCATCTAAATCAGAGGTTTTTATTACTGAAAATAGGGGGAGAAGTCATGAAAAAGAAATGATAAAAATGGTAGAAGTAAGAGCCGAAGCAAGTCACAAGCTAAGTACAAGAATGTTCATTATTGCGGGAAAATAGGTCACATTCGGAAAAAGTGTTACAAGTGGAAGAGAGAAAATAAAGATGGTAGTAATAGGCACAAGAAAAAGAATGTGAGCAATGATTGTATTGCTACTGCATCCACTTCTAGTACTAGTGACCTCATTATTGTTTGTGATGAGGATGTGATCAATTTGAAATCTCATGAGACTGATTTGGTCATAGATAGTGGTGCTTCTCTTCATGTTACTTTAAGAATGGAATTCTTCATAACATATACTCCTGGTGATTTTGGAGTTTTAAAGATGGGTAATAACGATTTAGCAAAGGTCATTGGCATTGGTGATATTTGCTTAAAGACTGGCAATGGAGCACAGCTGACATTGAGGGATGTTAGATATATCCCTGATATCCATTTTAATTTGATTTCAAAGGGAAAACTAGATGATGAAGGTTTTTGTAGTACCTTCAATGATGGCCAGTGAAAGCTTACCAAAGGTTTTTTAATTGTGACATGAGGTAAGAAATGCTCTAGTTTATATTTTATGCAAGTTGTTATCTTCAAAGATGTTGTAAATGCAGCAAAGAATGATAATTCCATTTAATTATGGCATAAGTAGCTCAGTCATATGAGTGAAAAAGGGATGAATTGTTTGGCAAGAAAGAACCAACTTCCAAACATAAACAATGCAGTTTTAAAGAAGTGTCTTCATTGTTTTGCTGGGAAACAAAATAGCGATACATTTAAGAGTCACTCACTTTGAAGGAAATCAAAGTTGCTTAAATTGGTGCATTCTGATGTATATGGTCCTTTGAAGGTACGCTTACTTGGTGGTACTCTTTATTTTGTGACTTTTATTGATGATCACTCAAGGAAGCTTTGGGTTTATGCGTTGAAGACCAAAGATCAAGTTTTTTATGTATTTAAACAATTTCATGTCTTTGTTGAGAGACAGATTGGTAAGAAGCTGAAATGTGTTCACACTGATAATGGTGGTGAGTATAGTGGTTCATTCGATAAATACTGCAGAATGTATGAGATCAGACGTCAGAGGACACCTCCTAAGACACCATAATTAAATGGTTTAGTAGAAAGGATGAACAAAACGTTGATTGAGAGGGTCAAATGTCTTCTCTCATATGCAAAATTACCTAGATCCTTTTGGAGTGAAGCTTTGAATACAGTGACACATGTAATTAATCTGTCTCCTAGTGCTCCGCTACAAGGTGATGTTCTAGACAAAGTTTGGTTTGGTAAGGAAGTCTCTTATGACCATTTATGAGTCTTTAACTGTAAGGCTTTTGTTCATGTCCCTAAAGATGAAAGAGGGAAGTTAGATGTGAAGACTCGACAGTTTATCTTTCTTGGTTATAGTGAAGATGACTTCGGGTACCGTTTATATGATATAATTGAGAAAAAGCTTGTAAGGAGTATAGATGTTGTGTTCGTTGAGGATCAAAACATTGAACACATCGAGAAGTCAACTTCTCAGGTTAATAATAATCCCGCTAATACTGTTCCATTTCCTCATACTCCTCTAAGTGATCCTGATGTTCATAGTGATATTCAAGAATGTGATGAGAATGTTTAACAGGATTATAATTTGTAGGGTACAAGTGATATTGATGCTTCAATAAAAGATCATCTGCACATACCTTCACCTCCATTTCAGCCACAAGGGTCTAATAGAATTTCAGTGTCTTCTACTCGGTACTCTCTTGATGAGTTTGTGATGTTAACTAATAGGGAAGAACCTGAGTGTTATACAGAAGCAGTTGAAAGTGAGCACAGGCCACACTGGATCGATGCTATGACAGATAAGATGAAATCCTTATATGATAACTCTGCTTATGAGTTAGTAAACCTACCTAAAGGTAAGAGGGTTTTGAAGAATCAGTGGATTTACAAAATAAAGCAAGAAGAAAATATACTTCACGTCCACAATATAAAGCCTAATTGGTTGTCAAATGATTTAATCATAAACAAGGCATCGACTTTGAAAAGATCTTTTCATCGATGGTGAAAATGTCTTCCATTCAAATTATGTTGAGTTTGGCTGCTAGCCATGACTTAGAGATTAAGCAGATGGATATGAAAATAGCTTTTCTCCATGGTGACTTGTAAGAAAAAATTTATACGAAACAATCACAGGGATTTGAGGTGGAAGGAAAAAAGGATTATGTGTGCAAGTTAAAGAAAAGCTTGTATGGCTTGAAACAAGCTCCGAGACAATGGTATAAGAAGTTTGAGTTTGTTATGGAGGAGCAAGGTTATAAAAAGACTACTTATGATCATTATGTTTTTGTTCAGAGATTTACTGATGATGATTTTATCATTTTACTACTTTATGTTGATGATATGATTATTATTGGTCGTAATGCTTCTAAAATTAACAAGTTGAAGTAAGAGTTGAGCAAGTCCTTTGTCATGAAGGACTTAGGACCAGTAAAGAAGATCTTCGACATGTCAATCACTTGGGATAAGAAAAAGAAAAGGTTGTACCTGTCCCAAAAGTAGTACATTGAAAAGGTACTTCAGAGGTTTAACATGGATAAGGCTAAAGTGGTAGGTACTCCTCTTGCTACTCACTTTAAATTATCCATTAACCAATTTCCTTCCACAAAAAAATAGAAGGAAGAGATGCAAAGAGTTCCATTTGCATCAATCGTGAGCAGTTTAATGTATGCAATGGTATGCACAAGACCTGATGTAGCTCATGCAGTTGTCACAGTTAGTCGATTCCTTTCAAATCCCGGTAAAAAGCATTGGGATACAGTGAAGTGGATAATGAGATATTTATGATGCTCCACTAACTTGAGACTTTGTTTTAGGAGTGATAAGTTTATCCTTACTGGATTTACAGATTCAAATATGACAGGTAACATTGACTTCAGAAAGTCTATTTCAGGTCATGTGATTACTCTTACAGGGGGAACAATGAGTTGGCAATCTCGATTGCAAACGTGTGTTGCATTGTCCACTACAAAGGCAAAGTTTATTGCAATAACTGAAGCATCTAAATAGTTGCTTTGGATGAAAAGGTTTATGAAGGAACTTGGTTTTCAACAATCAAATTATGTGTTGTATTGTGATAGCCAGAGCGTCATCCATCTTGGTAAGAATTCAACTTTTCATACTAAGTCAAAACATATTGACATGCGGTATCATTGAATATGAGATATTCTTAATTCTAAATAGTTGGCACTTGAAAAGATTCATACATATAATAATGTTGTTGGTATGATGAAAAAGACATTATCAAGATGAAAATTTAAACTGTGTTATACATTAGCTAGGATGACCAATATTTCCACATAGTCAGGAGGGGGAGAATTGTTAGGCCTATTTGTCCTTTCCTATGTAAATATATAACCCAAATGTTATGAGTCATAATCTAAGTAAATAAATAAATAAATGTGAAGAAGAGAAACCTAAAAGTAGAGGTGAGAGCGGTCGACAAGAGAGGGAGAAAAAAAAAAAAAAGAGGCTGCCGAAAGGGAGAAAAAAAGAAGGAGGTTGCAGAAAGAGAAAAATCAAAAGCAGTGTTCTTTGATCTTACATTTTGAAAGGATATCGGTATCCGATCAGTTTAAAACTTAAATGGTTGATAGAGAACGTTTGGTTCTTATTTCTGAACGATGAAGATTGGGTTTCAAGCATTATAAGTCCTGCTTCTCTTTAGTTTTTGTAAGTCTTTTCTCTGGACAATTTTCTGTGTGCAAAATTGGTCAACCGTGTCATTGGAAGATTGTTTGTGGTATCATCAAGCTAATTTTTGGTCAGTAGTTGGAGGACACGTAGATCTTTGTGAACGGTTAGATTGAGTTTTTGTGAACTGTAAATGCAGATTTTCCATTTAAATTGAAACTTCTCAATTTTGGTAATTCTTTGCTCTCTTATTTGTGGTAAAATTAGTAAACTGTATGAATGACTACTGACCCGTGATCCGATTGAACTAAAATTTGGACAGTTATGGGACATCTGGGGTTCATCTTGAACGGTTAGATTACTACCTTGAGCTCTACTTGTTATAATTGATAGGAAGTAATTGGCCTATGTTATTTAACTCATTAGTCTTTGAATCAATTCAAATTAAAATTTGTTTAATGTAATTGAGATTTTCTATCTCTCTTGTACTCACTTGATTATAATGGAATTCTCCTCTAATTTTGAATGTTTATAATTTTTTTTTATTTTAAATAAATTTTTTTACGTAAAATTAATTATTTTTTTTTTTACCATTTAATTGTATTATCATTCTTATTATTTAATTATCTTCTCGTCAGTTTAACCGAACCAAAGAAGTTTTAGGCTGTTTATACTATGTTGCGTTTCTTCTCCCACCAGTCTTCTCGTTTTTCTTTCTTTCTCACTTCAGATACAAAATCTCAATCCGGAATGGAAATTCGTTAAGGTGCACAAAATTCAAAAGTTAGTGGATCCAAGTGATGTTGCAAGGTTAATTTACTCACTCTCTCTCTCTCTCTCTCTCTTATTGCATTTGACATTGAATTAATTTGATTCTCCTAAAAATGAGTCTACTTGGGAAATCCAGTTAATTCTACTTAGGTCCTTATCTTTTTAGATCTTTAGCTAGCTAGCTAGTATTGAAATCTTAATGGTTTTTTTAAACCAGTTGATTCTTAAGAAAAACTTTAGCTTAAACTCTGACGAGGTTAAAGTCGCCAATTAATGAACAAAATTTGTTAACATTTAACTAGCTGTTAACAAATTGAAGTCCCTGTTGATTCAGTGTAGGAAAGGGCTGATAAAAGAGTTTTAATGTTACAGATTGTAATGAACACTCAAGTGGATCACAAAAGTTTATATTTTTAATTTATACTTCAAAACCACATGAACCATATCCAGGCAGGGATCCAACTTTCTGGGACTCAAATGATCAAAGTGAAGCCACCAAAATTGTTATGTCTATATTTTACTGGTAGTGCAATAAAAAGTTGACTTATTAATTAGTCAAAGAGATCCTTTTGCTCTTCTGTTGGTGATGCTTATATAATTTATTAAAAGATGAGTGGACAGAGAGAATTAAACAAAGGAGAGATAGAGTGTAGACTCTTCACATTAAAAAATGATCAAATTCTTTCTTAAAACTTAAAATATCTCGTCCAAAATTACATGGCCTACAATAAACAAGCCGAAATTAAAAAGTGCATTTCACTCTTATTGCATATTATATCATATTTGTTACGAATATTCTATCATTCTTATTGCAACTATATGTTTTTAAGCCAAAAATAAAAATAAAAAATAAAAAATTATTATTTTAGTATTTTAGACCTACTTGCCACCTTATTTCTGTCTATCCTCTGTTTCTCCTCCTGTCTATGTAATTGGACTCATATAATTAAGCCTAAACTTTATGAGCCAAACAATTGCTAATTACACAATTTGCATTTGCACGATTAAATAAGCCATAATGCACGTAGATTTTTTTTTTTATTATTTTATTTTATTGTAGATAGACATAAACATAAACCTTGACATTTAGATTCTTCAAGAGGGTTATTGCTAGCCCGTCATTAAGTACATAGCAGACTCATAATTGAAACATTTGTAGGTGGACTAGTTATAATTGCAAAAGGCATAGTAACACAAAATAATATGCACGCCTCAATTCTCATACAACTCTTCATCAGCTCCCCACATGATTGCACAACAATTAAAGGTCTCATCCTTGAGGATGAAAAAGGGTCTCACAGCCTCAAAAACCTCTTCTTTTGGCTTGCTTGCATCAATCTGTGAGAACAATTCAGCAAAAAGAATTGGTCGTGTGAAGCATTTGACAATAAAAATGTCATAGTAAAGAATGCCAAAAAAAAAAAAAAAAAAAAAAAAACAAGAAAGAGAGAAAAAGTGCGTGGATTTTTGCAGACCTTCCAAACATTCTGCTTAGAGTCATAGTACTCAATCACTGGAATAGTTGACTCTCGAAAAACTCTGATCTTCTTCCTAATTGTGTCGATGACATCATCTTCTCTTCCCTTACATCATCCAGAGAACAGAACAATGGAAGAATGCAACATCAGGACACAGCACATACAAAATATACCCGGAATAGACAACGAAGATGGAATCAAATAAAGAATCATTCAACCTCTTTTCTGCTAAGGCAACGCCTCTCCATCTCGCCTTCAGGACAATCAAAGAACAACACCAGGTTCGGCTCAATCATGGTCTGCAGAAGCATTACAATTCTCAGCAGGTCCATTCAAGGAGACTGAAATCCAGTTTCAGGAATCATAACTTGTATGTAAAAATATAATGGTTGAACTTGGAACACCATCCCAATTCTACCCTTGAACTAATGTATAACTTAAACATAAAATAGTAGTAATAATAAGACATGCTGGTCTGCTGTATTCCCACATTTTTGCAGCACTTAATTAAATGAGCCTGAAATCTTGTATAAGAATGTCTCTTCTAAATGAATCTGTTACTTGAACTGGGGACACACAAAATATTTAAAAAGAAAAAAGACATAAATTGAGGATTTGCATTAGCATAGGAATCTTACCCTAGTTTCAAAAAATGCGCGCGTCTCCTCATCGCGGGGGAAGCCATCAAAGAAAAACTTGTTATTGCCACTTTGCTGCATTGCTTTAAGAACAAGAGGCACAGTAATTTCTAGTGGCACCAGTATTCCCTCGTTAAGCATGTTCCCAATCATAGCCCTGAAAACCACAAAGATTAAAAAAAAAAAAAACACGATGACATTTAATTATGAGTGTTGGATGAATTAGGTCCTAAGGCAGAAAGCAGGATCTGTACATAAAGGCTCATATAACCCAGTTCTCATTCGGTTTCCATACAGAACATATGGCAAATGCATGCAATTGATGAAAAATGAAGCACTCCCTGACAATTAACCGGTCAACTAACATCGCAATCTAGTAGTACTTAGCACAGTAGGAAGTTGCACCTCCTCCCAGTTGTCAAACATGTATAATGTCCAAGCAAGGAGAAGCAAGCTTAAATGGCTGCACGCTATAATAAAAAATGGCATCTGGCAATAGTAATCTGAAGTTTCTAATGAACGCATTTTGTGTTTCTTACGCATTCTCAGAGCCACTTCTGACTTCTTCTCGGAGAATCTCTCCACTGCTGAGATGAGTGTAGCCAAATTCCTGCACAATTCTAGCACACTGGGTGCCTTTCCCACTGCCTGGGCCACCTGATCCATCAGAAATTCATCATTTCCCCATTAAATGGCAAGTGAAAACTGAATTGGATGTATTGACTTCAGCAACGATGAATGCCAACGTATTCAAAATTGTCAAAAGTTTCATGTCAAGCAGTTAAACAGTTGAAAAAAATAACAGTTTTCCTCTGGCAATTTGGACAGCAATGACTTTGCAAGCATACTGTTAAGATGTTATGTATTCAATCTGGATATTCGGCTTACCCCACACACGTTTATGTCTTGTTTTGGTTTAGAAGGCAAAAACGACACACTCAGAGACACATGCACCCACACGCATGGACGCACAAAAGGAACACTGCTGCATATAGGGCAGACAGATGAAAATGAAGGAGCTCACCCAAAATAACAACCACCCTAGGCTTCTTCTCAACATCATTGCCATTTACTTCCTCCTGAATCAAATGCAATGAGCTGTCAGGATAAAAAGGCAGTCTTTATTCACATAATTTTATAACAATTATTCATGTGTAAGTATATATTATAGAACAGAGAGAAACTTTAAATATTATTTATGTAACAATTTTTCATAAATTTACATATTAAAGATATTAAAATATATTATAAATATTAAAGTTTGATTATAGTCAAAGTAAAATCTTATAGACCGATTGATGTATATTCAATTATAGTCAAATAAAAATTTTATTATTTTATAAAATTTTATTTTAATTAGAATTAAATGTTCACAATTATAGATTTATCTAACAAATTAATTTAATTTAATTAATTAATTTTTTCTCATATAAAGTAAATTTAATATAAATCAAATTTAACAATTATTCGCAACCTAAGAAATACTTGGACTCAAAACTAACGCGTGTGTATATATGTGTGTGTGTGTGTGGGTGTGTGTGTGTGTGGGTGTGTGTGTGTGTGGGTGTGTGTGTGTGTGTCATCTCTGCTGATCTTAACTAGTCTAAAAAAGACATTAACGGGACTACGTGACAAAGTGAACGATTTCTTTAGACTCAAATCAGTCAACCCGATGAGCAGAGACGAACAATTCATTACATGGGTCAAGGACCAATGGAAAAACTTACCTTTTTTAGAGCATAAAAAGCAGTTCCCATGAGTGCCTAATGCCTTGCGTTTTCAAGTATTTTCTGGAAATTTCCCAACACAAGGAACAGTTAGGACTTATTTTTTCTTTCTTTTTTTCTTTTTTAAAATGGTGAAGATGTTAGGACGTTGATAATCTAGCAAACAAAACAGAAAATATGGATAACCAAAAAAAAAAAAAAAAAAAAGAGTATAATTGGTCACTGTCTCCAGGTGTAACACAAATTGTGCAGGGGTAAAGCACTGTATTACAAGTTTTTAAGCGTGGATGACCTTAAATCCTTGTCGCTGTTTTCTCAGAGACCAAACAATGGCAATCAGAGTCTAGCCGTGGTCAATGGAGAAACGATGATCCAGAACCTATAGAAAGACTGATACTGCTTGACCAACTGACAAACATCCACGCATAACACACATACATAGAGTCTACATGGAAGAAACCGCTTAATGGATGGCTATTTAATAACCCTTTTTTTTGAAAGACTTACACTCATTAAGCAGAGAAGACATTCTTAGAATACAGAGAAACTTATGTAATATAGACGGCATGGAAAAAAATGGAAAGGCAGCTTGACTAGAAAGAAAAAGAGGCAACTGTTGAGTTCCCCATAAAGAAAACAAAAACGATTAATTAATGCGCTAACCAAATAAACCATGGAAAAAAAAAAAAAAAAGGTGGGGGGAGGGGGAACAAAAGCATATGCATCAAAGAAGTGATCATGATCAACGAAATGCCAAGGGACACGGGGCAGAGACTCAACCATACCCATCAAGAGAAGGTCCCAAAAAGTCAAATTATGTTTTACAGATAGAAAGATGGGGACCTTAGAATGGTCAGGAGGAAGAAGAACAGAGAAGAGAAATGATCGTACAAGAGGGGAAAGCAAACGAGCATTTTAAAAGAGTCGACGAACGAATATTTTTGTGTCTTTCATCTCTTTCCCCCCCCCCCAAAAAAACTCCGTACCTGTGAAAAGAGAGAGAGAGTGAGGAGAAGCAGCGTTTGTAGGCTATTCGAAGTGAAAAGCGTAAGGGGTCAATAGTGAAAGTTGGCGTTAATTGAGCGATGAGACAAAGTATTTAGTGATGCCTAACTTCATTCACAGATTTTTATGGATGAATATCAACTCAATAAGTGTTTAAATCCACCCATTGGATTCCTTAGTGATTTACGGGTTAACTCATTAAAAGAAAAAAATTAAAAATCACAGTACTTGCATTTTGTATCATTTTTTAACAAGGTTTTTCAATTTATCTATTTAACAAAAATAAAAATAAAAATCTATTTAAATTTTAGTACATCACAAAGAAAGATCATTAGAATTGGGTTCTATTTTACACATTTATTTAATCAAAAAATAATAAATATGCCTATTATATTGTAAAATAGAATTCGAGCCTAAATCAAATATAATATATATTTTACAACAACAAAAAAAAAAAAAAAGCAGAGTGGATCAACCCATCGTGATAGTCCACAAATATTATTTTTTTTTTCCCCTCTCTATTTATCGTATTAACAGCTCATCAATATGCCTATAACTTACCATTCTTATAAGCCTCAAAAGTTGATTTTCTAAAAACCCCTGTCTCTTATACACATCTATATAATATATATTTTACAACAACAAAAAAAAAAAAAAAAAGCAGAGAGGATCAACCCATCGTGATAGTCCACAAATATTATATTTTTTTTTTCCCCTCTCTATTCATCGTATTAACAGCTCATCAATATGCCTATAACTTACCATTCTTATAAGCCTCAAAAGTTGATTTTCTAAAAACCCTTCTTCAATTTCATGAGCCCAAGAAACCCATCATCCCAAAATAAATGACAACAATAGGTTAGAATGACACCAAATAAAACTAAGTTGGAACCTGTAGGCACACTGTAACATTACGAGTCAATGAAAGAAAACAAACAGAAATTGGTCAGTATGGTATCTGGATCATTTAATTGATTTTTTGTAGCATTAAATTAGATATAGTGTGAATTTTTATGTAAAGGAAATATTTATTTTTAAAAATAAATTGCACATCTACTTGTGTGTAAATGTGCAAAGATTTTTTTTTAAAAGAAAAAAAAAGTAACAAAAAAAGGATAGCAAAAATAGAAAAAGATTAAAAAAAAACAGAGTGAAAATTGAATTTATGGAAAAAATAGATGAAAAATAAAATAATAAATTAAAAGGAAAAAAAATAACTTAAGTAGTGAGAGAGGTTCTTTTCTTAAAAGTAATAAATAAAAAAAAAAAAAGAGATAAAATAAAATAAATAAAAAGAAGATAGCTAGTCGAACTAGTCAAACTAAGTCTACATGATCTGCATCTTTATCCAGATTTGGGCCAATTTCTAGCTTTTGCTCTTTGCCTGTTGACAAAGTCACTGGAAGATGGTCAGAAACAGAAAGTCACTTTTGACAGATGCAAAATGATCTGCTAATTGAGAAGCACTCCTACTGTTAGCCCTACCATTTGGAATTTCTGAGTGCCTTGAGCAAAAAGCCCGTAACTCAACCTGCAAAACCAGAGAGAGAAAAAGAAGAAGAATTATTATAATTAGAAATCTCTTCAGAAGTGATGGCGTAGTCATTATCACACCAGTAGCACCACTAGTAGATAATGGCGTCAGTAAAAGCAGTGAGAAATTTTACAAGACAGAGCAATGGCTTACACTATCAGATCCATATTTTCCCCAAACTTCAATTCTGTGTCTCGCCTCCCTTGCACATATATAGGATGAAAAGCAGTTCTACAAGTTCCTGAATAATATGCAAACAAAGCAATCACCAATTGCAGCAATTTCACATATCCGATCCAACAAATGGCAGTAAACAAGGAATACTGCCAAGATGTGAAATCTAAACATAAACATACTCCAACATTACCAGAGCACATTTGGTTAAAATAAAATGACATATACAATATTTGACTTAAGAAATGGTGCAGGCAACATGTGAGCTTAGCTAAAAAGAAGCCTGTGACTGCGGTACAACCACATTTTCTGCAGCTTTAACTGAATAAGCATTGAATCTTGTATAGGAATCTTTGTCTAAATTTAACTGTTACTCGAATTAGGAACCCAAAAAAAAAAAAAAAAAAAGGCACTCCAAGGTCGTAGACACCCACCCTGTGGAGTATGGAGGAAAATTAGATGTAGGTAATTTTGTGCCTATTTTTTTTACATAAAAGTTATTTTTGTGATTTGAACCGTCACTTGCAAACCACACCTTATGCAAAGACTCACCCTTTTAAGGACATAAAGAATAAACAGTAATGACATGAGAAGGGCAAGCACCCACGAAAAATAACATGGAGGAATATTTTGCCACTACGAAGTTGGTCATATTTTCCTTTCTCTTTTGGCACTTTTTTATTGCCATCTCCCACCTCCATCAACTCAAAGCATAACTTCAGATAGAAGTCTTAATTTGGAATAGAAATTCTTTGAAGTCTGAGCAAAATTCAAAAGTTGGTGGATCCAAGTGATGTTGAAAAGATTAATTTTGGTGTTTGCTATGTTTTACTCTTTGTTTTATATAAACGTTGCATGAACCAATTTTATGTCTTGCAAAATCAAAATCCTAGACGAATTTTTTTTCTTCTCACACGCTTGATATTGAGTTAATTTAACTATTAAAAAAGGAGAGCTAAATTAGAAATTCTTATATTTTACTTTTGGCCTCTATTTTTTAGACTCTTAAAATCTGAATGATTTTTAAACCAAGTGATTCTTTGGAGGGGGGGTTGGGTGGGGGCAGAAGAAAACATTTAACTTATAATCTGATGAGGTTAATAAACAAAATTGGTTAACATTTGAGTACCAGTTAACTAGTTTAAGTCCTTGTTGTGAGTCTGTTAAGGAAAAGGCAGAGATAAGACTTTAAACGTTTAACAGATGGTAAGTGAATCAATAAAAAATTTATGTCATTGATTTATATAATTTTTATACTTTAAACGATAGGAACCATACCCAGACCAAAACCAACTTTCTGAGACTCGAATGATCGATGTGAAACCACCATAATTGTAACATTTATATGTTTAGATTTAATTGAGATCATTTCTCTCTTTCTATCTTTTTATATATTTTTATTTTATTTTATTTTATTTTTTTGGACCAAAAAAAAAAAAAAAAACCATAATTCTACCAGTCGTGTAATCAAAGGTTGATTTATTGGATAGTCAAAGAGGCGTTTTGCCCTTTTGTTGGTAATGTTTGTATAATGAAGTCTTAAAACTTTATTAATCAAACAATTGCTAATTGCATAATTTGCTTATGCACGCTTAACATAAACAAGCCATAATGCACATAGTTTTTTTTTTTAATTAATATTATACATATATATATATATATATATAGACATAAGCCTTTGCATTACAGTAACTCAAAGAGAGGATCGCTTTTCATATAACCAAAAATCTCTAGGAACACTAGTTATATTGGCAAAATGCATGCTAACACAAAATAGTGCATGCCTTCCATGTCATTCTTTATCAGCGCCCTACACGATTGAACAACAACAAGAGTTCTCACCCTTGGGGATGAAAAATGGTCTCAGTGCATCAAAGACCTCTTCTTTTGACTTTGTTGCATCAATCTGTGAGAACAATGCAGCAAAAAGAACTTGTAATATCAATCTTGGACGTCATTGTAAAGAATACAACCAACCAAATATATAATGGAGTTGTCTACATACCTTCCGCAACTTTTGCTTAGAGTCATAATGCTGAACAACCGGAACAGTTGATTCTCGAAAGATTCTAATCCGCTCCCTAATCGCATCAATGACATCGTCTTCCCTTCCCTTCATTACCCAGATATTTTTAGAAGAAAAAAAAAAAGAAGATAATGCAATATCAGGACACAGAACAGCTAAGATGTACCAAGTCAAAACAATGAACGCAGAGTCAAGGAAACAGTCATCCAACCTCATTTCTGCTAAGGGAACGCCTCTGCAACTCTTCTTCAGGACAATCAAAGAAAAAAACCAGGTTTGGCTCAATCATGGTCTGCAGAACCACCAAACTTCTCAGCAGGAAACAATCTAGTTTCGGGAACCATATCATCTATTTTAACAATAATGTTGAACTTGGAACACCATCCCAAGTTCCCAAGCCTACCCTCTAACTAATTTATTACTTGCACTTAGAAAGGGTAATATGTGCCTGTAGGCAGTATTACCACATTTCTGCTGTGCATTAATTGAATGAAATTAAATCTTTTATGGAAATCTCTGTCTAAACTAATCTATTGCCTGAATTAGGTACGAATGAACAAAAAAAAAAAAAATAAAAGGCATAGAAGGCTAGAAGGCATTCCAAGGCTGTAGCCTTCCACACCGTGGGATGTGTGAGAGGACTAGATGTATGAAGTTTTGATTTGTTTTTATATAAAAGTTATTTCTACGACTCAAATCCATGACCTCCAAATCACACCTTAAGCCAAGACTCGCTCCTCTAGTGACATATAATGAAGAAACAGTAATGGTATGGGGAAGATAAGGGCCAGGGAAAAGCAAATGTCCATTATGCCAATGTAATAAAATCCTTAAAAATAAGAAATAAAAAACACATATTGGAACTTTGAATCAGTATAAAAATCTTACACTAGTTTCAAAAAATTTTCTAGTTTCCTCATCGCGGGGGAAGCCATCAAAGACAAACTTGCCTTTGCAGCTTTCTTGCATTGCTGCACAAACAAGAGGCACAGTAATTTCTGGCGGCACAAGTTTTCCCTCTCTAAGCATCTTTTCAATCATGGCCCTATGGATCACAAAAGATAAAAATATTGACATTTAATTACAAGATGTTGCATATATTAGTTTGAAAGGAAGAAAGAATGATTTGTACACGAAGACCCCTATAAGTCAGATCTTGTTCAGATTCCACAAAGAATATATAGTAAAAGCATGCAATGGATGAACAAAGAGGCATTCCGTGACAAGTAACCAATAGACTAAATCCACACCCCCAAGAATAAGAAATTTAATGGCTGACTGCTATGAAAAAATATGATGCTTCACATTAGTAATTATAAATTTCCAAATGAATACATTGTGTGTTACTTACGCATCTTCAGAACCACTTCTGCTTGCTTTCCGCAGAATCTCTCCACTACTGAGGTGCGCGTAACCAAATTCCTTGGAGATTCTCGCACATTGGGTGCCTTTTCCACTGCCTGGGCCACCTGATCCAATAATAACTCCATAGGTTTCATCATTTTCCCATTAAATGGGAAATGAGCAATTAAGGGGATGTATTGAGTGGCTTTCGGCAGAAATTTCATGAAACAACAAAAGCTTTGCAAAACATTCTATTATTACAAGGTGTTATGTATTTAATCTAGAAATTTGACTCATCCCACACACATATAATCTGGTTTAGAAGGCAAGACCTCCCCCCCCCCCCAAAAAAAAAAAAAAAAAAAACCCAAAACACACCAACCCCAACAAAGAAAGCTAACACATGTAAAGCAAACAAACAAAAACGAGAAAGGACTCACCCAAAATAACAACCGCCCTAGGCTTCTCCTCAACACCTGTCTCTTATACACATCTAGATGTGTATAAGAGACAGCATATAATATGGTTTAGAAGGCAAGCCCCCCCCCCCCCCCCAAAAAAAAAAAAAAAAAAAAACCGTACACACACACACACTTACAATGAATGCTACTATATGTAAAGCAAACAAACAAAAATGAGAAAGGACTCACCCAAAATAACAACCACCCTAGGCTTCTCCTCAACACCATTCCCATTTAAGTCCTCCTGAAACAAAAGCAATAAGCCCTATGTCAATGTTTAGAAAAAATAAAAATAATAAATTGGTCGTATTTATTCACTTGATTGTAGAACAATCCGCATAAGTTGAGACAAACAGAGAGACAAAGCGACCAAAGTTCTTTGGCCTCAAATTAGTCAAGCACATTAACAGAGAGACAAACAGCTCATTGCATGTGTCACAGGCAATAGCAAAAATTACCATGGCTAGAGCACCAACAGAAGTTCCCATGAGTGCCTATCGTCTTGTGTCTTCTAGTTTTTTCTGGAAATTCAACAACATAATGACTTTTCAGGAATTTTTGTTTTTCTTAATGGCGAAGATGACAGAAGATTATAATCAATCTAGCAAAACAGAAAAATATAGATAACACAAAAAGGAGAGTAGTTGGTTACTCTTTTCTCCAGGTTTATCACAAATTCTGAACTGTAAAACAATACATTGCAAGCTTTTAAGCATTGACCCTTAATATTTTCCCGTGTTTTCTCAGAGACCAAACAATGGCAATGAAAATCAAGCCTTAGTAAATGGAAAAGCAATGATCCAGTAAAAGTATAAACAACTATAAGCACAAATGTTTCGGAAGAAAAAGCCAACCCACATATGAAGAAGCAAAAACACAAGAAACATTTGGAAAGAAGAAAAGAAAAAATAAAATTTGCTACAACTAAAAAATACAAATGGGAAGAGGAGAGGCACAGAACCTGTAGAAAGACTTGTACTGCTTGACCAACTGACAGATATTGGCACACAACATACATAGATATAGGCTAAACCACTTACTGGATGTCTATTTTAATACCCATTTATTGAAAGACTTCATAGAATAAGAAGAGACTTATGTTATATAGACGGTATGGAAAATGGAAAGGCGGCTTGACTAGAAAGAAAAACAGGCAACTGTTGAGTTCCCAGTAAAGAAAACAAAACGATCAATGCACTAACCAATTACAGCACCCCAAATAACCCCTCCCCCACCAAAAAAAAAAAAACGCAAACAAAAACAAGTGCATCAAAGAAGTGATCGTGGTCAACAAAATGCCAAGGAACACAGGTGATCATGATCAAAGCAAGCAAAAACCAAGTACAGCTCTCCAAATAACCCCCCCCCACTAAAAAGAAAAATAGCAAACAAAAACAAATGCATCAAAGAAGTGATCACGATCAAGAGAAGGTCCTAAAAATCAAGTCAAATATGTTTACAGATAGAAAGATGCATTCTTAGATGAACAGTAAAGCGTCTTTACCTTTGATGAAAGCAAAGGCAACAGAGCACAGAAATGATAGGGAAGGCTTGGAAGAAATAAGCATTTTAAAAAGGTTCTGCGAACTGTCTTTTTTTGTGTCTTTTTCTTTTTTTCTACATGTCCGTACATGTGGGAAAAGACAGTATAAGTAAAAGAAAGTACGTAAGTTATTCGACGCGGAGAGAGAGAGGGAGAGGAAGAAAACAAAATTGGGGTTGGCCTTATTGATTTAGAGGTTAATTGACCCAAAAAATCAATTCAAAGGTGAACACGTCATTAGTCTACAGCAATAAATTCATATGATGACGTGGTAAAATTTTTCTCATACAAATATATATATATATATATTTATTTTTATATTTTTTTTTAAGGACAAAACCAAGAAATTTATTAATTAAAAATATTATAATTTATTTTTACATCATTATGTATTGCGAAATATAACTATAAACCATTAATTGGAAACTCGGAACAAATATCTCCAAATTTTTAAAATAAATGATATCTAGAGATTAAATTTTTTATTTTTTTTTTAATTTTACTTATTATTATTATATATCTCCAAAAGTTTTGGGACCCTTAAAAAGACTTATTACATCACTTTTCTGATTTCATAATGTAAAATTGTGACATCGGCAAGAAGACTCATATTTCTACGGAGCCCCCACCAGGCAGCTTCCCCGCACCCTCGAGTTTGCAGAACCAGTCTACTTTGTGGACTGAAATTGTCATGCCGGCGATTTTCTCGGAAAATAACTTATAGACTATTTCAATTTTTTTCTTTTTTCTTTTTTTCTTTTGGCCTCAAAGTAGACCGGAAATTAGGGCTGAGGTGACCTAGAAACGTGTATTCTGAGAACTCTCCCCTCAACAAGATTTTGTTACATATTTCTTTGACTCTTTTGCCGTCCAAAGTAGGAGCTGGGCAGCAACATTTAACATTTTACTAAATGAGCTTGATAAATAAAGCATACAAAAATTTAAATTATTGCACATCATGTGTACCCACATACCTGCTTCTGCAGGATAAAATGTACAAAATGTCAGCACATATTCGTGAAATATATTTATATGTAAAAGCATTACTTATTGGTTATTTGTTTAAATGAATATTCTCAGTTTCTTTCATCCTTATCTATACGTTATGGGGTTTTTCTTTTCTTTTTATTTTTATTTTTTTTAAAAAAAAAATTACATCTTATAGACCCATCTTTTCATTCCAAATTTAGTTCAATCCGGATATTTGGGGTTTAATTATGAGCCGATTTAAACAAAATACAAACCTTTTGAGCATCTCTAATTATTATTATTTTTTTTCTTTTCTTTTTCTTTTTCTTTTTCTTTTGAGGGGTTGTGGGCAGTGGTGGGTGCACTTTCTTCAACAAAAGAATACCTTGTCTTTTTCCTTTTATTACTGAAGGGACAGTTGTGGTCCAGGCGTCATTATTAGGAAGTCCTTGTCTTGTCTTTTCCCTTTTTATTTTATTTTATTTTATTTTATCAGGTCCCTGATTTTGAATTCCTGAGGCACCACCTTCTATGCTAAGTTGCTTGCCCCGTAAGTTTGGTCACCCGATGAGTTGACGCGTTAACCCAGTGAATGACTGTTTCTGTATGTAAAGTTGTGCCGACCTTTGAGTCCTGAGGAAACTTCCCAGTAATGTGTCACCTAAGACTAAGAATCTCCCTTTCGTTTTCTAGTCTAGCCTATATGTGTGTATGTTCCTTTTCTTTTTTCCTCTGAAAATTTTCTGTTTCCCATTCTCTCTGTCATCTTACGACAAGCAAAACTTTTTTAGTTTATTAGGATTATTCTTTCACGGAGATTGCCCTGAAAATAAACAAAATAGAAAATGACAAGCCACATAATTTTATTTTATTTTTTAAAAAATAATAATAAAAGATACTAAAAATTTTGATAAAAAAATAATAAACACACATTAATATAAAAAAAATCTTTAATATATATATATATATATATATATATATATATATATATAAAGAATTATGAACTATTAAATGAATTTCGTAATTTTACTATGTCCCCAGTCTCAAAAAAAAAATAAAAATATATATATATATATATTGGAATTTGTAGAACCAATATAATAGTTGTAAGAGGGCGATAATTTTGACTAACCTTATACATTTTGAAATAAGTTCTAAAGTACCCTGTTGTGATCTTCTTTTGTGTATCCCCATAGCCAACGACTGCAACATGTGTTATTTACAAAATAATAATAATAATAATAATAATAATTTAAAAAAAAAAAAAGTTTTTGAACCCAGATGCACTTCATCAATGGCTGCTCAAAACTCTCTCTCTTTTTAAGGATTCCTTCCCTCATCCTTCTTTCCGATAACATTGACCTGTTGATCCTATTTGCAAGAACTCCATAGCTAGCCAAGAGTCTTTCAATATCATCAGCTTCTTTTCACGCGGGAGCCTCCCGTCCACACCAATACCATAATCAACCCCTATGACCTGTAACAAGTCATTCTTTGTCGAAGAGTTTTATATAGTATATTTGAAATTTCCAAAACAGTAATATTAATAAAAGAATATAGAAATCAGAGTTTTGAAATTCTATAAATTATTATATTATATTTTACTCTTTTTATTCTTAAATATTTTTATTATACAAATTCACATACTTAAATTTTTTATTAAAAAAAATTAATTATTTTTTATGCAGGTATAACAAATTAAATTTATTTTTTATATTTAATTAATATTAACATTATTATAATTATATTATTTTATTTATATATCACATCACATTTTTATTTATTACAATTATTTTAATATTTTATATTACATATATTATAAATATGTGTCTTTTATCAATTCAATTCATGCTTCTCTTTTTGAATATTATTTGGGACTCACTCTGATTACATTTAAACATAAGACATAAATTGTTGACCATTGGGTGTCTTTAAAAATCTCTAGGGGGGTCCCCTATGCAGGGGGGATTAAGGTACAGGGCTTTTGCTCCCAGGAGGTCAGGTCCACTCGACATTTACAATCAATGGTGCAGTGAGGTCCAAAGCATTACTCCTTGGAAGTTGCTTTTTATTTGTCTGCTCTGTTTTCTCAAACACCGAGACTCCTTTTATGCTAAATTGCTTCTTTTTTTTTTTTTTTTTTTTTTGTTCTTTTCAATTTCCATTTCCATTTTTCTCCTCTATTTTTATTTCTATTTACCTTATAAAAATGTGGGTTTTCTATGTTTTTATTGTATAGATTTAAAGAGGCAGCTACAAAAAAAAAAAAAAGAACAAAAGTAATTTTCTGAATTATTTACACAATCAGAAAAACTTATGAAAGCCAATTTTTTAGAAAAGAAAAATATATTTTTCTTTATTTTTCTCAATAAAAATGTTTTCCACTTTGTCTGTTGACATGCCTTCTAGAAAACAAAATTTTTTCCCAAAATAGAAAAAAAAAAAAAAAAGTCCCATTTTCTTACGCACCAACCAACTTTTAACTCTCAACTGGTAAATTCAATTAGATTCTGAAACCCCCGTGCATGGTCGATGCACCGACCCTTTGTCTTGTCGTTTTGGCACAAAAAATAAGAACATTGGAGAGAGACAGAGGGGGAATAGTAGAGAGAAACATTGTAGCCATTTTTATTGCTATGGATATCATTGTTGGAACATAATCACTCTATCAAGAATATGGAGGTAAAGGCCTCACCCCTTCTCTGTAATTTGCTAGGATTGAAAAGACATGGCACCAAAGGCCATCCAATTAACAGTAATACCTTTAAAAATACAATATAATGTAAGGCAAGCAACCAGCAAATACATCACCTGAAAAATAAAATATATGTAAGTGTTGAATTCTATAAGAGCATGTCAATCAACTCAGCTCAGAAACAGACTGCTTCACATTGCCAAACATTGCTTCATAGATTATCCCTAAACTCATTCACTGAAGATAACATTTTATTTAACAAGGAAAACTGCTACTTGATGCTAGAAACTTTGGATTCACCATTCAGGGAGCAAACCCCTCATCGAAGTGATATTGCATTAATTGTCCCAAGGCTCATTTGCTAACTCATGCAAAGTAACAAGCTCATTGTTCAGTAATATGAATATCAAGAAAGGAAGCTTAAACAGAAGGTATGAATGAAGAATGATCATAAGAACCCGACTAAAAAATTGCTATTTCGCAATCACAAACCCTCCAGCAGTTCTGTAATCTTTCGTTTAGGAGGTGATTATCAAACACTTAAAACTGCCATGCCACTTAAATGCCAATTTTTTTTTAATCCGTCCTAATGCCTGAAACTGTATCAACGTTTAAATCTGCTTCAATCTCTATAAAGCTTTTGCAGTCAGAAAGAAATCAAAGAAAAAGAAAGTATAACCAACAACTAAAATATCAGGCGTCATCGCTCATCAGAAAAGTACAAAAGGTCTAGTAACAGTAATACCTTACATAAGATTATGTTGATAACTCTGAAACAGATGCAAAACCTAGGCAGAGGCCTGCAAAGGCACAAAATATGAAAAGGCATAAGGGGCCAAACATGCAGATTAATTAGGCCACATCTCTGCATGCTAGCTTTCCATGTGCAGTCACCAATCAAAAGTTAGAAATTTAGAATATGACATGAAAACCTTGGAAAAGGAGTTAGAATGGGAAGTTGCTGGGACAAGAATTTCCAAATTTTCTCTTTGTTCTCTTCATTCATCAACAATGAAATTTAGCATGATAGAAAAGCTACCATTTACCTGAGTTTCCACAGAACCCCTAAAATATTTTGCCACAAAATCCTTACCTAAATCCAACTAAACACCATTACTAAGGGCCCTTTTGTGATTGCATCACAGGCCTAGAATTTACTGTCTGGCACCAGAACTGGTCCCCTAATGATCTTACAATATATCTACTGGCAGCTAGAATCAGTTTCCACAGATACAGCTCCACCACATAGACAAATTGGATCATATTTAAATGGCTGATTCTTTTTCAAAGCCTTTTCATAAAATGCATCCAGTTCTCTGGAAGCTGTAAACTGCAGAGGCTGTAACTATAGCATATACTGACCTGTATCTATAGCATTTACTGTTCATTACTATTACTGTGCCAGTAGCAAGAAACGAAAAGAAATTAATACATAGTCCATTCTTCTATTAGGAGCATTAGTATTACTCAAAGCTTGATTTCCTTCATACCTCTTTAATATTGGCAGCATTATGTAAAATTCATCTTCCAGATTTAACTTGCCATTCACTTGGAATGCTTACAAAATAGCACACCCATGATGCCTTACCTTCTCATTTTTTGGGGTTAAAATAGCTTTAACTGCTTCAAAAACCTCTTCGATAGGCTTCCCAGCATCAATCTAAGAAACAAGTGAATCAATCATTTAAAAGACCACTCAGTTTATTGACAAAGAGATGAATAGAAACCAAGCACATATCACCTTTCGAACTTTCCCCTTGGAATCATAATACTCAACCACAGGGAGACTGGAATCCAGAAAAACTTTAAATCGCTTCCTTATTGTCTCTACATTATCATCTTCTCTTCCCTTCATATTCCCAAAAAAGGAGATGGGGAGAAAAAGTTACAAAGGTCATACTCTAAGGAACATAAACTAAGATGAGGTCAAATTCACCCAACCTGGTTTCTGCTCAAAAGGCGCCTCTCCATCTCTTCTTCAGAGCAATCAAAGAATAGGACGAATTCTGGCTCAATCTTGGTCTGGATAACCATTAGACTTTTCGAAGTTAACAAAATAATCCCGAAAAATTAGCTCCAGGAGAAATTACTATGAAGAGGAATTATGCTGGGAGGGATCCCACAGAAGAGGAAAAGATAATCCCTATATATATGTGATATAACATTCTTTAAAGCTTCATACAAATGAAACCTGGGTTCTAGCCCAACTCCATTCACCCTCCCCTGCTTCAAGCTGGAGGTCAATAACATAAACATAAAAAAGGTGGGGGAAAAAGCAGGAGGCTTACAACTGCTTCAAATGCAGCACGGTTTTCCTCATTGCGTGGAAAACCATCAATTAAAAATTTGTCATTCCCGCTTTCCTGCATTGCTTTTTGAAGAAGCTTTATCGTCACCTCCGAGGGCACAATTTTCCCCTCCTTAATCATGTTCTGAATCATTGTTCTGTAGACCATAAAAAAAAAAAACAGATGTTTTGATGATAAGACAATGCAGAAAAGACCACTTAAAACTATAAACATCCATGAATACCCCACCTCCCCCACACCCCCCCAGACACGTACACTAGATATAGCAAGCATTCACCTAAATGCATATGGAAGTAAAAAATTGGTGGAACCTCTGAAAAGACCATAAAATTATGAAAATTCCAGAATGCCACACCAAGGGCTAGAAGACAGGATGCTTAATGCAGAAGATTTACACATGTAGGCACCAAAGATGCACAGATACAATACGCAAAGCCCAACTCCTTCTCCATGCTAGACATGCAGATGATGTAAGCAGATGATAGAACCTTCAAAGAACAGCCCTCAGATCATTCATCAGTGATTAAAAATCTGACCTTTCATGAATGCATAGAGTGGACCAAAAAATTTGCAAGTATTAATTTATGAGATCTAAATAGTTCCCAGCTCAACTGATTACCTTCAACAGAGACTTGTATTTATGATGTCTTCCAAAAAAAACAACTTTGGTTTTTGAGCAGTAACACAGAAAAAACATTTTTCACATTACAGAGACTGGATGAGTGTAATCATGTCCTGCTATTGACTTATAATTATACACAAAGACTTCCACACAGCAGAAGGCCAGAGTTACTCAAGGAACTCAACAACTCCAGTTTGCATACCCATTTTCAGAGCCAGATTTAATTTCTCCTCGAAGAAGGTCTCCAGCACTAAGATGAGTGTAACCAAAGTGTTGGACTATATTAGCACATTGGGTACCCTTTCCACTTCCAGGCCCACCTGATCAATCAGGAGAATAGAAACGATCTCAAAAGAATCATTAAGAATGGGAAGAAGAAACAAAGGATTTAGACAAGGACTCTATTTAACCAATTGACACAGTAAAAAATTGATGCAAAGATGCAAATGTCATTTATTCCCAATACAGAAACATAAAAGGAGAACAATCAAGACTGTAAAGGATGCACTGACCTCTCTATCCATCAAAATTCACAAAACCACATATCGACAATGCTACATTAATTAGTATGAAGCAAAAAGAATTTTACAAAATCAACTTAGATCTAGAAAAAAGAAATTGAGGACACGAAAGACAACATTCTACCAAAGATAATTGGTTCATTAGATCTGAACTGACAAATAAAAAATATGCTCACCCAATACAAAAACAACTGTTGGCTTCTTCTCAGTCATGCTTCCGTTCTGCTCCTGCATCGGGCTACATGTGTCATATGCCAACTTCCATAAAAGATATATGTGCAGTACAAAACCATTTTCAAACAAAATGCTAGTTTACACATAAAGGCAAATCTGAATAAAACACCACAATATATGTACAAGTTCTCCACTGCATTTCATTACTGCTTTCAAGGATTTATAGATTCAGTTGCTTAATCTCGTGAGTCATTATACTAGACCATTAGAAAGAAGGTATAATTCCATTTCAAAGTACCCTCAAGTACAAATAAATAACTTGATAAATATCAGCCAAAGTTTTCTTTTTAATTCTACTTTACTGAATTCTGCACTCTTTATCTTTCACAATAAGAGGAACATTTTCAAATACAGCTCAACTTATCATTGGATTGAAATTTAAGCCATTTAGAGGTGACAAATGTAAATGAAAATCCATGTGATGACACCAAAGGAACTGTTGAAATGTTACCTTTCTTGCAGCATCAACAGCGGATCCCATGAGAAATAACTAACTTCTCAATATAATCTGCACAAACAACAAGGATGTATCAGAATTTAAACATAACAAGGATTCAACTCTGAGAGCAATCAGCCATACCTAAGAAAATTTAGATGTGTCTCATAATAAATGAATAGCATATTTTTGTATTGAGATCTATTAATCAAGCAATAAATACACAATGGTTTCATTCAAATAACATCAATTTTTATGACTAAAAGAAGAGAATCAACCACGCAATGTAGAACATGCTTTTGATGCCTTTTTTTTTTTCACATCACAAACACCCCAGGCACCTTTAAACACACCAATTATGAAGCATGCCACTAAACTGGAATTGATCCACATGATCTGCATACATATTCCAATTTAACAGCCCCCAATTTTCTTTCTCCTTCCCATACACAGGATCAGGCCTAATTATGCTCCCCCTCTTCTCAAACAAGAAACTTCAATCTTGAATCTTGGATTCTGATTCGGCTACGATTACACCTATTTCCAGAACAACAAAGCCGAAGCATAAAACAGCGCCAAGCACCAAACGTACATCAAGCAGAAGGCTCATCAGATCCAAATCACGTCATTTAACCAAAAGATTACAACTTTACATATTTATTCAAATATCAATCTGTTTTCTCATAAACCCAAAAGCTAATCTACAGATCCAATCAAAACTTTGCGAGCGTAATGAAAAATGTAAGGCCCAAGATTCGAATTGAATCGCAGAGAGTAAAACAAAGAAAGAAACTGAATTACATTAACGCACAGAAAGATCTCATACGAAAACCAATTGAAAAGAAAAGAAAAGGAGATCCAGAGGCTCACCTCCGAGTGAGAGAGGAGAGAGAGAGGGGGGAGGAGTGGAGGGAAATGAGATCTGGAGTGAGTGAGAAAGCGTTTTTGAAGGGAAATTCGAACAAAGCCACGCGAGTTTTAAGTAGAGACAAAAATAATAGTATAAACAATGTTTGGTTTGAAAACGCTAACTCCAAACGAACACCAAAGGCATCTCCTCCATTCCATTTTATGAGCTTCGGGCTTGGGGAGGAAAATACAGTTGGCTTTTGGTCGGTAGGGGTTGCCAGCTCGACGGCTAGCTCAGCTCACCTCCCCCTCGTGGGAAAAAGAAAAAGAAAAAGAAAAAATAAAATAAAAATAATATATATATATATATATATACACTGAAAATGTGAGATTACAGTGTTGGGAACGAATTTCTAGATTTGATATCACAAAGTTTGGTATGAAAATATATAAAATAATAATAATTGAATTTTGACTTTCTTCTGGGGGAACGACATAATTACTCTTGCGATATTACAATTTAAATATTAATATTTATATTTTTAGTTTGATAAGATAAATGAATATTCAGTATTAAATATTATACTATCAGTGTATTAAATTTATATTATACCATAAGTGGTAGAAATAAAAATCGAATATACATATTGTCTACGCTAAATCATAAATAATGCAATTTTATCTATATTACACACAACAAATATAATTTGATTTAGAGAATTATAATCTAAATATTAATTATAAAAATGTATAAATAATATGAATATTAATATTCATATTTTAAATTTAAGTAAATAAAATTTTGATATCTAATGTAGAATATCTTTGAGTTTAAATTATTGTACTCATAACAAATAAATATAGAATATATTACGCCATGTTGTTGAGAATTTTTACTTAAAAAGGAATTTTTAAAAGGAATTATAGGATTTACTTAAAAATAACAAGATATTAAGATATTTATATTATTTTTGTCTTTGTATTTATATGTGTATTTATAATAAAAAAAATTAAATAATTGAAAAAAATATTTTAATATTTAATGAGAAAAATATTTTAAAATAAAAAAAAATAATTCACATATTTTTTTAAATAATTTAGTATTTGTATAGATTAAAACTAAATGCAGGAATGTAAGATTACGAAAGCTCTAAAAACCCATATATCTTTAAAAAAAGGTTCCATATTTTTTATCCAGTGGTATATGAAAAATTAAATGCTGAGACACACAGCATATTCCATGGCCAGTGAAAGAGGCAATGGGCCCAATGGCAGTTTGTTTTCTTTGGCAACCAGTACAGTACAAGGTGGCTGAAATTCTCTTGGTAGGGCATCTATTTTCCTGGAGGCAGAGGCAGCCCTGGTTTTGGAATCTTTTACCTCACCATTGGACCCGAGGCTCTGCTAACTTTTCATAAGCTTTAGCATTTTCTAGGTTTTGTAACAGTAAACTACTTTATTGTAATCATAAAATTACATGTTCGTATTATAAAACCAAGTCAGAACACAAGCGCCCAAAAGGGTAACATTTTGTTGAGCTTATTCTTAAACTTCCCTTACTCAGATAACCTTTCACAGCAGAACACCAAAGCAGGATTCCACCACAAGCACCGAAAAAGGTGACATTTTGTTAAGAACAATCAGAGGATTCTCTTGACGTAGCCAACCCGTAGACCACATTGAACGTAGCTTTAAAATGGTCTATTTAATGGTGGCCATGTTTCCTATACCAAGAGGAGAATAAAAACCAGAGAAAAACAAGACATTGGATTGAAAATATGGGGCTAATAACAACGATGGCAGCCCATGGTGGGCATGAAGTGGTTTTTCTACCCCCCACAACAATTTGCACATTTGCAAGCAACAAGAATGTTCAACAGATGACAACCAACAAAATGTTAACACAAACAGTCAAAATAATAATAATAATAATAATAATAATAATAATAACTCTGAATCATCATTATATGATAAATTAGACAGAGACCTATAGGTTTCCAGATGTAAAAGCCACGCACAATGTTACAAATATTAAAAAAAAACAAAAAAACAAAAAAAACCAGCACACAATAAATAATGGATAAGCCAGCAGAAAAAGAATCTCAGCTGTCAGAAGACTCCGAACTGTTGGTTCAGATGAATATAATACAATGTATGTAATCTACAACAAAACCTGCTTCAGCGAGCCCATGATACAGAATCAATCTCATCCCTTGCTGACTTGTATAACTCAAGCCTTTTTGCACACTGTTGCCTCCTTTCCATCAATGCTGGGTCTTCGTCTAACAATTGTGCCAGCTGCTTAGCCTGAAATAAAATTTCAAGGTTACCGATGGCTATCAATAAGTGACATTACATGTTTAGTAAAGACTGTTCTCTGCTCTAGAATTTCATGGCAGAACATCATGAACCATCAATAATGGAGTATTTATAAGAAATGAACTTGACACCATAATGCAAAGATATTACAACCAGTGCATGTCAATGAAATTTTTATTTTAAAACAAGTACCTCCTTCTTCCCTATCTGTGTGTAGAAATGATTCAACAAAGATTGCTTGGCCTCTTTTACTTGGCAATACACCACGGCCTTGGGAATGGTGGTCTTGAGCGTCTCAGACACCATAACAACATAGGAAGAAACATTTGAAGCAATCCTTCTGAAATGCCCCTCTGTATATCTGTCCACAGACACAGAAGCTGGACCTCCTCCTGGATTTCCTCCCTTCTCCACTTCCTGTGGAAGCTTCCGGAAGAAATCTACAGTTAGGTACGAGGATTCCATGTCCACCAATCGAAGGACTGTCTTCCTGCCATCCTCACGGAACCTCTCCAAGGCCTCATTAGAAGCAGCAGCTATTTCAGCTTGCAGTGTTGGAAAGCGCTTCAATTCCTTTTTTGGTCCAGTTAAAACCAAAAAAATGTTTATGTGCTCCTTGGTCAAAAAAGACACTAGTTATAATAGATAAAAACTATAGTGCACGTCTTTACCTGAGTTTCTCCTATTGACTTCCTCACAAGCTCCTTCAAGACAAAGTGAACCTAAATTGCAAATTTTTAAGTCAGTAAAAAATATCTGGAAAAAATTTTCCATCTCAACAGCTTCCACATAATTTAAGTAAAATATCAGAGGGAAACAAATAATAGGCGCATCAAAAAGAAAATTTGATAAATTACAGCATCTGCAGAAGCTTCAGCTGGGCCTCTAAAATAACCCAATGCTCCTTCAATCAGACGCCGATAACCTTGCTCTGGAGCAATGAGATGTGGCTGATAGCCATCTGCCTCTGAGACCACCCTCCTAACATTTTGCAATGAAAGATGCCGATCAAAAGGAAGCTTCCTTAGAGCAGCAGGTAGCTGATTGTCAAAGACACCATAAATTCGATCACCTCCAGGTCGCCTATGATTGAGATAGGACATCACTATCAGAATGTAACATTAGTAAGGGTAGAGATGAGCTACACCGCTAAAATGATGTGCATAAAAGCATCTTTTATGTCCGCCTTGTTCTATTGACTTTCCTTAGATCCTTTACATGCAATTTAGTTTTTATGTAGCAGTTGCATGCATCAATTCCCGCTCCAACGCAGAATCTCCCCACAGTTTGTCACCAACAGAAGAAACAAAACATGTCATTGACTCTCTATACATATTGCACAAATAAGGTACAAGGCCTCCAGTCCTTTCTTTTTTAATAATAGCCCTAATTAGTGTTGAAATTTAGACTCCTTAACTCTATCTGACTCTGGAGACTATGAGAGTAAGACCTCTCGGAAAGGGAAAAAAAAAAAAGAAAGCCAAATGTTTGAAATAGAGGCATGCCTAGAAATGGACATAATCTATTATATTATTCAGCGAATAACTATTGCATTAATCTTTTTAATTGTAATAGAATTTGTGTTTTGAATATTTAAAAAAGCAGAAGAGTCCATGTTTACCCTCCATCAAGATGCTCCTTGAAAATCCGGTCAAATGCACGACAAAGTTCCAAAATTGTGTACAATTGAGCCTGAGCACAAAAAAAAAAAAAAAAAAAAAGAAAGAAAGGGGGCAGGGGCTAAGTTAGGCAACAGGAACAGCATGCTGGTTTACAATGATTAGTAGGCAAGAAATCAGACACTCACCCCAGCATCAACAGCAATGGGCCTACCCAGATGGTCCAATTCTGATTCCAACTCATCAATGCTTTTGTTTATCATTGATGTGATACTTGGTATCCGAGACCTAATCACGGCTTCCAAGTGCTGAACCAGGGACATGCAATTAGAATGAAGCCTAAATTTTGAAAAAGGCAAAAGAAATTGCAGCCCATAGATCCCAAACCTTTGAAAGGAGTTTCGCAAGATATTCTGAACCCATTTTATTGGCTAAGTGTCCATAGTCGGGGCTGGTTGCAAAGTACTCCCGTTCTTTCCGCCTAGCAATAATCATATCAACATTCCTATTGATGTCAGCTTGTGAACGGTTGACAATGCCCACCCAAGGGTGTTGAAGCCGATAAGATCTTCCTTCAAGAACCTAGAATCAGAACAATATGAAAAAATGTTATCCTTGGCTATGGAAGAAGCAATGCCATGGCAAACAAAAGATGCCACCACCTTCCCCAAGAGACAGAGGTAGAAATTACATCTAAAGCATTAGTTCCTTTGTCCATTAAATCCAGCTTTGTTAGCACGCCAAATGTCCGCTCTCCTGTAAAAATTAGAAACAACAATAAATAATGAAGACCGATTTGGGCAGAAAAGTATGTAACTGAACCTTACAAACAAAATTTAAGGAGGCATACCTGAGGGATCCACTTCCCTGCCAAGTTTAATTGCATCAGATGTTGCTATGTCTTGATTGGCAGGAGATATAGCAAGTATTATGCAATTTGGCTGTCAACATACGGCATTGACCAATTAGGATAAAAAGAAGATGAATCACAGAAAGCTCCCACACTTCCATAAAACATGAAAAAAAGTTGCAGCTTTCATTTCCTATCTTACACCTACAAGCAACACAACACTCCAGATCTTATGCTACTCAGAAATATTATTTGAAAACTTCTAGCAGCATATTCATTTGATCCTATGTTCCTAAACACAAGTTGCTAGGAATTTAGTTAGAACACCATGCTTCTGTGAGATTCACTCATCCTGTAAGTTGTAGTTCATTGAAGCAAATAAAAAGAGGACAAGAGAGACAAAGAGGATTTTTCATGTGCAACTAAAGTAGCCAATATTCTAATCTAGAAACTGCAACTAACAATGTGGATCTCACAGAAATTTACACTCATTACAAGCTGATCAAATACCATGTCATTATATTGTCATCTGTGGTCAAACAATTCTCACACTGTAGCAAGTAATTTACACTCATTACCTTTTCAACATAGCTACGGACCATGTTCTCAATGTCTTCAACAACACTTTCAGGCTGTCCCTCTGAAAAAATAATTGCATTTGTGCATGAGCAAAATGTTGAAATTCAATCTGGCAGAAATAGAAATCAAAATGATTAATGAGGCAGAACATACCAACAGCAACTTTTGTTAAACCCGGCAAATCAATCAGTGTTAAGTTGACAACTGCCAGTGACACAAACCATAAAACGGTGAGCAATTTGAATGCAGTTTGCAAACCAAAGACTAAGGTAAACAGTAAGTTGAGATGGAACAACCAGAAGATTTAAAAGACAAGGAAGTTAGATACATACCATTTGGAGAGTAGATACTGAGATGGATAGGAACAGGCGATATCTGTTTAGCTTTACCAGTTAGTCTATCAGTTTCATCCTGAATTTCCTTGCGAACCAGAGCTGCAGAAAGCAAAGGCAAATAATTATTTCAATAAGAAAACGACATCTAATCAACAGATAATCCAGGAAACAGAAAACTGCTTCGGGGAGAATAAGATTCCAGCAAATAAGTAAAAAGGGCAGTCATTTCTACAGAGATAAAAAAGATCAATTATAAAAGCAATGTGAACATACAAAAATCAGTAAATCGTCTCCTAGGCAAATGAAGAAACTCGGCATACTCCTGTGATCCTTCATCGGTCTTATGAAGCTGCAATACCAGAGGCCTCCTCGTCACAATTCCTACAATATTCATGCAACATATCAACAATTATCCATCCCAATTCTCTCGAGGTAAATGAGCCGACGAGACAAGCATATTATCTCATAAAAAACAAGACCAAAAGGCGATGCACAAACCTGATCCTCTGGGAAGAAAGTCTCGACCCACTATACTCTCCAAGACAGAAGATTTTCCTGAACTCTGTTTTCAATAACCAAAACCCAAATTCATTATAAAAAAAAAAAACCACAAAATTCCACATACCCAAAAAAAAAACATAAAAGAATATCAATTTAAGTTATCTATTTTTCTTTTTCTTTTTTCTGAACCCAAAAATAAAATAAAATCTCTCTGCCTCCTCCCTGAATGAACTTCCACCACTTCCAGACTAGAAACATCTATCAAAGCAAAAAAAGAAAAACCCAAAAAGAAAAAAAGGTTGCCCTTTACTTTCTGAAATGCCAAGAAAAAACTAAACTTTAAAAGATGATGATGCTAGAGAGAGAGAGAGACCTGGCCACCGACGACAGCTACGGAGGGAAGGGCTTCCCAAAGAGAAGAGAAAGAGCTATCGTCAGCACCACCGTAGTCACCAAGAACCGTACAAGCTCTCTGTATCCTATTCACTAACCCAATCAAGCTCTCCATAGTCGTCATCCTCTTCCAATCCCGAGCCAACAAATTCCAAAACCCTAGTTTCCTCCTTCAAAATAGAACCAACAACAACAACAACAACAACAACAACAACAACAACAACAACAACAACAACAAGAAGACGAAAACACACCACCCCACGACAAGAACGAAGGAAGGAAGAACAATTGAGAGGCTAGCACCGAGGAAGCTTCTTTTTTGACTTGAAATGGACGCTTACAGAGATAACCAAAAAATGGGGAAAAAAAAAAAAAGTTTGATTTTTATTGCTACTTTTTATTGACCGTTGATTTTTTTTTTTGGTTGAAAATTAGTGGCTGCGCATTTGCCTGTCTCTTTAGATGCGTCACGGTCAGTGTCTTTCATATACATGCACGCAGGTGCATTTTGTGTTGTCGTGTGTTGCTGTTGCCTTGCCTTTGCCTCTCTTTTTTTTCTTTTTTGTTATTTTTTATTTTTTGAAGGTGGCGTTTTGAATTTTGAAAATTGACCGTTCCAGGTGGTGGACCCCATTTCCTCCCAAAACAGATAATGCCGTTTTCTTGTAAGGACTCTGTTGGATTCCCATGGCTGGCAGCAAGTAACTCTTTTTTTTTTTTTTTTGTGTCAATTGTAGGTAAATAAAAGTAAATGTGTAACATATTTTTAGGTTTTTCTTAAAAATAAAATATATATATATATAAAAAAACATACTTTTAGGTGTATGTGCTACGAACTAACATTTGATAGGTGCTAGTGTGATACAATTTACTTCACTTAAATTAAAAAATTTTATAAATTAAGAAAAATTAACTAAGACTTCACCAAATAATTTGCTAATAATATAATTTGTTTTAAAGTATGTCATAAATATAAATCTTTTGAAGAGATTATTTAAAGAAATAACTTAATTGTCTAAATTAAGCATGGCACGAGGCAATTATGCATGAAATAACAGATGTGAGTATCACTTGAGCATTATATTTAATTTTTGTTACTTATTTACTCTCAATAATTTGAAATTTTTTTTAGGGGGGGAAGAATTTGTACTTTAATTATTGTTATTCTTTAGTTTTGATAAAAATTAATTACCCTTCTTTGTTTTTTTCTTCTTATTTATTTTTATTATTATTATTTAAATTCTTTCTTCCCTTAAAATGTTTTAGGTTTTTAGTTTGATTACATCAATGTATGTTTGTTTTATATATTTATTTCACTTTAAATCCCAATTAATTCGATTTGGGAGTAACTTAGAAAGATTTAAAGTTATTTCTTCAAGTTTGTTCACCATTTTTTAGATTCTTAGGCTTCTCACTAGTTTCATCAATCTCACCTACTAAATAAAAAGTTTGCTGAGGGAGACCGTCTAATTCTCTCCAAACCAACAATTTAAACCCTCCTTTTATTTTAAACAAACCAATACATTTTCCATAATATGATTACATATGAATCTTTTACTTATGATTATAATCATTTTGGATGGGAATTGTATTTTTATTTTTTTTTTTGTTTTAAATGGTAAATTATAATTATATTAATCACTATATTTTTGTGTTAATATTAAAGGTTACTTATTGTTATTTTCATCTAAATTCTCAAAACAAAAAAAAAATAAAGTATATCGTTTAAACACATATGAATTTAAATAAATTTATTTTATATTTAATTTTAATATTAACAAATTTAAAATTTAATACGTTTGTGGGGGGTTTTGGAGGGGGGGGGGAGAGTAACAAGTAAGAGAATTTAAACTTAAGCTAATACGAAGAGAAGGGCACCAAATTACAAACTACCACTTTATGTTGTTTTAATGTTGTAATACTTTGGAAATGGTTAAGATAAATTTGTTTGTTTTATGTTATTTTACAAGCTCGTTCTCATATTCATGTTGTAGTTTTTTTGAGCTCGACTACGTCTATGAGCGTCTGTTTTCAATAATTATTTCTTTTACAATTTTTTTTCTTCTTCTTTTTTTATATAATTATTTTTTTTTGTCTTTTTTTATTTTGTTTTTCTTACTTTTAGCTCACAAGTTGTCAAAATAAAAAATAACTATGGGAAGCAACTAAATAAAAAAATATATTTATTTTTTTTTCTATTTTTTAACAAAATATTAACTTTTTCTTATTTCTTTTTTCTTTTACTTCTTCTTGTATTCAATTAGGCAATAGTTTTCTAAAGAGATTTATATCATTAAGTAAGAAACTATAGATTGTAAATGTTAATCTCATCCTAGTAGTCCATCTTGCTCTTTTTGAAACTTGATTTGTCTTAGCTAAAATAAGTTAATAACCCATCACCAAAACACCTTAATATGAAATAACTAAAAATTTCAATAACCTAAATTCTAAATTACCAAAAATTCAATTAACCTAAAATCAAAATAATTCAAATCTGTAAAATTGGAAAATCAAATAACCCCAATTCGCTAAACCCAAAACTTGTAACAATCTGAAAAATTAGAGTCTAATTAGATATAGTTTTATCTAATTAGAGTCTACCCAATTTATTTTTATTGAAAAATAAAAATAGCCTAATTTTATGTATGTTAAATTGCTATGATAAACATCCATTCTTGATCCACAAATGCCAAAATTTGAAGCTAAAGTTGACAATAGATTATGAAGGACATAAATGTTCTCATTTAAGTGTCTTCACCACATCTTTTATCTTTCAAAAAAAAAAAAACAATAATAATGCAAATATCATTTTTATTTTCTAAATGTTATGAAATTGGTTTTCATTTTATTTAAATTCAATTTCTCTTTTAAAATTATATAGAACATTGAAATAGGATTATTTCATTGGTTTTGAGGTAGCATTCAATCAATACCATCGAGCACATATATTAGATATAATTACTATAATGTAGTATTTAAAAAAATTATAAATCACATTATGTTAGGTAAATATTTTTATCTTTTTTTTTTTTCTTTCTTTCTTTCTTTAAGGTAAGATTGGACCAAATATCATATAGAATTATCAAGGCTCGAATGTTAGACTTTAGCATATTCATGTAAAGTGTCCCTTCCTTTGCACTACAACGTAGACCATGTCCTTCAAAATGCTTATTTTAAGATTTAAGGTGTTCCCATGCAATGAATTCTTTTTTTTTTTTCCTGTTTTGATTAGTCCACGAATATAATGTTGTGCTTGTTTCACCATTAAACGTCCAAATGACAATTTTGTTACGTATGATTAGGTGCACAAACCTGATCCTTGGGGAAGCAGCAATTCACAACTCACTTCACCTTCCAAGACAGAAGATAACCGGAACCAAAGAGGAAAGCAGGAAGCCCAAATATACTCATTCCTTGTTTATTTTTCATGGTGAAATTTTGACCTGATAACGGGAACTTGGCACTGCCCATTGTCGTAAGCCAAGTTTGACTTATTGAAATTGAATAGATTTTATTCTTTCTTTCTTTTGAATTGTAAAGTGTATATATGCAATTGATAATATGTATATATACATATATGGTCTTTTAGGTAATGAAATACTGGTAAGAGTTTTTAATGCCTTCTTTCTCTAATGTTTATCTATAGGTTCGTAGCTCATTAATTACTTTTGATTGATCAATAAAATCCTTCCTACCTATTGCAAGTAGGTCTATCTCGTTAATGTTGGTGACCCTGATCCTGATCCCCTTAAAGAAAACCAAGACTAAACCTGGATGGTAGCAATATAATTACACAAAAAAGAACCCTTTTTAACTTGGATAGTAAAATAAACTTAGATGCGAAAAAGATGGTGGAATTCATTGGTTTGATCTAGCCTATTTTGTGCACATCAAATACAGCCTTCTTCTTCTTTTTGTTTTTGTTTTTTTCTTTTTCTTGCTGTATTGATAATATGTAGTCTGTCTTCATGTTTATTAGCGTCAGAGAGAGTTTATTCTTTAATGGTAGCATTAGACACTGTTAGTTTGTAAGACTTAACTTACCTCTGTTATGTGCTCACTAATAGGTTAAGACATTATATTTATTGTGTTATTGGATAGCAAAGACAGGTAGGACCACCCAAGTCTCGATTTTTTATTTTTTATTTTTATTTTTCACGTACGAAAAAAGCACAAAGAAATTTGACAACAAATTATCTATTAAAAGAAAATAAAAATAAAATATCTCAAAATAGCTACTTAATTTGAAGGCGTTTCACTCGATTTTAATGTGTTCTACTCAATTTCAAACTTTTGACTAACTTGTTACTCAAAAACCTAAAATTGATTAAAAACTCCAATAACCACTTGTAGTACTACTATATCTTGGACTTTTTGAGTGAATATGTTACTTAAAATATCAGAATTGAATAAAAAAAATTAATGAATTAAGGAAAATAGCTCAATTTTGAGTAACTACTCAATTAACTGACACATTGCTCAAAATCTCAAAATTGAGCGAAATCTTAGGAAATTAAGTTGTTACTCAAATTTTAAGGTGTTAAAAGAAAGCATGCAATTACTAATTCAAAGAAAGCATATGATATTGTTTCTAAGCAAGTGTCATGGGGTGCAACACATAAGAAGAATATATGCATTTTATTTAGTAATATAAGTGAGGTAGGTGTGTGAATGAGCATTAACCCTTGTGAAGGCAATATGAGGTCAAAAGAAAGAAAGAAAGAAAAAATAGAAAAAACTTCTCAATCACAGTTGGTTCCCATGAGGGATCTCTGCTCTAAATCCTTTTCTAATTTAGTTATAGATGAATTAACATGCCATCTTCAAGATGATGTTTCTTGGTGTATTTTATTTGTAGATGATATGGTCTCGAGAAATGAGACCAAAGAGAGATCAGATAAATTAGAATTATGAAGGTATAATTTAGAATAAAAGAGTTTTGGGTCCACTCGAACAAAGACAAAAATATATTTACGTAATTTTAGCAATGTTAGGAAAATGATGTAATACACTATTTGAATAAAATGATTTAATGCAATCACTTTAGTCATTAATGCTCTATTAATTAGATAAACAAATAAATAAATGTCGAGAAAATTCACGCAATTAACTCCTAATTGGGAGTAAGACACTGTTCTTTGTTGTCGTTGTTTTTGTGTGATACTAAATAGCCAAAAAAAATAAAAAATAAAAAACTGAAAACTAAAACTGGAAAAGTGTTTTCTCCTCAGCCTGTCATACTTCATTGACTATGCTTGGAAATTCCCTATAAATGAAGCCAAATAGATAACAATTGCAATCCTATGTATACCAGAATCCAAATTCCTAACAAATCCAATGCAAGGTGACCGCACTAGCAATTTTTCTTAAGCATTTAGCCCTCAATAGGGATTGTATACATTGTATATTGCGATGCATGAGGAATGCTTATTGACAACTTAAGAGCAGTGATATGAGAACTAATTAAGAATTTGTTGAAACGATTACTTACCGAAGAAAAATGGGGAAAAAAATATTTGATTTGATATGCATAACAACAAAGGTAGCCATCACTATGTTGATAAGCAGAAAATGGCTATTATGGCCATGGCCCGCCGGTAAATCTCTCTTTCTTTGTTGAGGGGTTGAGTGTTCAATCCTTCTTAAAAACAAGAGTTGGGTACTCTGGTTCCCACATATTGTTCTTCACATATTCCTTAATTTCCTCCTGCAAAGCAACTCAAAAAGTTTTAAAATGCACTCCCAGAAGGCTCAGACACACGCACGGGCGTTAACACGAGTGCACACAAGGTAATCAAAAGCCACTGCATAGTCATATGAACCAGATTCAACTTCCCAGTCTTATGGGTTTCAATTTCCTTGGGATTAAAAAATAGTGAGAAAGTTACCCAATGATTTGCAACCCTTCATGTCAAAGTCCAACTCAGTCCCGCTGAAAGATATGAATAGTTTTTCATAGCATTGCAAAATTTATCCACCGTTTTCCCATTTCAATATTTGGTAGTGCTTTATATATTCTTTACCATCTTACCCTGCTACGAGGACTCCAAGAAATGTTTCCTCACTACGTGCAAGTACTACTGTTAATTCATCTGTCCTAAATGAATTTTCACTTAATGCAGGTTCTGGTTATGTGGTAAGATAATCCACAAGCATCACATAAACAATCAAACTTCTTCAATGATCATACTATTTCCAGTATGTGGGATGGTCTTTCAGAGTAACAATAAACACACCTCATTCAGTTTTAGGAGCTCACGAGAATCCATCCCACGGTATCCTTCTGCAAGATCTTCTACAATTGCTTCCTTCACCACTGCCGCAGCTACCTCCTTTGTGATGTCTCGTATTCTGCAAACAGTTAATAGGTCAGAAGCAGGCAAACTGATAGATCCCAAAGCCTTTCAAGGCCCATGTGAGAAAAGCAAAAGTATAGGAAGAAGCCGGGTTGTGTACCTAGATATTGGAGGGTATATGATCCCATTCAGAACCTCATCATCTGTCATATATGCTGCTAGGCTACAAGATCCCCAAACTAAGATCAGAAAGAGTATCATGAAAAAGTGTTACTGCAACAACACAAAACTTTATGAATGATTTTCCTGGAGTATATGTATCCTCTTCTTAGTGCACTGAATACTTGGTGGCCAGAGCTTTGTTGCAGGATATATCCCATGACCCTCAGCTGACTTGTATTTCTTTAGATTCAATCTCACCAACACTATACATAGATTATTGTCACCTAAATGATCGACCTTCACTATACATAGGAATGACCAGGACAAATCTTAATAGATCTATGTGATATATGATTGTCACCATCACTCTTCAAAGATATGCCTTAGCTAAAAGAAACTAATGCAGAGGGGGTAAAAGAGAATACCATTCGGCTGCTGCCTGTAGCATGCCATCAGAGATAATCCTAGCTCCAGAGAGAAGAGTCCCAAGCCCAATGCTGCAGAGACAGAGGAATGTATCATTTTTGGATACAAGCACACCCGGGTTAAAAAAACAGAAACACAAAACCTTAATCCCAAATTTAACTGGGGTCAGCTAAACATGGATTTGTAAAATTTAGAGGTAGAACTGACCCTGGAAAGAGATACATGTTATTACCCTGGTTGCAGTGCCCAATATGACCATTTCCTGTGGCCGTCAAAATTTAATAGTGTTTCCAATCAGGTCCACATTTTAAAATAGATGCCCAAATGAGAAATGAAAAGCCAAAAGAAAAATAAATGGAAAACTATAATGTTAGGTAAGTCTATAAGATCAGTATCCAACTCAAGGTAAAAAGAAATTGAAGATTGCATTTGGCACCAGATCATAACAAAAGCATTAATGATTCATCACTGTTGAATCAAACTAGACACAATACTTGCCAAGATCCACGTCTTTGAAAGGACTACCACTTGCAAATATGATGTTGTCACCCACAATGGAAAAGGCCTCTTCAGGAGTGCATTCAGCTGTCCCCAGCGAAGAAGACGAGAGAGAAGAAGCATACAAGTGTGCTTTAGGTCTGAGTTAGTAAGAATAAATAACCGAGCATTTGTTTTTACCAAGAGTAAAGGATAGAAAAATACAGTACCATTTTTTGTGGGGTTTGACATGGCAAAGATAGCTGGCCTTGTTGAAGTTGATACTTTAAGGGCCTCTAATACCTAGCAACAGTATACATAACATCAAGTTCGCTTAATATTTTTCCCACCAACAAAATTGGAAAAAGAATGAGAAACATGGAACAACAACAGTCTTATACAGGTGCAATCTCTAAAATCCATTCAGAAGTTCCTGTCAAACTCATGATTATCAACTGCACAAAATAAATCCAATTCTAACATTATTTGCTTTCTAGCATATGTTCTATACCTCTTTTGAGAACAATCCTCCAACTGCAGACAATCCAAGAAGGACATCAGGCTTCACTTGTTGCACCTGTTAAATGAGAAGAGCAATGTGGAAGCAATAATAATCCAGAAAGTAAAAGACATGTATCCCATTAAACAAGTCATTATCTGTAACTTCCATCAAGATTGATGCTTTTTACATTCAGTATTGATGTGGCTATAGTTTATGATACGTGCAGTAGAAAGTTCTACCAACCACTTCCACAAGACTTGATCCTTCCTTCAATCCTTGACGATTAGCTTCTTTTATCTTCCTCGCAAATGGCAACGCATTTGGTTCAATAGTTTCACGTTCATCTGTGATCAGACCCTGGAAAAGCATAAGAAATAAGGGTAATTATCTAGTATAGTGGAGCCAGATCTTCTCACATTGTAAACATAACCGAACAACACAAAAGGTTCTATTCTAACAATACGAGTCAAAATCAAGAAACATAAATGGATTTGGGCAGGCACACAAATTTTCATGAAACTAGGTGGAAGCCAGATGCTTATGACCAAGAGGTATGTATCATAAGTCCAGTACATGCATAATTTGTGATATTTTTATTTTCAGAAAGTAAGCCAGGCCAAGATCATACATAGCGAGAAAGCTTTGAAGCATCCATTTACCTTCTTTGAAGCATGAAAGGAAAAACAAACTGGTGTTTTAGAGACAAATCAGTTAACAATCAAGGTAAATGTTCAGACAAGAATTTTCACCTTAGCATCAACCACCCAGAACTGTCTCCGTGCACTATCAAAAGCATTTTCATTATTTCCTAACATCCGAGCCATAGTTTTCCTGGCAGCATTGAGAACACCTATTCCTGCACTGCAGATGCAAAAAGAATAAGCAACAAGCCTTTAAGATATTGCACTGAATATGAAAATTGCTGATAATTATCTCCCAAATTTCTGCCACTTTTATCTAAAAGCAGGTGTTCCTGGTTTAAATTTTGGGTATCTAGTTAGTTAGAGGACTTCCGTTCAAATTCCTGCTTATCTATCCCCAGCAATGGTTATCGCATTTTCTTCATCTTGCATAACAACTTTGTACTTTGCATGGATTATTTTCTTCATCTTGCATAACAACTTTGTACTTTGCATGGATTATTTTCTTCAATCTCAGTCAAAAGGAGCATGACATGTAATGCTGCAATTGCAAAAGCATTCAGAAAATTCCTGTCAATTTGTCTACTTCCATCATCTGCTTTGGTTTCTATGTTGTTTATTGCATTTTTTATTTTTTTAGTTTTTGGATACGGTTTCACAAACTAATGGTTTACTTGTCTGTAGCAGAGCATAACCTTTATCAACCACACTCCATACTTCCAAACTACAATCTGTAATGTTGCAGTGTATTAAGCAACTGACCTTCCAGCACCAGCAACAACAATCTTTTGCTTTGGAAAATCAATCATTGGCCTTCCTTGTGCCCTCACAGCTCCTAAAAGACCAGCTATTGCAACGCCTGCTGTTCCCTGGACAGTGAATTGGCATCAAATGGAGGAAAATATAAAATTGTTGAAATTCAAAACCATGGAAATGTGTGAAAGGGTCAATAAACCACAAAAATCTCATTGCAATTAAAGCAAATGTTAACTCTTAATCCTTCATTTCTGCCCTTTCAAGCAAGATTTAGTAAGGTTTAGGGTTTAGGAATCATAAACAAGCAGGAAAGTTTTCAACTCATCACTTTGACCTTGCAGGGAATTTTCTTTAGCCATCACCTTACAGGAAATTAATTCCTGCTCTCATACAGGAAAAAGAGTAATTATTGACTCCTTTTGCACTATTTGCTCACCTGCTTCTTAAAATTGCAAATTTCCTTAAAACCTATTCTGGAATTCAGTTAGTGCAGTACTTTAATCAAGGCATGCGGTAAATATCTAATTCCTCTAGCCTTTTGTACTCTAACTCAACCCCAATCATATTCGAGTTGGATTAGTTACATGAGTATAGTTCCTCATCTCCACTCCTCGCAATGATAAAAGAAACTCATAGGCTTATCCAGTGGAAAACTCATCTCTTCACATATTGATTTGATGCCTATTATCTCATGCATTCTATGAATTCTTAGCCCTGCATTTTGCTCCTTTTTGCCTTTATTCGATCCTCAATTGAGGAGACCAAATTTGATATCATCAGACATAACTCATAGTTGAACAATGAGCATTGTTGTTAGAACTAAAATCTGGTGATCACTAGATCTATGAACTAAACATTTAACTAAGAGCAACATATGCAAACTTCACTGAGGCATCCTTATGGAAAATAAGATTCCATATTGGCTTAGTGCAGAAAGTAGTTAACACAAAATTTTCAGCAGCTCATCTCTAACTGCACAATGACTGCACTCCCCTCTATCTCTCTCTCTCCCCCTCTGAATTCCCAAAAAAGCAGGAAGCTTTGCATTTGAGAATGTGGATTCATGTTATAGTGCCAACTAACCAAACACATATTTGTCATTTTGTACAACACCAAAGTCAAATCAATAATAGCATTTGTATTTGACCTACAAGCCATAATGATTGCAATATCTGTTGCCACAGGGGACAAAACACAAAAGAAAACAACAGAGAAAGTGATGTTCTAGTCAATAATCTACTGGGATTATCCTCTCAAGAGTCTAGTGATCATGAATTGTCAGGTACACAAAGACCATTCTATTACCAATACCAAGTCATACAATCAATGAAGTTTTCACATAACATGCATCCATTTTGGGTGATCGCAAGCAATTATTCCTAGTCACATTTATAATTTACAAAATTGAATACTCCAATGTGGAACAGAGAAACTCATTTACCTGGACATCATCATTGAACATTCTGTATGTATTTCTATACCGCTGCAATAACTCGAACGCCCACTTGCTCTGAAAATCTTCAAACTGAAAAAGGCTATTTATGAGAGATCTGAAGAAAGTAGAATCAGAATGTGTACTTGCTACTGTGACCAAGAGAGACAGACAGAAAATAAACATGTTAATTAAATTCACAGGACAAAATTTAAGTCACCTGCACAATCACATTTGGCCAACGTGTAAATACTGCCTCCATGAATTCATCGATGATCTCAACATATTTGTCACCATCAAGACGGTGTTGCTGCAATCCCAAATCTATGTTGAATAATGAAAATAGTCAAGAAACATGATCAAGAATAAAATGGAATTACAAGCCATGCATATGCTAATAAAGATTTGATGCAGGCATTGATGTTGTAGTTGCAGAATCACACAAACAATAAATACTTCAAATTTTTTTTTGTGGACCAAAGATTTGTAGCCAAAGCTTCTCTATAAATAGAGCAATATACAATCTCATGAGAGAAAACTTGTTATTAAATGCCAATGTGACAGACCAAGTGACAGAGTAGGAGTTTGTATATGTATGTGCCTACAAAGTTTAAGTTGGCCAGATTATTCTAGAACAACAAAAGATAAATGATATTTTGTCTTAGCAAGTGGGATACTTTATCCTCCCCTCATTCCCATGTCCCTCACCTTCAGTCTCTCAAATAATTTCTTACCTTCAGATTAATGCCTTCCAATGCCTCTTTATGAGCCATAGACAGAACATTCCACACAACTAAAGCCCTTGCACAGCCACTTTTTCAATACAAATTTGAATAAAAGCCGAAGTAATGCACTCATAAAATGCAACAGGAAATTTTGTTGTACACGCTTCAAATGCTAGAAAACTCTACACATAGTGCACCCTAAGAGATGATATTTGACAATGAAGCTCCAACAAACAGGGCCACTTTCTTCTCTGGAGAAGTTTGCTTCACACTCTAATTGCTGTCTGCTTAAATACATTTTCCTTTCTTTTTTCCTTTTTTCCCCCCCTTAAGTGTGTCAATTAATGCTCAACACATAAGATAAACCAGATGGAAGATGGACCATTTTCTTATCAGGTTAAGCTCTCTTCCCACACCAAAAGCTCTCTTTGTAAATAAAATTTTGTTTCATGTTTTTTTAGCTGGAGTGTCTAGCATTGAGCTCACACACAAGATTGCATGTATTGTTGTCTGATATGGATGCAAAGGAGAAGAAGTCATGTATGAGCTGCTCATTACTCACTGTTAATTAGAAAGATTATTAATAATATGACCCATATGTGTTCAATCCCAAGTTTACTAATAATTTGCTTTCGCCGTTCTAACAATGGTTGTGAAAAAAACACAAGATACAAATCAAAAATAAAATAAAGCTGGCAAAGGGGAAAATAAATGACATCTCTGCACATTGTGAAAAGAGAAGTTTTGTTGAATCAAAAAAATAAGGATCTTTTTTCTTTGTCTCAGAAATATCTTAGATTGTTAGTAATAAGATAACAAATTTCTCCTCAAGCCATAATTTTCCATTCACCAAATGGTGCTGGAGAAGGCATTCACAAGGGCGAACATAGAATGTCTTACACAAGGGGTCTTTGAGCAGCTTCTCATTGTTAGTTCCAACATCAATCATGACAGGAAGTACCTATTACAGTTAAAAGGACAAAGAAACATCTGTAAGAAAAATATAAATAATAAGTTGCCCTGCCTCAAGTCATTAATAATAGATTTTATTATTTCAGATGGCATAGTTAGGCATGGTTTTGTGAAGAAATGTTAGAAGATGTGGTTTGGTGAAGAAATGTTAAATTACAAGGCCATAACAAATCTGCATGACAAAGAAATCAAGTAAACACATTCAATTTAAAAAACTGGAAATGTCTATATTCCTACAACCTTAATGTTACAATCAGCTGCTCGATCTTATATATTGCAGCAGCAGCAAGGTCAATTATGATTGCCCCCTGCCAATTTGTGAACCATAGAATTTAAATTCAAATATTAGAAAGTTACAATTCAATGGCGCTCCTACAGCAAATTCACAATAAAATGAATTCTCTTTCTTTTTACGTCCAATTTTTTGTCGTCAGCTGATTATAGAATTGGTTCTTCAAATATAACCTTGAAATTGTCTTCTTCCAACTTAAAATGGAACAAATATGCAAGTCACAACTAATTCCAAAAGGGTAGAAATTTGAAAACATTCCTAGTAAATTTGAAGTAAAAAAAATGAATACTTGTCTTACACATGGCATAGAAAGCAAGAATATACCCTTTGAGGATTAATCCCTGCAGCAGCAACATATAAGTCTAGCTTCCCAATTGCAATTCCAATTCCCTGAATTCCAAGGTCACCAAGACCCAATACCCTGCTTCCATCCGTAACAACAACCATATCCACCTGCAGAAACCTCAAAGAAATGAGATGGCAAAGCAGCAAGAATTGAATTAAAGCATGAGAATCATATTCAGTCATCAAAACCACAAGGACCTAATATAATCAGAACACAACAAACCATATACCCTCTATTCCAACAAAGAGAAAGTGACAACATTCTTTCAAATACCATAGTTAAACAGCCAAAAGTGTTATAAAGTTAAATGCATCAGCAGCAAGTATTAAGTACCTGCTCGGCCGGCCAGTTGTAAACCATGGACATCATTTCTCCTTGGTCCTCAGCACTAAAGTACATGCCCCTTGGCCTTCTAAACAAACCACTGTAATTCTGGCAAACAAGCCCAACTGTTGGAGTATACACTATGGGTGCATATTCTTTGATATTGGCAATAAGAACCTGTCAGAATTCCAATTTCACAAAACTAAAGATATGATCCAAATTACAGTTGATTTCTATCACCATGAATAGCTACAAAGTGAGAAAAAAAACGAAAGAAAGAAAGAAACAAATCTCACTTTATAATACATTGTTTCATTCCTGTCATGCAAGCGGTTAAGTATCCGCCATTTGGCTAACGCATACGGATCAGATGGCCCATCTCTTACTTGCTGTTCAAGCCTCTTCAGATCAAACACTATATATATTAACAAAAAATACCCAAACGTTAATTCAAGGCTTGTCTGCGACTCTCACGTTGTCATGCCTGGGAAAATATCGGATATGCACAATCTTTTTTTTTAACTACATTTTAAGTAGAGGCAACTACTGGGAGTAGCTTTAGGATTGCACCAAAGCTTAACCTTCTAACTCAAGGGAGAAAAAAATAGAGTTCCAATTTTTAACCGACACAACCAAAAACTACCGACCATACAAAACAAAAAAAATGTAAGCTTAGTGGTGACTCTAAAATTGAAGTCCTGATCTCAGCAAACTAGAATAAAATCAAATAAAAAGAGATTAAACCAAGATTTAAAAAACAAAAAAAAAAAAAAAAAGGAAATTAAGAAGCTTACTAAAGCGTTCAATCTGCTGTTCAGTGGACATAACATTCGGAGGAAGAAGTCCCCGGAGATCCAGCCGGTCCCTTTCCGTCATAGAAAACGCCGTTCCCTGCTCACATAAAATAAATAAATATAAAAGTAAAGCACAATTAAATCAACGAAAAATAAGTGAAAAAAATTCAAATTAATAATAATAATAATAAATCATGGTAGCAGACAAAGAGAAAGAGAAAGACCTTGTTGAACCAGGGATCGTGGAGAATGTCGAGGCTGCGCTTGTGGACGATGGTGGGACGATGGCCCTCCGTCGTGGTGAAAGATCTAGCGGTCGCGGCCGCCGCCGCCGCCGCTCTGTGTTTCAGTCGTCTCATCAGAATCAGAGACGACGACGACGCCCTGATCTTGCCGTACAAGCTCATCGAGACAGCAGGTCAGCACTCGTTCAAAGCAGCTGAGCATAAACTGACGTTCATCTTCAAAGGCAACATTCCTTTTTTTTTTTTTCAATTTAATATATATTATAAAATATTAAGTGTTAATATTATATTATTTTAAATGTTATGTTATGTTTTTTTTTTTTCTTCTAATTTTTATGAGCTTGTCCAATTTTATATATTTCTGATGAAAAGTGTCCGATTTTATATCCTCCGTCAAACTAAATAAGGTGACTGACTTTATATAAGTTTTTTCTTTTTCAAAGAATGTGAACATGGAAAAAGCGTAAAGTTTAAAGCACGAGATTAGCATAATCAAAAAGGTAAGTTGTGTAGCCAATTAATTGCTATTAGGATTCAATTTACACTTTACACACCAGTTTAATATTTTTTCTTATATATATATATATATATATTCACAAATTTCCACAAAATAAAGCTTAATAATAATTATGATTTAAAATTAATAAAAAATTAATTTAATTAAATAATAAAGTTAGCAAAATTTTTTTAAAAAAATAACATGAAATAGATTACTAAGATTAAGGAAAAAATTTCTCAATATAGCATTTATTTAAATTTTACTAAATTTATATATATCTACTCATATATTTTTTTTAATTGAGAGAAATTATAAATGTTTTAATTATAATAATTTATTTAAATAATCACTGTAACTTTTATTTTATTAAAAAAAATTAATCAAAATATATAGTAATTTTTTGAAAAATAACATTAAATAAATTACAAGGATTTGAAAAAAAAAAATTCTTTAAACTTCTTAATACACTATTGTTATATGATACAATTTGCATCACTTTGGTGTTCTCCTTACATACTATCATAATATAATTTATAGTATTTAAGTTTTTTCTCAAAAAAAATTGTAAGTATTAATAATTTTTTATCAATTAACATTCTAATTTGTTAATAAAGAATTCATTAATTATTAAATGAAAGATTTTAAGTTTAAATTTTTATTAAAATATATAGTAAAATTAAACATACACTAATAGAATTTGTTATTCTAATTTTGTAAAATTTTTTCTAATTATAGAGTGAAGAATCACTCTTAATTTTTCATTTTTGTGAGATAAAAACAACTTTTTGCTGGTTTTCGACATAAATAATCAATTTTTTAATGTCGAATATAATTATTAATAACATTTTTATATCCCGAGGGTGTGAGATTTATGTGCAAGAAATGATGCACCGTTAATGGCTCAAGGAATCTCTGGTTGAACAAATAAATTACTGGGCATAAACTTCAATTTTTGAAAATTAAAAAAAAAAATAAAAAAAAAACCTGAATCCTTGGGCTGTGAGACTGGACAAGAAGCAATTGGGCCATAAGTTGTCGGCCTTGTTAGACCGAAGAGCTTCTGTTGAAGAATATGTGTACCAATAACGTTTTTGTTTTTGTTTTTGTTTTATTTTTTTATTTCTTGACCGTAATAATAAGCTTTCAATCGCTTGTTTCAAATTAAAAACTGGACGACTCTGACATGCACGTGACTAATGGCACATTTAAATTCGAAAGTCTTGAATGAGATGATTAGTGATTCATTAATTATTGTAGTAATCTTTAAAAGAATTTACTATTTTTGTGAATTTTATTGGTACTTTAATGCTCTCCTAATCACATTACAATTTTGTGGGATCTTATGTCAAAACAAAGAATTACCCTTAAAAATTGCATATAAAACTAGAAAAAAGAAATCAGGAAAATTTATGACTTGTCATCAATTAAACTAATTATTCATGTAACATTTCAATAGTTAAGAACTAAGAATCCAAAAAATCTAACCCCCCCCCACAAAAAAAAAAAAAAGGAATTATAATCCTAACTTAAAATTTGGAACTCTTAAAATGAGATAAATCGAATTTATAGGGTGGAAAAGGAGGTCTTAACTCGGAAACAATTGCTGGAAGTCTTAAATGCCAGACTTCAATTCATAGGATTCAAAGGATTTTCTTTCTTCTTCTCTCCTTGATTTGATTGCCTCAGAGTGCAAGCATGATTTCATTTTGAAGCTTTAATTATATATTATCCCAACTTGAACCCCATGAACTAAAATGTGAGCAGCAATTGAAACCAACCAAAAGCATTTGGCTGAATCCATGGCCATGGATGGACCAATTAGCAAGGATGTGAATATGGTCAACGATATTAACATCGCCAATCTTCTATCATTTAAGCACCAGACGTGCACACACTTGACTGACGAAATCAACAGCATCATCCAAGAATTAATAATAATAATAATAAAAAAACAATAATGATCAAAACCTTTGGTTTGAAACAGGGGACAAAGGACCAAATTAAAAATGGCCAATTGCTCACATATGACTTCATAATTCAAATCTATGCTTGTGCGACCCTTTCATGGATATTGTAAAGAAATGGTCTTTAGATTTAATCGAAGAACGAAACAAGCACATGCTTACAATAATTCAGAGCTTTTTGAATGCTTACCATCATTAAAAACATTTTGTTTTAAGGCATCTTCAATGTTCAAAGTCTTCGATTATGGGTAGGGTAGCATCGGATCAATTAATCAATTTCACAATCAAATCATATAATTTTAATTCGTTGGGCGGTGGCTTAAAGACAACAAACAATTATCATATGGTAAATTATAGAATTATAACATTAGTCAACGAGGAGGTTAGGATACAAATATTACTATAGCTAAAACGATTTTGGATGTCATTCAAGATGTGAAAATTAATTTACATTTTTTAGTATATAATTTGAAATTGGTAACAATTCACAATATGATATAGTGTTTTAAAAAAAAAATAACTTTAACCATTAACATATTGTTAAAAAAAAAAAAGAAAAAGCATATACAAGCATTTCTCAAATAAAAATTTTTAATATCAAGACAGTCATTAAAAAATAATGCAAGAAGCAATTTAGTCTTAAAATTCAACCCTAAAGCTTTCAGAGTAATTTAGTTACTTTGGAACATTGGTCATGACATTTTTTTGTATTTATTTTAAATTTTTATTAATGAATATTTAAAGAATAAGGCTAATTTCCATATATTTTTATCCCATCTTAAAATGCATAGGTGAATTGTTACTAAGTTTAAATTATAATATGTTAAATGTAATATTTTTTTTTTTAACATAATGTTATGATTGACTCCAATAACACTTGATGTAGAACTTTAAGGGTGAATATAAAAGCTTGTGTAAAAAAGGAGACCAAGTTTGGATTAATTAAGCATAAATAATTATTAAGAAATAAGACAGATTTGTTAATATTCAAGGGGAGCATACCCAATCTACAACTATGCTCTCCACACTTTTCACAATGAAGCAATTATATAATTTTGGGTAAGTTTGTGCTCAAACGGGTTAAAATGAAGACAAAGCCAGGAAGATAACTTTGAAAAGTTGACGCATGCAAGAAACAACTTCCATTTATGGTGGGGGGGAAAAAAAAAAAAGGAAATTTGTGTACCTATTTTATTTATATTTTAAGATTTTGTGGTTTATGTGCAATCTATAGTTTAGTTTTTTTTTTAAAATAATAATAATAATAATAAAATTTATCATTAGTCCAATCTATATTTGCATAAAATGATGGCCAATCTGTCTTATTCGTTTGCGTTTCTCGGCCTTGTCTCTGGCACATCGTGCCTGTAGAGTCAATTGTGACTCGTCCGCTCGCTGTGTCTTATTATTTCACTAATTAATGTTTGTCAATAAGAAAAAAATTTCTCTAACACAAATTTTATAAATTTATCTAAATATAATAAAATTTTATAATATATGTGAGACATTTTATGCACATAAAACATACTTTATAATGACATACTAGATATTGCTATAATATGGTATTTTAGAATTATAAATTACATTATGCAACGTAAATACCAAAATAAACGTACATGTTCATTTCTAATAATTTATTTATTAAGTAATCATATATTACGTTGATAACATACAACATGCCCATTATCTCTTGTCCCTTCTAAACAAGCAATTACCTCTCTAAATGACACGTATTGGTCATCTACCTTTTCTTTATACTCGACGTGTGGCCTTTTAATACACTAAAGACGTATTTGCATTGACAGACCATGTCATATGCAATTTAATCTTCACCCTAGCTTTCTACAAATATCTGTCACTGTTATTTTTTTCTTTCATCTTTCTCTTCATTTTTTCCCTTCTTATGTTGTCCTAACTTTTACACCTAAATGGATAAATATAACATTGGCGATATTACAATTTATTTGATTAATCAATGACACGTATTCACCATTTACCTCTTCTCATGCTTGACACGTGGTTTTTTAATACCTATTTGCGCGTATTTGCATTGACATTTTACGTCTTTTGTAGGTCACAAATCGCTAACACTAGACACCTTTTTACGTGTGACATGAGACATATGCATCATAAGAAATCTAATACTATATTTACCTTTTTTTTTTTTTGTTATTCAAGTGCTTAGATATTTATCAATGTTTTTATTATTTCATTCTCTTTCGTCTTTATCTCTCTCCCTCCTTTTTCCTCTCTTTACTAATTATAACTTTTAAATCTAAATACTTGAATATAATGTTACCAATAATATGACTTATTTAATTAACTGAATATCATCTATCATTCTAAATAAATAATTAACAGAGAAAACTTAGATGGATAAAGAGTAAATTTTTTGCATCTAAAATTTTTTAGTTTTGTTATTTATGTACAAGTGGATTGATAAGACAAAAAAATGAGATTTTAAATCCTAAAAAGTTCTTTTCATTAGATATGAAATCGATGAATTCATATATTGTTTATAATACGATCAAAATAGAAAAATTATTAGAATTAAATATATTATATTCACTAAAAATATTGTTTATAAAAATAAACGTGTTACAAAATGTTATAATGCAAGAAAGTATGCTAGAAAAGGAGAGCATACTAAAATGGAGACAAATTCTGAAAATTATGTCAGTAGAAAAGTGTTAAAAAAGTTTCTAAAATATCTCATTATATTCATAGTTTCACAATTGAATAAATCTATAAAATATCTCAACCTCTATAACATTTTTTCCTTTCTTGTATTTTTTATTGTTGATTAATAAAGGTAAGCAAAAATGCTTTAATGAAACAATACAAGTTAAAAAAATTTGTCAATTAAAAGTTAGTCATGGAAAAAAAAAATGAGTTCATTATAGAAAATTATACATAAAAGTTAAGTCAATTACAAATAAAAAAAATACATTAAACAATAAGTTTGCTTATCGAGTTAAAGAAGAACAAAATAGTATTAAAAGATATTCAGTTAAAAAAAAAAAGGTTTTTACTACATTGAAATTTTCTATCTCGTTGTAAAGATATCAATAATTTAGTTAGTATTAAGCATTATTGTGTTCGCAAATTTACATTTAGAATTCATGGCAATTTAGTGGAAGATATTTACACTATGTAGTTAGGAAGTTTTCAGTTTCTAAAAAGGAAAAACTTATGTACAAATTTATTAAAAGTTTGTATAGTTTAAAATAGACTTTTAGGAAACAGTATAAGAAATTTGATATATTTATATGTAATCATAGTTTCAAGAGAAATGATATTAATCAATGTTATTACTTTAAGAAATTTGACAATTGTTATATTATTTTGCTTTTATATATAAATGATATATTCATTATAGGTTCTAGTATTCAAAAAATTAATAACTTAAAGCAAGAATTATTAAATTGATTTGCAATGAATGAAAGCTATAAGGCAAATTTTCAAAATAAGAATTATAAGAAATAAAGAGGTTGGTACCTCAAAACTATATGAGACTAATTATATTAAAAAGTTGTTAAACCATTTTAAGATGCAAAAAACAAAACATATTAGCACTTATTTGACAAATTACTTTGGGCTTTCAAAGTAACAATTATTATAGATAGATGAGAAGTGTAACTACATGTAAAAAGTTCCTTATATCTTAATAATTAGTAGTTTTATATACATTATGATTTGTATTAGACTTAATATAACATCTATAGTGAGAGTTGTAAAAAGATACATAGTTAATTTTGGTAAACAACATTAGGAGGTTGTTAAGTAAATTTTTTGTCAACTAAACGGTAATATAGATATCCATTCTGTTTGAGGAAAAATAGTATGAATATGTAAGGTTTTGTTAATGCAAATCTTGATGGAGATATTGATAGTGAAAGAAGTATAATAAGTTATATTTACACTTTAAGTGGTATTATTATGAGTTGGGCATCTTAACTATAAGAAATTATGGTTTGGTAAACCATTAAAGTTGAATATGTCACTATCACTAAAACTAGTAAGAAATTAATTTGGTTGAAAAACTTCCTTAAAAAAATAATGAAAGTTACACAAAAGTAGTGTTTTTCTTTATGATAATCAATGCAAATTTTATTTTATTAAAAATTTCATTTTTTACACAAAAATGAAACATGTTCACTTGAAGTATCACTTTATACGCACTTTATTAGACAATTGACGTTGACTTTTCAAAAAAATATGTGGTATAAATTATTATGTTTACATATTAATTGAGTTAGTGATTATAAAAAAATTGAGGTTATATGTAGTCTTAATTAACTTTTATTATTCTTAATTGACTTTTATGATTAATTATTAAGGATGTGTCATATTAAAATTATGAATTATAAAACAAGTTTAATTTCATTGTTGTTAGTTTGATAATCAGTCTATAAGTAAGAAATTTTTATAACAATGGAATCTAATTAATATTATATATAAAGTAAACATATAATTTTTCTTTATATAAGACTTATCATATATATTTATACAAAAGAGTATACTTATTATGTAATTTATAATTTTTGAAATAGTGAAATTTTAGTATAATTATAAATGTAAAATCATGCAAATTTTAAATTATATAAATTTTTTGTATTTTTTACTCTCTTTTTTTATCTTTTCATATTTTTGTAAAAAAAAAAAAAAGAAGTCATATATATTGCCACTAACTATAAACTTCTAACTATAAGTTTAAATTTTTAATTTTAAGTTTAGGATTTAAATTCTAATTCCTAGAATAATTTTTTTTTTAAAAAAAATTGATATACATTGTCATCTAAACCAAAATTCATTTTAAGATTTTTAATTATATAGTTGCACACCAAAATTTTTCTTAAATGTCACCTTCTTATGGTTTTATTTATTTATTTTAATTTCTAGAATAATAAAAGAAAATATACACTATCATCTAAACCGATAACTATCATTATATCTAAAATCTTTAATTATATGGTTGCATGTCAAAATATTTCTTAAATGCAACGGTATTGTGCCTTTAATTTATTCATCGTGACCACAAGTACAATAGATGAAGTTGCGGACATAAAGATGTCCAGCTAATTGCACCCATCGCTGGTGGTCCATTTATTTTAATGATTTGCTTATATGAAGATAGTCTTTGGAGTTCATAATTTTTATTTTTTTTCTTTTGGGTATTTGGTGGGGAGGATTCTCGCCGTTTGCTCCAGGACAAAATGAAACGATTAATGTTCTTGTTTTTTGTACGGCCAAAAATAAATTAATATTCTTTATATGAAGTCAATAATTCATTTTAAAATCTCCTAAGAGAAGCTTTGAATGATTTTTCTTTAAATGGTTTCAACATCTTGGTGATTGGAACATTTTCATCATATGGTTTTTAATTGTATTGAAGGACATTTATAAGTGAGAGCTGCGTACCTCACTTGTATTGGAAGATCCGACGAAACTTTTTCTTCTTGTTCTTCTTCTTCTTCTTTTTAAAATCTTTTTCAATGCAAGAAGAACAAGAAACCTAAAATAAAGAGCAATAAAAAGTCGGTAGCCCTCGAGAGAGCTACACCGCACATTTTAGCTGTTAGTAATGGTTGCAAGCCTCTAACGGAGGAGATTCTCATAGCAAAAAATTCTCATTTCCTTGGGTTCCAAGGTTCGCTAGAAAAACAGCACAGTGATTTTATTTCTGCAGGGTAGAATTGAACCATACAGACCAGATTCCCAACGAAACTCTTCATCAAAATGATCCCTAAGATTTACATGTTTAGCAACTGAAACATTAATTTAATGGGTCAAGTTTCAATAAGGATATTCCAACCCCTCAAATAAAAAGTCATTTCGTTATATATAATGTTAAATTTTACCAAAAAAAAATAATATTTAATATTCTTGTTAGGGTGAATGATTTTTTTTTACTGTCTTATTAATGTAATATTATCAGTAAAAAAATTATATATCTTAATAAATATAATATTTTTTATGATAAATTATAAATAATTTTTTTTTTCATCATATTTAATATTACCCTTTCTATATATATTATACTGCACGACATCATATCAAGGCAATATATGTGGCATTATGTTCTATTACGATATACCCAATGTATCACAAGTCACAACAAAGTTTTAATTTGTTAGTCATTTCTTAAAGGATCTAAATATTCCACCATAGTATATATTGAATTTAGGATACAAGCACTTCGTTTGGATGTATATTTGCCATTATCAGAAATATGGTAAATGGGCACCAAATGATTTTTATTTTTATAATTTAATTACTGATTATTATGATTGATTATTAATTATTAAAAAAATAATAAATTATTTAATTAGTATTATACTTACTTTCATTTTTAAATAATAAAAATATTGTTTTAGACATTTAGCTTACATCAATATATCACATGAATAAAATTATTTTTATTTTTATAATTTAAAATTTGACAATAAATATTGTAGATATAATATAAAGACCTTTCTTATTTAATTTTAAAATTAAATTTTATTATATATATATATATACACCAGGCTAGTAAAAACAACATGATGCTTGAAAGATTTGAAATATTTTACAATTATTTATAAAATAAAAACACAGTCCTAACCACAAACGTAACTTGGATTGACAGATTTTTTCTTATTGGTTCGTTGAAATCAAGGCCGACATTTTGTAAGAATTTGAGGGAGTTAGAGTGTTAAACACACAGCTTTCTTCTAAATGTTTTGCTTTTTGGTAGATTACATCTTAAATCAACTAGAAGTTGATGATTTTAACTATTAACATTATTCACTAAAGAAGAACCCTCATCGTCCCTGCGGGGGCATTTAAGTGGTTAAAGTGTTCAGACTTCAATTTCAATTCTAGAAAGAGAGTTTAGAATTCATGAAAAATGGAAAGCTACCCCTGTCCTCCTATTTCGAGACTCTTTTTTCACGCTCAACAATCAGACGAGATGTTACCAGGCATTGGGGACGGCGGAGTGAATCCTGAAGTGAATGGCTGGCTACGGAAACCCTTTTTCAAGGATGAAGTCTCGAAACCTGATGGCACGAAGATACATTATTTGACGTGGATGATGTGAGATCCAACGTAACATCTCATTATTTTAGTCCTACCATCACAGGTTTGCGTCAGGGTGCTCCATATCTTTTCTGACTCTGTTCGGAAGGATTATCCTCTTTAATTTATGATGCTGTGGGTCACGGTGACACAACGGGGCCTTCGCGCGTGTGTGCGTGCGTGTGTATGTGTTGATGATAGCCTTCTGTTTGCTGGTGCTACGAGGCTACGATGCCTGAATGCCTGGAATTCAAGCAGATCTTTTCTCATCACGAGAAAGCTTCAGGTCAGCAGAAAAATCCGGACAAAATAGAACTCTTCTTTAGTCAAAACGTGTACGAAGACGTCAAAATTACAATTGAAAATTATTTTGATGTTAAGACATTTAAAAGCCCCTTAAAATATCTAAGCCTCCCAAGGCTGATCAGTTGCGCACAAAAAAAAAAAAAAAAAAAAAAGGAAAAAAGGGAAGATTTTCAGCTTGATTTTAAACAAGGTTTCGAAAGAAACTAAATGGGGGAAGAAGTCACATTTGTTGAGATCGGGAAAGGAGGTTCTGGTTAAGACGGTGATACAGGCTATCCCCACCAATAGAATATGGGCTCTCGTTTTCTGTTCCTGAAGAATGTGTGCATATAGACCTAGCATATTGATGGTAAATAAATTTCGGTCGAGGAGTAGAGTGTGATAGACTGGATCCAAATGGATAGCACGTGTTTGCTTTGTGTTGACGAACGAGAAACAGTATCCCATGCTTTGCTTACTTGTTCTGGGGTTGCTGGCATCTGGTTTCCGAGCTCGCTGGGGCTTCGGGTGCGTGACATGTACTGAGCCTGAACTTCCAAGAACGGATGCGGAACTTGCTGGAGAATGAGGAGCAGGGAGCGTCTGTATTGGCTGCCATGACGACAGCTTGGTCAATACTGATGCAATTGTTCACATGGCACTCGACTCTTTTTATCAGGATTTTTTCAAGCCACAAACTCTTCCCCCAGAAAGCAACAACCGGAGGCATATTTCTCCAAATTGGAAGGCACCAGCAGAAGCACAAATCAGGCTAAATAGCAATGTGTCAAGGCATGAGGGAGGCTTCGGCATAATCTTCAGAGATTGTGTTTGGCGAGCCCATGTTCACGTACACCAGCAACAAAATAATAGGCTCCTACGCTCCGGAAATGCTTCAATTCCTGGCCATTCGTAAAGCAGTTGGGACTGCGGCAGCTATGTCTGTCTGACCGACATTTAATGTCTTTGTGTTATGTTGCCGTGGCACCCCCAACTAGCCACCACAACAAGAAAAAAGCTATAAAAAAAAAAAAAAAAGGACTTTTGTTTTAAAATAGATATACACATTGTACTACCAACCACTTAACTTGTCAATTATTTTAATTAAGATTATTAAACTTTAATTTGACAAAATTAAAATGTCAAACTTTTGTTTTGTTTTAAAGTCACTAATCAATCGATATCACTTTTAATAATAGATTGTCGGTGGCTTTTTGTAAGGATTTACTTAACATATAAATTGATGGCCTGGCACATTGACATTTTAAAATGGAAGTAGGAATACGACAATGTCGTAAGTTGTTCGAATTGAAATTGAAATTAAATTATAAGTTCAATAATATTAAAAATAAATAAAATAAAATTACCAAAATGCCTTTCAGCGGCGCGTGCACGTCTCTTTTGGGAAACCGACAAGCAGCCGTGTGAGTGGGCGTGTGTCCCGGCCCCCACGAGGTTTGTCGCACACAACTCCCAACCTGAACCTGGCACCTAACTTCCAACCACGCGCACCTAAAGGCATGCATCCATTGCCAGAGGAATTGCGTGAAATGGTGTCTAATTCTAGTGGGATGGTGAACTCAATCAATAATTACAAAGCCAAAATGCGACCAAACTATATTTTTTAAAAATTAATTTTTATAATAATAATAATAATTATTATTATTATTATTATTACCATCTATTAGCCTACTATTAATAAAAATTAAAAAATGTTACAAAAGTGTCATGGAAAATGCCACGGTCTTATGCCTTTCATTTATTTATGGTCACCCAAATAGACCAAGTCTATATAATACATTTTTACTTTTGATCAGCTGTACGGTGGATTAAAAGTTCCGGACATAGAGATGTCTGATTGCACCGCACCGCTTGGTCCATTTAGTCTAATGGTTTGCACATACGGTGACAATGAATGTAGTCCTTGGAAACCTACGAGATTGGATTGGATATACATTTATTTATTTTTTAAATTTGTACAGCTGAAAATAAATTAATATTCTTGGGACAAAGTCAAAAATTCATTTTCCAATCCGCAAATGAATCTTTCAATTTTTATTTTATTTTATTTTTTTGGGATGTGAGGTTTGAACATTTTCTCATGAGTGACAATATTGAAATTCCAAATTGGTGGTTTTGAAGTTCCTTTGTGTGAAAAGGAAATTCATAAGTGAGAGCAAACTCACAATTCACAATCCATAACAAGAAATTTAATTTGTTAATTCATTTTATAAAGGATCCAACTAGGCCAACAAGGGTATATAATGAATTTATGATCATCATAATGTGCATATACTTGGATATTGGCTATCATCAGGTATTTGTTAAATTCCTCATTTATGCAACCATCACCATTCCCCCCACTCTGATATCTTAGAGTCAATGCAATCCAGCACAAATGCAATCAGTTCCAAAATTCACATACGTCCAACTTGGTTTTGGATAAAAGCGGAGTGGGTGTTTGAGTAATTCGAAGAAGTACATGATATGGATAAGCACGCTCAACATTATATTTAAATATAATATTTTAAATTATTAATTTTTTAATTATATAATTTATATATTTTTTTATTTGAAATCCAATAAAGATGAATTATTTTTTTATTTTATTTTCTTTCGTACAGAAGCAACCAATTTATAAGGAATTCTCTAACTATTAAAAAAATAATTCTCGAAGCACTTTCTTTCTTTCTGGTTTCTCTTGCCACAGGAAAAAGTGAATGGCTTTAATGATTGACAACAACGTGTTGCAATTGCCAGTAAACGCCTATATTATAATGGATTTAGTGAATCCAAAAGTGTGGTACATCTCGGGTGGATTAAACAGAAGCAGTCAAGTCAACAATCCCTGCCCCTACTTGACCCGATTGCCATGTGAGCCGAAATGCTGAGCCTTCAAGCCAAGTCGAAGCGACTGGGTTAACCATCACAGCAGCACTGTCTCCTATCGGAAAACAGACAAGCAGCAGTGTGAGCGGGCGAGTGTCCCGTGTCCCTGCGCGGACTGTCTTGTTGGATCGTACCCTCCCAAATTGGAGATTCCAACTCCCATGCACGCGCGCCCGAAACCGCACTCGTTGAGGGAAGATGATGAAATAATAAATGAGGGAAATTAATTAATTGAGCGTGGTGGAAGCGGAGTTGGATGGGTCATCCGAATCAATAATTATAAAGTAAAAGCATTAGAGTAAGCAAGCATGGGCACCAAGAATATTTTTTTTTTCCTTTTTCTTTTTTTTTCTTTTTTTTCTTTTTCTGAGAAGCAAACCAATTTCCAAATTTCAAACAAGGCCCTTTTCCCATTTTGTTACGGTTAATAAAGCGTCAACATTCAAAATCTTCTTCCTGGCCTTTCAAAGCAGAGCTTTTTTTTTTCTTTTTTTCTTTTTTTTTTTTTTGGGGGGGGGACGAAGTAATCATTTGAAAGATAAACCCCCCCCCCCAACAAAACAAAACAAAACAAAAGGCAAAAGAATTGTTAAAAAAAAAAAAAAAGTCAACTGCAGCACACCCCACTACCCACCTCCTTTGATCTTTTCCTAAATTGGATGGACCTCATCTCATCAAGTGCGATTGGCTGGTTTGGAAGTGCGCAAGCGTGCAATGGCCATCAGATTCCACGCCCCCACACTAAAAAACCGGGATCGGATCTATTTTTAAGCATCGCATCTATTTGACAGTTAAATCAATAAATTAATAATTTAAATTTTAAATTAAATTATTTTTTTTTTTAAAAAAAAAAAAACCTAATAATTGATGCTTCCCCCAATCCAACACAAATCTAACCTCCTCTTAATTCTTTCATGAAATAAAAAAAGTTTTTTACTCTTACTACTCAGCCCACCTGCGGACGAGTGTGAGTCTGCTTTGTCAGGTATTTTTAGGAAATTCAAAACCCATTAGCATGATAATATGTAAATTCTATTTCAACTATTCAACATTTGATTAACACTGTAAGACTGGTTGTTCTCAATGATAGTTTTGCTATTTGCAATTTTTTGTGCAGGCTTGTATTTCTTGATCATATTCTTTTAAGACTAACCAATATGGTTTCTTCAAGTAAGCTGTTGGCCCAACTTGGCTTGTGTTTATTTTTTCTTTTTATTATACTTTCGCGTCGAGAGTTGCTTTCAGTTTTGGAAATGAATTGTTAAAAAGATGACACAGAGACATGGCTTTTGTTACTTTGGGTTACCAATTCTACAAAGGTTGTCAAACAAAATAATAATAAAAAAAAGGCTTCTAGAGTGGAATTGTCGTACAGATGATTATTGTAGACGTTGAAAATAAAGTATTGAGCACTGAGAACGTCAAGACAAAGTAATGATAAAATCGTGGAAGTCCTGTCCTGGCTAGTTTGATGCCGTCTAACTTTATGAAGCAGCTTTTACCAATCAATCTAGGCTGCTGATTGAGCAGGAATCTGGATTAGAGTCGGATTGAAGAGGATTCCAGTGTATTAGATTAAACTCGTGACCAGTCAGTCAGTTAGAGAGAAACTAAGTAACAATAAATAAATAAATGTTATCATAAATGGTCAGAAGAAAAATAATCTAATTAGAGTTATATATATATATATATATGGAATACAAAAAGTGACATATTTATTGTTCATATTATTAAACTAAACTAAGGTTCATTAAAAACTCACCAAGATTATCCTTTATCACATAGTTACAAGGTTCTTGTCTTTGTTGCGGGAAGCTCGCCACCATCCACGACACTCTTTAATGCAATCTTCTTGGTATGGAGTACAGCTGAATTTTAAAAATTGGGTTTTGAGCTTTCTAACTCTTCGAAGGAATATATTTGAATTGAATATTTATTCCTATTCCGTGACTGCAAGCCACTTGAGAGTAAAATAGATGTTTTATCCCCAGGACAATTCGAAACTAAAAACATGTCTTAGAAATTCGAGTTTCGTAAGAGAAAGATTTCCTTTCATTCGGTTGATTGAAAACATGAAGATTATGTGTGTGTGTGTGTGTGTATATATATATATATATATATATATATATAATTAAAAAATTAATTAATAAAATTATATAATTTTATATTAAAAATAAATTAATAAAAAATAAAATTGTATTTAAAGAATATTAACACTTTTTTCAAAGATAATTTCTATTTATATAGATAAATTATCTTAGTCTAATAAATTATAATAGTTATTCTCTCTACAATTTGTTTGTATATCATATAAAGAAGTAATATAAACTACTTAATTTTTTAATTAGCCTAATACTAAGTTATAAATTATTGTGAATAATTTCTTCTAAGATAAGAGAAAAAGACTTATTTATATTATTTATAACTAATAAATCATAAAATAAAATAATATTAAATATAAATTCTAACAATAATAAATAACTATTATGATACATAAGGACTAATAACAGATATATAATGACTAGCCCATTAGTCATATCAATACAACAGTTATAAAATGGTTAGTAGACTGAGTTTAAAAATATAGTAATTATCTTTTAAAAATACATTAATTTATAATAATCTTTCGTTGTTTTAAAAAATTAATTATGTTAGATTAAATAACAAAAATATAACACATTATTTTTGTTGTTTTTAGAACTATGAACTAAAAACTAAAAGTGTAAGTTTTAATATTTAAAAGTATAATAAAAAAAAATTATAAGTTATGACTTTTATGAATATTAGTGAATATGCTTCAAGATTATATTTTCTAAAATTGTGTTATTTAACACTTTTAGGTGTTATTATATCATTTGTGCATCTAGTTTATTTTTATGAGAGCTTTAGACATCGTGTCCAAGGTCTAATAAGAGTAGTCTTACTTCATTTTTATTTAGTTGAATTTATCAAATATATAATATAGTAACACATTACCCGTAAAGATTATAAAATTTATTTAGAATATAATTTAACTTTAAATATTAAAATTTTTCCACTATCTACATCATAGAAAATAACTTATGATTTTGATAATGCATATATGATCAATCAGTAATATGTTATTATTTATATAAGTCTACTTCAAAAGATTTTTTATCATATAAGCTAAGTTCTCATTACTTTTAATCATACTCTATAGATATAATTTTATTCCCCTTAATATAATTTACATAATCTTTTTATTTAATGACTTAGTTAGAAGAGATTAGCTTAATTTATCTGTGGTTATACAAAATCAAATGATCAGTCAATTATTCAATTGTTTTAATAATTCATGTATTAGATAATTATGTCTATTTTCTCTATTATACAACTTGCTTTTAATAAAAATAATAAATACTTAGTGATCATAATATATCAAAATATATAATATCAATTTTACCCACAATAAAATATTCATTATAAATGTTTTTAGCTAATTTATTTCTACATTTGTCATCTCTATAATGAGAAAATTGAATTTCCTAGTAAATTAAGTAATAATCATTTGTTTAATATACTTTTAAGTCACTACATTACTTCTAAAGGTAAACACATATTATATAAATAAAAAATTTAGTTAGTATTTATATAGTTTTTTAATATAACAAATAATTCACATTATCTTTCAAATATATTAATTTTCTTAAAAAAAAGGGAGCATAATCCATTTATTCGATAATATACAAATGGTTTATTACTATCACACATCAATGAACAAATTAAAGCATGTTATTTTCTTTTAATCACTTTTACCATTTCCCTTAGATTGCAACAATTTTTTATATAGATATTGACCTTATACCATAAAAGAAAAACATACCAAGTAATATTTGTAAAGCTTAAAAACTATCAAATCTAAGATTTATCCATAAAAATTTTATGTGGAGTAAAAATTATTAGTAGTAAAAGAACATTTCATTAAAATTAGAATTTTAAGCAAATTTTCACTATATCCTTTTACATAATGCATCCAATTTGTAGTCTTAGTAACTTTATATATTACATATGCATCAATAGGAATATGATAAAGATAATGACACCACAAACTAAATAAATACATGCCAAAAAATTATTTTCTTAATAACTTTTCCAAGCATATAAATTGATAGCGGCCTTTGTAAAAAATAACTTAACGTAACAAATTTAAGTTAATGGTTCATCATTTATGTAGATATCCATAAGATAATATATATAAACCTAAAAATGCATATTGAGGAGATATGATTTAAACAAGTAAACTTGACTTGCTTATAACCTTATATTTATAAACCAAGACCATAAAAAATATATGTCAATATTTAGCAAGAAACAAAATTATATTCATTACATACATATATATAAGCACAACTATTTTTAAGATTATTGAAAAAATAATTAACAAATTATATAATATTATAACCAAAGTAAATTAATGAAAAGTATCTCATATTTGAAGTGTATTAGGCACAATCGTTCAAAATAGTTTTTGCTTCAATAGATAAATCATTATAATGTAAACAAATTATAATATCTATCATTCTAAGTTATAATAGATTTTTTTACTAATATGTGCTTCATATAGTGAGGTAATAAAAACAAGTCAATCTTTTGATTAACCTAGCAATAAATCCTGGGTTCTTATGAATGACATCTTCCAAGAATAAGAGAAAAAGACTAATTTATATTATTCATAATTTAATAACTTTTAAAGTAAAATGATGATGAACATAAACTCTAACAGTAATGAGCAGCTAACATTAGTATGAAAATAACGACTAGTAACAAATATATATCAGTTAACTTAATGGCATACAACAAATAATTTGGAAATTATAAAATGGTTAGTAGATCAAATTTAAAAATATGATAATTAACTTTTGAAAATACACTAACTTACAATATTTAGTACATAAGAGAAAGGTTGGAAGAAACTAACATCTAAAGAAAACAACACCTTATTTGTCTCCTTCTAAAGAGTAACTTTATGTCTTAAGGAAGATGATTCAACCAAGTTTCACCTATAAAGACCTAAGTCCAAAGTTAATTTTAAGCTTTGCTTAACACCTAATAACTCCATAACCATATTCATATATATACTAGTATAACTCAAAAAGCAACCTTGCCAAACTCTAAACTTGTTACACAAAATGCCTCCAAAACCAACTACATTTGGATTATATCATGAATACATAACAATGAAGTAAATTTTAGACGCTTCAATTCCACTATTCTAAAGTTAAAATTAGGTGTTTTCAATCCCACAATGAAGTGCATTTAAATGGTTGAATGCATAGGACACTTGTTTAAGGGGACAAATTTGATTCATTACACTATAACTAAACAATTTTTTCCAAAACCTTGGCATGGTTTGATGGGTTGTTATTTTTGTTTTATTTAAATTATTCTCATGTATTTTAAAATTTATAAAAAATTATAAATCACAATTATTAATTTTTAATTAACAATAAAATACAGCTTTTGTGCTTTTTTTTGGTTGATTTATAATGTTTGAAATATCTTATAATTATGTTATAGGTTATAGGATAATGGTGGTAAATTGGGATCAATAATCTAAATCAACCAATTAGTCATTATTCATTGTTTACATGCTTATACATTTCATTAAATATATTAAAAACTTAATAAATTTAAAATTTAATTATTTAAAATTAAAAATACTCAAAATTTAAATAGTTTAAAATTTAATAATTTCAAATGAATGAATTTAAAACTTAAAATACTAAAAAAATGAATACATAAAATTCAGATGATTAAAAACTTTTTTTTTTTAAAAAAAAAAAGAGCTCGAATGTGACTCAATTCACAGCAGTCTTCTTGCCAATAACCGAGTAAATAAAGAAATTGAGATAAACATGACTTTTTTTATTCTTACAATAAGAAAATAAATATTCAATTGACATTAAGTGCACTTTTTAAAAAGGAAATAGTTACCAACCCAACACCAACACATTCAAACAAATAGTGCCCCAAGATTTAACCGCCTACTATTTTGTCTTTCTATGCGTAAGTGTGCGAAAAGGCTAATAAAAGGCCATTGCTTGCTGTTTCTGTCGTTCCCATCTTTCCCCTCCCAGCCCAAATTCAAATAACCAATCCCAAAGGCCATCTGCTTGCCTTTCACGTTAAATTCTCTCTCTCTCTCTCCCCCTATCTAGACTGCCTTTGTGTCTGAAATAAAGGAATTATTAAAGACACCAGAACAACACTACCTGTCTCTACCCCCCGCACCCTCCATCCATTAAGCTCCAGCACACAAAATTCCCACTCTCTTGTATAAAAAAGCACACCCATCAACCCTCCATTATATAATCACCCATCTCTCTCTCTCTCTCTCTCTCTCTCTCTCTCTAACACTCTGTGTGTGTGTGTGTCTCTCTCTCTCTCTCTCTAATATATTTCAAATATTTATTAGATCCCCTTTGTTTTCCTCGACAGATTTCTTTTGAATTCAATTCTCACTAAAAGGAACCACCGAACCCAGGAGTATCTGCAGAAGAAAACTCACAAAAGCCATCACCCCCACAACAAACAAACAACAACAACAATTGTGTACACCAACTCTTACAATCATTAACCATCTAGACATATAAGTTTCTCAGATAGTTGCACCTAACCTCATACACACACTCCATATTCATATATATATATATATATATAATAAGACAATAGAGTTGGAGGGAGAGAGACTAAATGAGGTGCAAGAAACACCCGACGGACTTGAGCAGCGTCGTGGGCGTCTGCTCCTCCTGTCTCCGGGAGCGCCTATTTGCTCTCATCGATGCCCAGGCCCAGGCGGACGCCGAACAGCTGCGCAACCACCATTATCGCCACCGCCACCACCATCACGACGGAGCCCAGTTGGCCAGGACACAATCGAGAGAGGCCGCCGAAACTAGCCGGAAATCGGACTCTCACGCTTGTCCACCCCCTCTTGTTTTCCCCCGCTCCGTCTCGCCTTACGTTTCCCATCGAAAATCCGACGACACCTTCGGGCCTCACTACCAGCGATTCTATAGCACACCTCAGGCGCGCCCCACATACACATCGTTCCCCTCCGCAACCACCACTGGCAACTTGTCGACGTTTTCTAAAAAGAAGAAAGGCAACAGATTCTCCTTCCTGACACGTCTGTTCAGATCCAGATCCGATAATTCGAATCCGGATCCTCACGGCAACGGCCCTCGGGTTTGTCCTAGGGATTCATGCGAGCCTTCCGCATCTTCTTCGCCGCTCTGGCTCTCAACGATCTTTTCCGGTCGCCGTAAGAAGCAACCGCCGATTTGCTCCTCGGAATTTTCAGGTCCTATCGGGCGCAAGCCTCGGAGATGGACGGATCGAGGAATGTCGCCGGAGAGAAGCGCTTATTCCGAAGACGACGGCGATCGCTCACAGCCGGGGAGCGGGGCGTCCTCGGAGTGCTCGCAAGCGTGGAAGAAGACGCCGATTGCGCCGTCGCCGGCGCGGCGGGGGAAGTCCGGGCACTCGAGGAACATTTCCGACTTGACGTTTTGTTTGAGTCCTCTGGTGAGGGCCGGCCCTAGCCGGCAATGGAACCAGAAGGGCGGATTGCCGCCGGACATGGGCTTCTCCGGGGAGATGAGGGTTCAAGGGAAGCCGCATCTGTCAATGGCGGCGTCGTATTGCGCCAACCGGTCCAGGAAACTCGTCGATTTCGGGAAAGTCAATCATAACCGTTGATAGCGATGACTGGTCGACGTTTGACGCGTAGTGCCGTGGTGAAGTCGTTTGTAGAAGTACGGTTTTGCCCCTATTCATTCCAGATATGTTTTTCTTTCTTTCCTTCTTCCATTCACGGTCGTCAAAATTAAATTACAAAATTTGAGGATAAGAAAGAATTAGATGAAAAAAAGAACAAAGAAAAAGTCAAAGCTTTTTATTTAATTTTTTATTTTTATCTTCTTTGTAAACATCACAGTTTCTATTTTGACAGAACTAATATATATATATATATATATATATTTATTTATTTATTTTATTTTATTTTTTTCCTTTGTGGGTTTCAGGGTCGTATGATTTGGTGAAATTTATTCGCACTTCTAATTTATTTCTATTTCCGCTTAATTCCTAATAATTAAATGGGTATCTTTAAGATTAACAAAATTAGCCAAGGGGACCATCACCCGTGAAATCATCGGTTGTTGGATCTGATTAATGAAATAGAAAGACTATAGAATCTGTTTTGGGTTTTCATTTAATGGATATTCCAAAAAAAAAAAAGTATCTTTTTAAAGCTGCCACATTTATGTTGGTGGTTGACTTGCTTTGGAAGTCATAGATGAAATAGAAATATTTTTCAAATTGAAATTAATCTTATTTTTATATTAATATCATTATGTTCTTTGATTTGGGAATTTTTTTTTATGGATTATTAGAATAGTTTCTCAATAAAAAATAAAATAAAAAAAAAAAACTAAAATTGTTAACATTGTGTAAGTTTCGCAGCATTGTTGCATTATCACTCTTGCTCTTAGTCAACACAATATGTAGGTATAAGGTTGAATTCCACCAAGTATTGATTAAATTCGGTTTACATGCAAAAGAGTGATGAGTTTGTGTGGGTTGGGGGTGTGTGTGTGGCGAAGACAGGGTATGATAGTCATCCAGTAAATTTATTGAGGATAACGCAAAGTTAGGAGGTCTCCACCTGAGAGCCCAACAAATTTTAAAAGGAAGATCATTTCGCCAACAAACTCAATTGATGATCCAATTTTAATTGTAAGAGCATCATAATGTATTGAATAAAAAAAAAAAAGAAAAATTGGGAGACAATTTTTACTATTATTACTGCTGCTGTGGCTATTCAATTTGGTGGTTTGTGGTGCTCCCTGCGAAAAAACTTGAATCCCAAAATTTCCACCATTAAGGCAAAATAGGGTGTGGGTCTAATAGTAACTTGAAATGTTGATCAACCCCAGATGGGGTGCCCCACTTTAACGGTTGAGAATAAGGTGGCTTCATGTTCGTCCGTTCCTGGTGGGTGTGGAGACCACTTTTTTAATCAAAGCCCAGTTGCAAAGAGTGCCACAACTAAACTCTAGTCAATGCTCTCCCTCTCCCTCTCTCTCTCTCTCTCTCTCTCTCACACACACACACACACACACATGTGCATAGTAATGGTGGCTACAGACCAGTCGCTGTACAGCACTCCATCCCATTAAATACTGGAATCCGATTAGGCAAATGCAATGTCAGAAATGCATCAACACGCTCTGGTTTGTTAATTTTAATTGTGAAAATTGACTTGATATGCTCATTTACATGTACAATTACGTATGGAGAGCCATTCGATCAACTATCAATGTCGATCCAATAACTAATTTGTCCGAGCAAATGCATTAAAATCAAAACCACATTGCACTGTTTTGGGGTTAGAGAAGAGGTACGAAAGTACAAACAAAAAAATAGTATTGGTTCTTGTTTGCAAAATGTTTCTTGACGTAGAGAAAGAAAAAACACAATTTTAAAATTGGCTTCCCATCTGAATGCCAGAAAATTTTTTCTAAATAACTAATATACAATCTTGCCCCCCCCCCCAAAAAAAAAAAAAAAGAGATTGTAATTCAGTTTTGCATATTGATAGGAAAGAATTCATCAATTCCCTAGAAATAAGAAACTTTCTTCTCTAGTTTGCATGCAAATGAAAAAAAAAAAAAAAAAGAAAGAAAGAAATTTCTGACCATTACAAAAGAAATTAAATTCCCTCATTACCAATGGAATTGACAACCCACTTAAAGGATGAGTTTGCACAAACTCCATGGAAGATACATTTTAACTAATTAATTCAGCAAAATAAGAGAATTTCTTAATTCTTTTGTAGGACCCAATACACACTAAAAGCAAAAGGTGGGACCAATTGAATTTAAAGAGGGTGGGACCCGGCTTACCAAGTCATCTTTTATTTAATGGTCAGGATAGGCTGGTCGCGAACTCATTCTTGGTTTCCAGTCTTTTGGAGAAAGGTTCCACCCCCTCTCCTTCGGACCGAAGACTTCCATCTCTGGCATGGGATGAGGGCTGATAAGTCCTGATGGATTCCCTACAGAATAGAGGATACGGCAAGTAACACGGTGGGCCAATGGTGCTGGATGAAAATAAAAAATGGATGCCTAAGGCGGGAAAAATGCGTGCTGATTAAAGTCGTCATTTTAGACGATTTCAACTTATATTATCAGTTGTTTTAAACACTATGTGTCCCTTTGCAAGAAATTGGAGTTTATTTGTCAACAAATTTTGGTAGGATAATAATTACAAGTGACAAATAAGAGGGCCGAGTTAGTTTTGGTTCGAATCAATTTGAATTTCACATTATTTTTTACTTTTAATTCATTCAAATTTTGAATTATTTTCAATTTTAATTATTTGAATTTAAGTTATTTTGATTTCGAATTGAGTTAAATTGAAATTTTTTGACTTTTTTAATTAATGTAAATTAAATTGTGAAGATTATGAATAAGTTAAGTTGAATTATTCATGTTAATCTCAATTTTTATTATTTTTACTTAGTGAACATGTATATTTTATTATTAAACTAACGTAACAACAAAATACGTATTTTTTATTAATAGAGAATAAGAAATTATAAATTATTATTTGAATATAAATATAAATAATTAAATAATAATAAAAAATTTTAAAAAAAATAATGCGTGGTAGTTTATAAAAAATAAAAATATTGTACGAGTGAAATTAAGAAATTAATATATATTGAGGAGAATAAGAAAAAAAAAATTATTGTGTGTTTGAAATGTGAGAATTAAGTATGGAGGGGGAACTTGATGGAATGACATATTCTTTCCATCCCTCCTAGTTATCAATGTCCAACAGGCATGTCACACTTCTCTCAATCAAATTGTTTTTCTCTGTTAAGTCTACATGCCTAGCTGGCTATTACAAGCTCTCCTTTGCTTTGCTTACACCCATGGCTTCTGGTACAAGCTTTTCTGACAGTCTTATGTATTGAATAATTTGTTAAGTATCAAAATTTATAATTCTTTTAGCCTTCATCTTCTTTAATACTAAGAAAAACATTGCCTAGTCGTGTACCAAACCAAAGTTTTTAAACACTATTATTATTATTATTATTATTATTTATTATTATACATATATATATTTATTTATTTATATTTAAGGAATGAAAAGTTCCTTCTTGGCCACCAATCTTCGTAGCTTACTAGAGAGAACGAGGATAAAACATAAAATTTTGTTATTTTCCTTAGATTTGAAAGAATAATTATAAATTAGTTAAATATATGATTTATTGTTAAACAGAAAATATTCAATTTATAAATATAATATTATTTGTTAAAATTTTTAATAAAAATATCATTATTAAATATTAGTCTTTTAAATTATATATTCATATAATATATATATATATATATATATTAAAAATTAAAATTATTGATATATTTAAAAGTTTTAAATTAATTTAATATATATTTTTTATTTTTTACTGTGATCACATGTTTATAAATGAAATTTTTGAATGTTAAAAAAAAAATAAAAGACTAGTTATATATATTTACGTGATATAAATTAGACTTATTTATAAATATTTGAATAAAATTTTAAATTTTAATACACAATAATATAAAAAATTATTTTTAATTATTTATATTCTAATTAAATTAAATACTTAATAAAAATATTCTAATATTAATTAATTAAAAAATTAAATAAAATAATATTTTTTATCTTTTAATTTGATCATATAATTATACCTAACTAATCCGCTCTTAAAAATCTAACTTTAAAACATGTACTTTGTTGTACATTAATGTTGTAAATATCTTTGTAATTTCTAATGTAACATCCATTCCACGTGAACTAGATTTGTTAATAATAGGATAGTTGATGAACTAGTTCATTCCGGCAATGTAAATGGGGATGAGCGAGCATACATGGCCTGAGCATCTGACTCTCCGTCTTTGTTCTCTTCTTCTTAACTGTGGAAACTACGCATTCCTTTCCCATTTATGCAGTTTCACTGATCGAAAAATAAAAATAAAAATAAATAAATAAATAAAAACGGTGGCCAGTTTCTCTTTTCGGCCGTTCGATGACTTTTGCTTTGAACCTCGTTTTGTCCACAGAATGTTCTTAATTTGAAGCCAATTTCAACCAAAAGAAAAAGTGAAAGGGGGGAGGAGGGCTTACGAATTCCAATTTAGCTCTCATCTTTTTCTTTTTTTCTTTTTTTTTTTTTTATAATTCAAATCAAAATGGAATATTCTATTTAAGTAAATTCGGGCCGGAAACTCTCACAGGTAAAAAAAATAAAATTAAAAAATCTTAATTCTTAATTTTATTGAGTTTGACCACAGAAATATTCTTCTTCTTTTTTTTTTTAATGTATTAAGTGAATCATAAACTCTCCTAACGAATATTTGTATATTAAAATAATATTAAATATTACGAAAAATTAAATTGAATTCAAAAGTTTAGCATTGTTTTACTCGTGCTGACTTTCATTGGATATGGAATCAAATTAAAAAAAAGAAAAAAAAAAGACAACAAAAGACTTTAGAGAAAGTCAAATTATACAATTGAGGTTCGCAGCATTTAATATATATATATCAGTAATCTAAAAATATAAATGGATTACCGTAGAAAGTCACGAGATGGACATGTTAACGAGAAAGACCTAAGAATGAAACCAACTAGAAAGAAAATGATAGGCTGAGAAAGGGTCCTACCAATAAATTTTCTCACAAAAACCCCGAGAAAGTAGGAGAAAGTTGCTGCGTCTGGACTTGTGTTGTAGATTTTAGTTTGAAAATTACCAGATTACCTTCTTTTTCTTTTTTTTTTCTTTTTTTTTTTTCAAGACACCAACCCACCCAGCACTGCCATTATTCCTATCTACTTTACCTTCACCGGGGGGGCATCTTCACATACCATGATCTACTGCCCCTTGTTTCCTTCTCAAATATGTTGTTGGAACACAAAATTGTAAAATTAGAATTTTCCAGAACTGTTTCAAATTGTATAATAATGTCACATCATGTTATAGGGTTTTGTTGATGTTTGCTGCCTGTAGTTATATAATAACTTCCCATTTTAGTTTATAAGTGTATGTACATATAATTAAACAGAATATAATAATTTTAGACACCCATATTTCTTAAATATTAATATAGATCTAATCATTATTAAATTTTAATTAATCAAAAGTATAATTAATTAATATAATAACTCAGGACAAGTTATGCATTTGACACTTTTCATTATATTTCTTTTAGACTAATTAAACATATATTAATTGTTGCACGTAGAATTTTGTCCCCCTCCCCCCCCCCACCTTCCTTTTTTTTTTTTTTTTCTTCTTTATCTTCTTTTGAAAACATACTAATGAAATAAAGCCTCTCTCACCATTGAAGAAGTCATTGAAAAGGTCAATTTTCGTCCTCTTTTCCTTGCGCTCACAGTTGCATATGCATGCATTCAATTGCATTTATCTACATCTTTGGTCTTCAGCTTCTTTGATGATCCAGTACATGCAATACATTTTCTTGATGTTTTTGGTTCTCGTTGTCCCTTCGGCAGATCTGTTTATACGACAAACTTAGTTTAGTTTAGGTTAGTTTTAGTTTTTCTTAAAACGCCTCTTTTCCCCATTGGTTTGCGAATGAATGGTTCCTTTTCTTCCTTTGTTACGTCACTGTCTTTTTTTTCGGGGGGGGGGGGGTGTGGTGGTCTGGAGGCCAAACAAAAAACAGACATGTCATCAATTGTACAGGTGCGCCTGCTTTAGCCTTTATTGTGAGGGCTTAGGGGGCTGTGTGCTGTCCTTTTCTTTTGTTGGCTACTTAAAACAGACAAATGGTCTCTGGCTGCAAAAAGTATGCGGACCATGTAAAAGTCCTACAAGTGAGAAGCAACTTTTATTCTTCAACCAAATTAAGTATTTAATTCAAAGATCATTTTAGTCTTAAAGATTATTCGAATAGATTCGACACAAATATTCAATTACTAACAATTCTCATGGTTGAATTCTAATGCACGAAATTATGACTTATTTTAAATTTTACGTGTAAATTATCTTAAGTCGTTAATAATATGTAAATAAAATTAATTTATATATATTTAATCTTTTAAAATTTTAAATTAAAATATAACATGAATGTTTTAAATTTATTATTAGAGTTTGAGTTATTTACATGCAAGTTATACAATATTTTTTAAATAAATAAATATCAATAAAATAAAAAAAATTAAAATATCTGTTATAATTATTAATCAATTAAAAAATAATTTCAACACGTTGTATTCGTTAAAATGTCTTAGAAAATTCAATAAAAACAATCTAATTCTCGTGACCGTAGTTAATCTCCCATTTTATTAACATTTCAATCCTCTGACTTGTATAAAAGAAAAAAAAAAAAGAAAAAGGGGGGGGGGAGTTTATCGAAATGTGAATTATACAATGAGCGAACGCAACTCACATTAATTTTTATAAATATCACTCCGCTCTCTCCTAAATTAGAATTATATAAATTTTTAACATAATAAAAATATTTGTGGGGGGAATCGTGTTAATTGTTAGTATTGGGACACGTAATGGGACCAACTTGCACATGGAGACATCGACGATAAATGTCCGAGGCCCATGGTAGTGCATCCGTATTAGGGTATGAATAAGGCTACTTGGGCCGGCCCACTGAATTCCAAGAGGCTCGATTTAGATTAAATCGGTAGTTTTTTTTTATAAAAAGTAAAATAAAATAAAACAGTTAAAATAAAATTTAATATAACGATTTAGATTAAATTTATTTATTAAAAAATTAAGATATATATATTTTTTTATTTTTTAAATAAAAAAAGCGATCAAGTAAGATGAAATTAAATCAAACTAAATAGAAGCAAACAATTTTAGACCAAATTAAAGCAACAAATTTTGATTTAAATCAAATCAAAATTAAATTAAAATTTATAATCAAACTAAAATTAAAATTAAAATTGATGGTTTGAACTAAATTGTTAAGGTATAGTTTGAATATAATTATCCTTAATTTTAGAATTATTTCAAAATAAAAATAAAAATTAAATACATATATATTTTAAATATTTCTATAAGAAAACTAAAAGAACTTTAATTATTTATGTGAAAGAAAATAGATCATCTTCTAAAAATAATATAAAAAAATATATATATTTATATATAAAAGCCGACGGCGGCTGATGTAAATCGCCGGAAAAAGTAGTCTCTTTGCGTATGTATGAAACGGTCGGGTGAAGTTTGGACATATAGAAGAGGCCTGGCGGCAGGGCTTGGGTTGCAGACCTCTCTCAAAGAAGTACTTTCTATTATCTTCTTTACCTCCTTGGTCTGGGGAGAGCAATCTTCTTTTTGGTTTCTGTGTTTTCGGGACGAACGCTTTTGGATCAGAGGGATTTTGCAGCTCAACAACAGCAAAAGGAGGTTAGCTGAGTAGCCGAATGAATTGCAGTAATACCCCATGATTCATGTTCTCTGCAGAAGCATTCTATATGGGAGATTGAAATTTCCAATCCAAACTTTACCAGCCGGAGCCCCAATATTAAATTGTATCGTCTTCAAATGTCCGTCCCCTGTTTTTTTTCTCATGTGGGATCACAAATGCTGCTTTTCCAGCAATAATGCTAATAATTTCTTCCGAAGGCCCAATTTTGATACAGTCACGCCTGCAGCAATCCCTTACTCTAAGCTCCTCTCCCAATGCAGTGCTTCAAAATCTATGGCTCCGGGCATGGAAATCCATACGCATCTAATAATTTTGGGTTTATCCCAAAACCCACAAATGAACAATCTTTTGGTGAGTCTCTACTCCAAGTGCCAGTCTTTCGGGTATGCCCGCAAATTGCTCGATAAAAGCACTGAACCAGACTTGGTTTCTTGGTCCGCATTGATTTCTGGATATGCGCAAAATGGGTTTGGCAAAGAAGCAGTCTTGACATTTTATGAGATGCATTTGTTGGGTGTCAAGTGCAATCAATTCACTTTTCCCAGTGTACTCAAGGCCTGCACGGCGACTAAGGATTTTAGTCTTGGGAGGCAGATTCATGGGTCCGTTGTTGTTACAGGGTTTGAAAGTGATGAGTATGTTGTCAACAGCTTGGTAGTTTTGTATGCAAAATGTGGGGAGTTGCAGGATTCACAGGTGCTTTTTCAGTCGATTCCAGATAGGAGTGTTGTTTCGTGGAATGCATTGTTATCCTGTTATGTGCAGAGTGATTCGTGCATAGAGGCAGTTGCTTTGTTTCAAGATATGGTTTTGAGTGGTGTAAGGCCTAATGAGTTTAGTTTGTCCACTATGATAAACACGTACACAGGCTTGGAGGATAGTGGTCAGGGACGAAAAATCCATTGTTTCTTGATAAAGCTTGGTTTCGAATTGGACCCATTCTCAGCAAATGCCCTTGTTGACATGTATGCAAAAGTAGGATTTCTTGATGAAGCTATTAGTGTTTTTGAGGAAATTGAAAAACCCGATATCGTTTCGTGGAATGCTGTTATTGCCGGTTGTGTTCTTCATGAGCATCATCAGTTGGCTTTAGAATTATTTGGAAAAATGAATGTCTCGGGGATGACACCAAATATGTTTACTTTATCTAGTGCACTTAAAGCTTGCGCTGGAATGAGTCTCAGAGAAATGGGAAGACAGCTACATTCTAGCTTGATAAAGATGAATATAAGATCAGATTCTTTTCTTGGTGTTGGACTTATAGATATGTATGCCAAGTGTGCCATGATGGATGATGCTAGATTGGTTTTTGCTTTAATTCCAGAGAAGGATTTGATTGTTTGGAATGCTGTCATCTCTGGCCATTCACAAAATGGAGAAGACATGGAAACTATTTCTCTTTTTCCACGGATGTGCAGGGAGGGAGTAGGGTTTAACCAGACAACTTTGTCAACAGTTCTTAAATCCACAGCCAGCTTGCAGGCCATTGAATTTTGCAGGCAAACTCATACAATTTCGATAAAATTTGGTTTTGAGCAAGACAGTTACATTGTTAACAGTTTGGTGGATGCATATGGAAAATGCGGCCACTTGGAAGATGCAACAAGAGTGTTTAAGAGAAGTCCAAGTACAGACTTGTTGGCTTTCACATCTATGATAACTAGATATGCCCAAGATGGACAAGGAGAAGAAGCCATTAGGCTCTATCTTGAAATGCAAGATAAAGGGATCGAGCCAGATCCATTTGTTTGTAGTTCTCTCTTGAATGCATGTGCAAATTTATCGGCATATGAACAAGGGAAACAAGTTCATGTTCACCTCTTGAAGTTTGGATTCATGTCCGATATTTTTGCAGGAAATTCTCTTGTTAACATGTATGCGAAGGTTGGAAGTATAGATGATGCAGGTTGTGCTTTCTCTAAAATACGTGAGAGAGGAATTGTCTCGTGGTCTGCCATGATTGGAGGATTTGCTCAACATGGACATGCAAAAGAGGCCCTCCAATTATTCGATCTGATGCTAAAAGATGGTGTTCCTCCTAATCACATAACTTTAGTCAATGTCCTTTCTGCATGCAATCATGCAGGTTTGGTAGCTGAAGCCAAACAATATTTTAGATCAATGGAAAACCTGTTTGGCATTAAACCAACACAGGAGCATTATGCTTGTATGATTGACATCCTTGGTCGAGCAGGAAAATTGGATGAAGCTTTGCAGCTTGTAAAGTCAATGCCATTTCAAGCTAATGCTGCAGTCTGGGGAGCACTTCTTGGTGCTGCAAGAATGCACAAAAATGTTGAGCTTGGACAGCAAGCTGCTGAGATGCTTTTTGCCCTAGAACCTGAGAAATCAGGTACCCATGTTCTTCTGGCAAATATTTATGCATCAGCTGGTTTGTGGCATGATGTGGCAAAAGTGAGAAGACTTATGAAAGATAGTAAGGTGAAAAAGGAGCCTGGAATAAGTTGGATTGAGGTTAAAGACAAAGTATACACCTTTATAGTGGGAGACAGGAGCCATCCAAGAACCAAGGAAATCTATGCAAAGCTTGAGGAACTGAGCGACCCATTAAGTAAAGCTGGCTATGTTCCTCTGGTACAGATTGACCTTCATGATGTTGAACAAACTGAAAAGGAGCAGCTTCTATTACACCACAGTGAGAAACTTGCTGTGGCATTTGGTTTAATTGCTACCCCATTTGGAGCTCCCATTAGGGTGAAAAAGAACCTTCGAATTTGTTTAGACTGTCATACTGCACTTAAATTCATTTGCAAAATTGTCTCGAGGGAGATTATTGTGAGGGATATCAACAGATTTCACCACTTTAGGGATGGTTCATGTTCTTGTGGGGATTATTGGTGATTCTTGATGGTTGATGTTATTAGTGGCACATTGAAGGCCTCGTATGTTTCTTAGATATGGCCAGAAATAAAGGTCTTATCACATTGGGGCTGGGAGACATATCCATGCAAAAGAAGCAACTAAAAGCCTTTATTGAATCTCTACTTGCAGCATGTATGGAGCCAGATGTAGAAACTGGTGCACCTTTTAGAGCCCAGGTAATTATAGCAAACCCTCCTGTATATGGTTTGTTTATTCACTGAAAAGTCACAATTTTCTTGATCTATTATATATCTGGTTGTATCGTCTGATCTTTTTCTCCTGAAAAAAGTTAGCAAAATGTTAGTTACTTTTGTTATAGTGGTTGTGCCTTTACCTTATTGATTGCTTCTGTTGAGGCTCAGCAGACATGAGTAATTACTTTTGGATACCTGGCTACCCTAGTTAGACAGAGATAGTGGACTATTTCACTCCTTGCAATTTTCTTGACTCCAAGATCCGTTTATTATTATTTTAACCACTTATCAAACTATATCACTGTGCTAAATCCAAAATCTGATGTTTGAGTGTGGAAGTATTTTACGTCAACTTCTATGTGGACTAAGATTTCAATTGGCCTGAAACTAAGGTAACAAAATGGTAAATTAAACAAGAATGGAAGCTTGAACTTTTGCTGAGCTTGAAGAATTGATTGGCTGGTTAATCAAGTGCAGAGGAATCATTCTGGTTGGATATTTGCATGTTCTTATTTTATATAATGGTGTGACTATTTTCTGTGTTTGCATGAATGTGTTGGCTGGTAGATGTGTTGTTCCGAAGAAAAAGTCAGAGTAGGAAAGGCTGATAATGGCTTTCTTCCTGGGTAAGGGGGGAATGGGAGAATGAGGTCATCTTCAGGTGTCTGCCAATTTTGTCATATGTTGATTATTGGCTTTTCGATGGTCTATGTTATCAGAATTTGGGATATGAGAATTTAATCTTGGATTTATGCACATTATTTGCTACTAATATATTAAATGCTGGATTTCATTCCATATTGCAGGACATTTACATGTTGCTGAGGCTCTTGGTCTACCAATTCACATTTTCTTAAAAATGCTTTGTACGTGTGCATTGGTTACAGATCACATTGTATGAGAATCATAAAAACAACCATTGCTTGAAGTGCCTGAATCATTCTTTTGAATATCATATATGCTAATGCAAATCTGTTTCTTGCTTCCTTTTGTAAAAGACAAAAGGGCATGAATGAGGAAAGAAATTTTTGGAGTGACATGAATGAGTAATAGATAATGTTTACCGATGCTTCACTTTCTTGTAAGTTTTCACTTGAGGTTATACCTCCTTACTTCCATCTTCAATAGGCGGTCCAACATATGTTTTTCCTCACCCTTGGCATGTGTACCTCAAACTGCTGGTTATTGTGTATGATCTTGCTTGATGTAATTCTTTTATTTAATTTGTTTTCACATCAATGGTAGGTTAACTTCAAGACAAATTGTTTCCGTCCGTTGTTTCTGAATCCAGATTTCATATGTAGTTGTTGATTTACTTATATGGTGGACAATTAGAGAATCCATTAATGACTATAGGAAACGGAAGTTGAAGATTCCACATATTTTATACTTTGGTGTGTACCATGGGCCCATATCACACTTGCCAACTAGTTATATGAGTCAACATCTTGTGCGAAGGCCCAATGGTAAGGATGTGTGCTTTTTCCTTATTCCCCTCCCAACAAATTTATAATGGCTAAAGAACCTTTCTGGCATTTCTTGGATGTGCAAGCATGATACACTTTTGTTATTCATGGATACTTTTAAGCTCCCTTAAGCTCATTACGTTGTGGTAACCATGCAGTGATCTCATAAAATTCTTGTCCACTTCATCTTCCTTCCTTTGATTTGACCATTAATGGGTAGTGCACTGTGATTTTGCTTTTGTCTAATGGCATTCCTTGCGTTCCTCTAAAGGAATTCAAAGCCTTGGTAGTGAAATTGAACATAAAATTTAGAAACGCAATGCTCCTCCCTTTCTGGTTTCTGGTGTTAATAGTTTGTCGATGCTGTTGTTGTTGACTGTTCACTCCATTGACACTTTTTTCAAATTAGTGGCAAGACACTTGTTGACTCTTCAGTTCACAAAGATGCTTGTTGACTTGTCAGTTCACATTTAGGGAGGCAAAGAGTGTACTTGATTTCTCAGCAGTTATGAGATATAATTTAAGGACAGCTAGAGGTGATAATTTTTGTAAACTCGTTACATATTCAGTAGGCTGAGTAGACTGAATAGTTTGAGGTCTGGAAATCTGTATAGCTACAATATATTTACGTACATAATGCTGTCTTCTCTGTATGTTCTTTTGATAAGGGATATTGAACCAATCAATTTTTTATTGACTCTGATTCACTCACGTTAATTGGAATTATTGCATAGACAAGGTCTACATAGACCATAAGACACTGACGTGGTGTAGGATCCATAAAAGACTGCACTTGCAGGTCCCATGTACAACCTGCGACCATGCAAATGTAGAAGACGCAACCTCCCTAAGTTCACAGCAAAAGAAATTTTTCTAGCTGTCTGTGATGAGACATACGTAGAGGGTAGAACATGGGTAACAGAACTCAGCTCAAGCTTCCTTTACAATATAACAAACGTTCAGCCTATGAAAGCGAGCAAACAAGGGTCTCCTATATGTTATTCTTGCGCAGATATCAAGCTATGGTTACTATCAATATGAAACAACCACAATCATGCAAAAACTAACAATTTGTTATCTTTTTAATTGAATAGGGAAACCCTGTGAGCTCCTGGGTTGTGCCCATGGAGTAGGTGAAAGAAGAGCCAAAGCCCGGATACAGTGGCCCTGAATACAAATTGTTAACACCCCATGATAAGGTTCAAAACTGGGATGTGCATCTCCATGCATCCTAAGCACAAACCTTACCATTAGACCAACCCACAGAATTAAAAATACTAACAAATTGCACCATGCAATACCTTCGCTACAACTTTACTTCCAATAAAGAGAACTGCATCCACAAACAGAGATGAAAGCCAGATCAAGTTTCCTTAATATGATTTCCTCTAGTTGCATTGTGAGAATTAACATTCAAACAAGCTTCAAGGTTCAAAATGTAATTACTGCTACCAAATGGTAATATCTGGATTTGTGCAGAATACATATTAATTTCTCTTTGTTTAGCCTATTCCACTACACTTCAAGTTATCCAATCAATCAGCTTCTACTCCCGAGCAAGGAGAAAGACATGAACTAAACTAAATTGCTAAATTGTGAAGGTTGTGCTTGTGCCCTCTCAGCTCTATGGCTTTTATTCGCGCAGCTTTGATATTGTGTCCTATTTATCACTTACTCATTATTGGATCTTCTCCATTCAGAGCATCTATTCCAGCCAATGAAAATTTGTTTCAAGGTAATGGATTAATCTCTGAAAGGCTATAATGGATCATTACAAAACAAATATTCTGCAACACCTGACATTGACTGATGTAGGACAGAAGATTGATGAAGATCAGCACAATGGATCATGAAGGGAGATCATGAGGGGCTTCATTAATGTTGCTACGTGTTCTCCTTGCTTTTAAGTCGTCAAGATAATTCTGGTAAGTATAAGAAGCAAAACCCCAAAGCGCCAGAAGCAAAGCAATTACCTTCACACCATTCATCTTGTCATGGAAAAGAATGACAGCAGCAATAGGAGACACAACCAACGCGAGAGCACTTATTACATTGGAGAATAGAGAAGATACCACAAAAATCAAACCTACAACACCAACAGAAGCAATCTGCCAAGTCACTGCAGTCCAAACTAGAGTCATCATGTAAGAAACCTTTCCCTTAGCAAAACTATCCATTTCACTAGGCAAAGTCTTCCATTCACCGCTTGCAAAAAGACCCACAATAGAAACACATGTTGCAAAAAGCGATGTATAAATCTGCATCTCCAAAACCACAGAAAATGTTTCCTTTTTTATCACCTTCTGGAAGGAAACTTGCATAAGTGAAAGCAAAAGGGAGTAAAGTGCCGAAGCACCTAGAGTAAAAAGGAATCCGATAAAGTATTTCCACTTAGAAACTCCTGATGGCCCTTCTGAATCATCATTGACTGCGATGAGAGCAGCAGAAAATGAGAGCAAAACCACAGAGTTAAGAATTAAGGTAGTGATTTTCTGTGAGTTGATGAAGTATGAGAATATGGCATTAAATGCTAATTGGGATGCACAAATTAGGGAATAAGTTGAGGCAGATAGGTACAATAGTCCAAAAGAATACAACAGGTTATCACTGGCTATAAGTACTCCAAGGAAGAAGTAGATTATGGCAAGTGTTCGAAAAGAAGGTGAAGTGGAAGAGCTTGAAGACTCCTCAGAGGAAGGAATCAGAAAAAGTGGGATGTAAAGGATTGGGAAGGCAGCAGTTTGAACAAGGGTTGCCATCCATTTACTATTTCCACCCTGGTCATAGTAAAATCTACCCAGAAGAACAGCAGCAGTCTGGCCTGCAATGAGGAACAGAATGTTGATTGCAACCAATAGCCACCACTGCTTGCGGTCAAGTTTAAGGAGTCGTAATTGCACCATTTTATTTTCATCTGTATTCAAGCGCGCTTCTTCATTCTCTACAATGATGAAAAATCAGGAAATGCTGAGAAATAATAAAAAATCATATAGCAAATTGGCTACTTATTATCAACCAAATAGGCAAAGACTTGACAATTTCAAGTTTTGTTTTCAGTAAGGGGGCGGCACAAATACTAATCTGCCATACTAATGCTTTTGACAAGTTATGCAATTCTGATCATTATGTTTTACAACATTACCATGACATAGATACAAAATATAAACAGTAGTACTATAACATCATGGAAAAAACATCTTTAAGTCTTAATATATTTAAAATGTTTGTCTAAAACAGAGTGTAAGAAGATTTAAAAGAAATCACAAAATTTTCCTTTTTTTAAAAAAAAAAAATGATTGGGCAATCATTAAAGCAACACTGGGGGCAAAGGAAAAGAGCAAGAGATAATACAGCAATCAAGTGAAAGGACACCAAAACTTCTTATGCAAATTAAGCTTGGCTTAAGAAAACGAATGAAGGAAAATTCATTTACTTAAATTTAAAGAGAAGGAGCTTAATTCTCATCCTCCTTGGGAATTTGTAATCTTTACAGCACAGCACTCATGTGACATTCACATGCTTTATCTCACTTCCATCATGGCAACAAGGCATCCGCCTAGACAGAGAAACTATGACCTGACTGAAACAACCTCCCCAGTGATTTTTGTATTTCAAAAGACACAAAAATGTTCAATAATTGGTGTTATCTGTAATTGGTACAGCAGCTTCTTACATTCAGATTGCCAAATGGGTTAAATAGTGAAGCTTCAGTTGATGAGACCATATTGTTTAGACACATCATAGCTAGGAGGACTCCTAAAGTAAGTAGTTCATGCCCAAAATACATCTTTTGGAATTGCACATGAGGTGACTCCTCTCAAAATTCAAACATCCACTCCTATTATTATTGCAAGCCCGAGACCTTGTTTTTCTGTAACTAAACAGAGTCCAGTCTGCCTGAAAAATCTTACATCCGAGACCAAAACCCCAACTCCGTCTTTATGTGTTACAACCATTTCATTGGCCTACCTTCACTATTTTTGGTACAGTTCTATTGCAATTTCCATGAGAAAAGCAGAGGCAAGGTAAAAGAATACAAGCCAGTCTATGCAAATGCAAAGAACATTCTGTTTGACCAATTGACTACGGAAAACTCAGCACTTCATCTCCTATTAATTGAATTTCTTCAACAACCCAGTGAAAAATCAGATTATGGCGCTGTGACAAATCAGAATTTTTTTTTTTCTCTCTTTTATAATTGGAAAGACAAAGAAAAGTGAAATTAAAGAACCCCCCCCCACCCCCAAAGAAAAAAAACAACCAAAATGGACACAACTCATATGCAGTCAGACCAACTTCAAGTTCATTCTATTATCAAAAATCAACCCCAGAAAACGAAATAACAAACAAATAAGCAGATAGAAAGCACAAAGTTGGAAAGTGATACGAATAATGAAATGGGTTCGACCGATCCACAGAGAGAGAGAGAGAGATACCAGGCATGGTGTCAATAGAAAGGTTCGGTTCGAAGAACGAAAAAAAAAAAAAAGAAAGAGCAAAGCCAGACAGACAATACACAGATTGAAGTCAAAAACAGCTTCCAGCGTTGTATTGCTTTGTGCTGTAACGAAGGATCGTATGCAGCAACCCCAAAAAGGCTGTGGTTTTAAGGAAAGGGCTTCGGTGGGGTCATCACGTGACATGCTAAAATTGAACATGGTGGCAAGAGAGAGAGAGAGAGACGTCAATATATTAGAAATAATCACATTTTTTTTAATTTTTAATTTTAAATATTTTTATTTTATTTCAATTAAATTCAATTAATAACAAAAAATAATTTGATCACTGATTAAAATGATATTAAAATGTAATAAAAACATATTAAAAGATTAACACTAAAATTTATTTTAAATAATTATTAAAAATATATTTTTTAATATTAATCTCACAAAAAAATCTCTAAATATTTTTAAATTAAATATGATCATTCATCCAGTAAAGTCTTTTGTTTCTTACAAGCACTTTATAATTTTAAACATACACCCTAGATATAATTTATAAAATTTAACACTCATGTACATATATTTTTTTTTAATCTTTATAATATTTTCATATTTGTTAAGATAAATGGTAAAGGAATCATTTTGCTTTTACTTCGTATTGATGATATAATTATCATAAAAAATAACTTACATAACATTAATAATTTTAAAAAATATCTCAATTAATAATTTAAAATGAAAGATTTTTAATTATTTAATTATTTTTTTAAATTATACTATTTATTTCAAGTCAAATATACATTAAATTTACTCAATCTAATAAAGACCAATGATAACAAAAAACTTTCTATTCCTCTCGAGTATAATTTCCATCCATCCAACTAGTTTTCAAACTCAAGTTAGTCACATTATCATCCTAAGCTTAAGTGACAATATTAAAATTATATACATTTTTATTAAAATCTTATATATTTTAGCATAATATTATTTGATTATGTTATACATAAATATATTTAAATCATATCAAAAATATGCACGAATATCTTTTGATATAATTTAATAAATATCTCATTAAATTTTTTTAATACTCTTTTCTTATTATTCTATATATATATATTTTTTATATAAATAAGTGTAGTTTTTTAAGGTTTAATATACATGAAAATTATTATTTTACACTTACTTTCTTATAACTTATAACTTTTATCATAACTTTTTTTCAAATTTTAAGCTGAAATAGGCCAATATTATAACACTTACAATATACAAAAGAGATTAAGGGGGCATCGGGTCGCAGTGTTATATTAGTATTTTGATAATTTAAATCAGCAGTAAAAGAATACGGAGACGAGAGAATTGCCAGGTTGAAAGTACTGATGAGGGCAAAAAGCTAACCTTCATTAAGAGGGCACGTGTCTTTATAGAGTTGACTAGCTCCCCCCCCCTACCCACCCATTGATAGACTTTGACTAGAGAGTGACATTTGTAAAAATAGGTGTAGCTTCCGGATTTGTCTTGCTGAAATCTTTCAACGAGCCATCCAACCAACTCAACTGAGTCAACTCATCCGAGTCTTTGTGGGTTTCTTCAAAAAAGATACTTCTGCTTTTCCGCAGTTTCCTCGTTGGGTAAAATACATCCCAGGCGCCACGTGGATCTGCTTGAGCCGTCCTAGTGACTGACCACGTGGAAAGCAACGTGATGTTGACGATGGTCATTTCTTATTCTACACGTTATGACTAAATTAAAGAGCCTTTTCCTGTCACGCCATTTCGGTTGGGTCCATTTAGCTTATTATATCTTTCAACTAACTATGATGAATAATTTTAAAATTGCCAAAAAGAATGTAAGCATCAATAAAATTCTCATAATCAATTGAGATCTGATTCAGTTGATGTTTACTCTTAACCCCATTAAATATACAAATACAAAAAAAAAAAAAAAAAAACAAAAACACAATAATAAGCCAGAAAATGCAAAATAAAAATAAAAATTAAAAAAAAAGTTGTGAGAGAGTTGGCCAAGCCACTCATGTGCCGTGGCATTAGTCTTTCTTTATGTGATGTCCAAAGGATACACATGGCCTTCTCTATTAACTATTAACAAATCAACACCTCGTGTGTTACTCTGTTCACAAAAAAAAAAAAAAAAAAAGAAAAAAAAAAGAGTACAACTAGAAATTATAATATTTATGGTTGAGAGACGCAAGGATATAAAACCATCCAATATCAATCAGTTTGTTGATAGTAGGGATAATTTTAACTAGCTTAATAAAAAATGATCATCATTCATGTGGCTAAGAACACATGACACTTTTTTTTATATAATAAAAAGTGACTTCAATTGGTTGGGGAGACTTTTTTTTAAAAAATAAAAAAAATTATAATTTATAAATGAATTTCTATAGTTCAGTTACACTATATTTTTGAATTTAATATTCACTAAATTATACATATTAATTAAATAGTACATGACACTTAATGTTCACTAAGTCAATTCCATTGCCATAAGCGGGTCAAGACCAAATGCAAATCTATTGCAACAAACAGGGTCCACAATAAAAAAGCCCTTTTGGCACAAGCAAAGCCTAACTAAAATGGAAGCCAATACCCAAATTATGCAACAACATTTATATCCATTGTTCTTTTAATATCCCTTTTTGTTGATGTTGTTCTACTTGTGGATGAAGTGTGAAGTGGCTGGCCCATCAAGTACAACTTGTGGGAGTCATCAAATTTCTGTTTTCCACTCAGTCTGACCACAAAAATTAATTAATGGAAAATAAACCTTGAGGCACCAGTGGTTGGAGGGGGGGGGGGAGCATATCCATCTTTCAAAGGTTGTTGGTCCTACTAGGCAAAAAAAAAAATGATCCAATTATGTGTCAATGGCACTAAGGCTATCCCTGCTTCATCCTCATCAGCCCTTCTTCTATCCACCCCCAGAACATGTACAGGCTGCAATGAGCAAAAACCAAGGATTGTTAGGGCTTTTGCTGCAAACTTTGGTGGATTTTCACTCAACTCGGTGAGTTATTGCTACAATTTTTACTTCTTTCTCCAAAATAACAATAAATAAATAAATAAAAGCAACACAATTTCTTCTGGGAACAATTATTCCAGAAAAGGAAAATACACTGCTTGTTTACTGCAAAGTTAGTATGTAGCATTTGTCTTCTTCTTACTTATTGTATGGCTTGCAGATTCCAAAAGGCTGTCAAGAGTGTGAAGGTAAAGGTGCAATAGAATGTCCTGGTTGTAAGGTATCAACCTAACTTCATTTCAATTTGAAGAAATAAAAAAAGAAATTGTTTCTAGTAACTTTTTTTTTTTATTGCAATATTTTTCATTTGATCATTTAGTTTCACCACAATTAGGTAGAATGTGAATGGAAAGACATGATTGCACACAAAGTATTAATACTAAGACCAAAATGAAAGTGAAGTAAAATTTGGGGATCCAATTTGTGGCAATCAAAATTTTGGAACTAAACTAGCAGCTAAAGTCCACGCTAGGAGTCCAAACTTATGCTGGGAAGACTTGGACATATGGATTTCAACTGCATAATCTTCTTTTGCTTACATTTTCTGATTCAAACCTGTGCAACACTGTCAGCTAACATATTATGCTTACAGGGGACAGGTAAGAACAAGAAGAATGGAAATATCTTTGAGCGTTGGAAGTAAGTCTTTTTTTTTTTTAATCTTTGTAAAAACAAAATGTTCTGTTGTTGGTTAACATGAATTAAGGCAGTATAATTAGAAGTTTGAGAAACTGGGTCAGCTTCTGATGTTACTTACCATGTTGCAGATGTTTTGACTGCCAAGGTTTTGGGCTGAAGAGCTGTCCTAGTTGTGGGAAAGGAGGGTTGACACCAGAACAAAGGGGGGAAAGATAGAGGGTCAATTTTCAATGAGCTCCAGAAATTGCTTCATCATTTGGAATTCCAGTGACCTCTAGGCACTGAAATGGAGTTGCCATTTATTTATTCTAGAACTGCTTCTAGTCCTGTACATATTAATGTTACAGACCCCAATTTAATCCAGCATTCCAAAACATGTGTACTGTCAATGGTGATGCAACTGAGGAATTGATCACTGGGCAAAGCACAAAGCAGATAGGGTGGAGTCATACATCTCCTTCAACTAGAACAAGCTTAGAAACTACAAACCATTATTAAACTAACAACTTTAGTACTATGCATATCTAATTGTCAGAAAAGCATGAAGAGATATAAAATATGGTAATGTTTTACTATTATAAGCATTAAATAGAAATATAAAATATGGTATTTTCTTCAGGAGCTGCTGTGCATATATATATGTGTGTGTGTGTGTGTGTGTGTATGCAAATCAGGCTAAAACAAGCACACAAGAAAAATCTATATGTTATGCCCCTCGCACCCACAATGTGGTAACTACGTACTAATCAGTTGCAAATTCTCTATCCCTATTGTATTATACTTATAATCATAAATGAGAAAGAAACATCTAAGAACTCAAAAACAATTATAAAATTTAAGCAGATTTTGAATTTTATCTAACTTATTTTAAGGGAAGATTATTTAGTTTGTAGATAATAAGTTTAAATTTAAAAATTAATTAAAAATTCGATTATAATTAACTTTAAAAAAAAAGAAGAAGCTCAGATCCGTTTCAAATTGACCACCCCAGCCCAGCCCATCCCAGCCCAGCCCAATATTAGTTTACTTGGATCTGAACCAAAACACTAAACCCTAGTCTTCTTACAAAACCTTCTTTGCCTGCTGCTTCTGCTGCAGTAGCAGAAGAGAAGCGACAATTTGACCTCTCCCTTCTCTCATTAACCTTCCGCAGGTGCCCTTATCAATTCTCTTTCTTCTTAACTTTTTCCTCATTAATTATTTTATTTACATATTTCTTAATTATCTAGTTTTTTTTTTTAATTTTTCTTTTTTATCATGTGTTTATATGAGGGAGGCTAAATGGGGTTGCTATTGGTTTAATTGTTATTTGATTGTCTTTCTCTCCCGAATGTTCTACTTCAACATCGTTTCTAATCCCCAGAGTTGAAAACTGCTTGAATTTGAAGTCCAAGAGCCGATTTAATGGCTCCCTCAACTTGTTTTCCCTACTCTTTACCTAGCTGAAGGGTGCCAATAAAGCTTCAATCTCCGTAAGAGGGGTTTCTAATTTGGCTACAATGTTATGAGACATAGATCTATTGTGACTAGATAGGCTCACCTGTATTTGCAGATCCTTCTCTTCCAGTTTATAATTGTAACCTTCAGCCCCTTTCCTGGTCTCAGAGCCTAGTGTTTTAGACCTGCTTTGCCTCTGCTCTTTTGCTTGGGGATGAGTGAAATTATTGAACTATTTTCCTTAAGTAGATGTGGTTGATTTGTTTTGGTTCTAATAGAATTTTCCCAATATGTGTTTCTGTTGCTTTGGCAGATTCATTTCCTGGGGACAACGAATCAAAATTCAATCTTGGACGATGAGGAGCCAATGAAAGACAACAAAATGGATGATCTCGATGAGGAAGTGTATCAATCTGAGTCTGGATCAGAGGAAGAAGATATTAAGTTGCCTGCACCTGCAAAAAATGCCATATACAATAGAGATGGCCTGAATGACAAACTTCAAGATATTAGCTGGCCAGAGAATGTAGGTTGGATACACCAGCTATCATTTGATATTGATCAACAGCAAGAAGTCGATGTAAATGATGACCTGGCACGAGAGCTTGCTTTTTATACACAGGCGCTGGAGGGAACAAGGAAGGCCTTTGAGAAGCTTGAGTCAATGGGGCTTCCTTTTCTCAGGCCTCCTGATTATTACGCAGAAATGGTGAAGTCAGACGTCCACATGGAAAAGGTGAAGGGTCGACTTTTCGCAGAGAAACGAAACATTGAGGAGGCTGAGGAGAGAAAGAAGGCTAGAGAAGCAAAAAGAATAGCTAAAGAGGTTCAGGCCCAGAAGCAGAAAGAAAGGGCCATGCAGAAAAAAATGGAGATTGAGTCTGTCAAGAAGTGGAGGAAGCAGAGGCAGCAAAGTGGGTTTAAAAAAGACGGTGAAATGGATTTGACCTTTGAAGATGGAAAGGTATTTGAGAGGTCAAACAAGAAGAGGCCGGGGGTGAGTCCAGGAGACCGGTCTGGAGGGAAGGGAGGACAAGCCGGAAAAAAGGGGAAGAAAGGACGCATGAACCGAGAAGCAAGAGATTCCAAATTTGGATTTGGTGGAAGGAAAGGTTTAAAGAAGCAGAACACGGCAGAAACAACTGATGATCTGAGGGGCTTTAACATAGTTGGCGCCCCAGGAAATAAGAGAAGGAAGAGGTGATGCGCTGGACTTGAATTTTTCTTTTTGTTCAAGATTTAAACCAGACAAGTTATGTTATAATTGCAGCTCTTAGATTTTAGCTACCATTTTAATTTAAAATGATCTTGTTGTGGCTCGTAATAGCATATAGATCTTTACCTTGTTTCAAAGTCGTGCAAACTTTTAATTATTCTCATGCCTTTTTTAGGCTACTGAGGCTTGGCCTTGAATGAAAGTATGGTAATGGAAAGTGTCAATGCAAGGTGGTCACGACCAAAGGTTGGGAAAATGGGATGGTTCCATGCGAGATTCTTGTTTAGTAGTCATTATTAGTTTAATTTATTTATGAAGAACCCCCTACATCTGATATTGGTGGGATTTGGGTGCTTCCACCTTGCAGTGTGTCTTTGATAATTTAACACCATGAATTTCCAAGCTTCTGGTGGTTCCTCTTAAACCATGTTGGCCTCCAAGGTGGGCTGCTTCCAACTTTCTCTTCATCTTCTGCTTTTGCAATTTAGTCACAGTCATTATTCTCATGGGCTCAAAATCAGGTTCTAATCTCAGTCAAATGGACGAAATTCAGCTCCCACCGATTGCCACAAACGTCAGACAAGAAACTAACAGATGAACATTTTCTCTTGCTCGAAACCAAATGTTGGCAGCAAAGGCAGCCGAAATCTCCAAATTCTTGGGGCATGCCAACTGATAACGGCGGGGACGATGAATTTAGGAGAAGGGTCTAGAGGAATTTATTGTCCAAGTTATTAGAGGGTTGGAAGGCAGAATTACTCGGTGTTTCCAGAACAACAGAAGCAAAGTTCAATCTCAGCCTTTTTTTTTTTTTTTTTTTATGTCATGGCTTTAAAGCCCTCAAAGTATTTTTGCCCTCCTAAATTTTGTAGCCATGCCATTCCATTTTTATGTTTAAGATCCTCCGACCAGTGGATAAGGGGGCAAGAAGAAAGATTGGGAAGAGTACATATGGAAGAAATAAATGCGCAAGGCTGCTTGGAAAGTTTAATTATTTCTATAATTTTTTAAAAATAATTTAATTATTATTTTTTTATTTTTTAAAAAATTTTCTGAAGTTTTGGAAAGATTTCCCTTTTTTTTATTATTATTTTTTAAAAAAATTATTGTTTGTTTTATTTATTTTTTTAAATTTTCACAATTTTTTGAACTTTTACCTTTTTATTTTTATTTTAGTTTTTATTTTTATAAAATACCATGTGCAACAATACAAGGACATAAATAAGTACTGAACTAGCATTCATTTGAAGAATTTTGTGCACAACTAATGACTGCAAAGCCCCTGCTGATGCATGTATAAAGAGGGTTATCCTACTCCATATCCATCTACGAGAAGAAAAAATAGCTACTGTCCAAAAGTCAATAGCCTTTGATGTGAATTCGGTTAAATTTAATTAATAAATTCACAATATAATCGTATATAAAATTTAAAGAGAATCAAACTAGTTTTATAAAATATAAATGATTGTAACTCTAAAGTTTAAGAAGTCAAACTAATAATATGAAAAAAAAAAAAAGATATGGACATTACACTTAAAAATTAAAAAAAAAAATAAAATTTGAAAGCATTAAGTAAGCTTAAATGCTTTTTTTTTTAAAAAAAATAATTTCTTGATACAGTTTTTAGTTGTTTAAAATATCGAAGAAGGAAATTTTTACTCTTTATTTCACTTAATTATCTGATTCCTTTAACAATAAAATAAACTCTATTTGTAAATTGCATTAACAACTTTAAAAATAAGAATAAAGTTTTTAAATAAATTAATAATAAACTTACTTTTATTTTATTTTTTTAAAAAAATATTATAAAAACTCTTATAATTATTTAATATAAACTTATTAAATGTATCATTAATCATTCTTAAATACTCAATGAATTTTTAAAAGTCTTTAATGCATTGATTGATTCTCTCATGCATCTCATTAGTACTGTTTCAAGATAAGGATTATAATCCAAAGAAGACATAGATAAGATGAGAATGGAAAAGGTAACCAATATAATACGAAACAGCATGAGAAATCAAAAACAGGAGAGGAAAAGAAAAGGTGGGTAGAGGTCTTCACTTAAATGCTGAATGAGATGATACGGCAGTGTTAATAAATGACTAAAGACACGCACTTAGATATACAAGAATATAAGCAATTGAAAAGGACACAAAAGCTTGGTGTAAATAGAAGCTACAGGCCTCTAAGAAGGAAAATGAGGTCTAAAAGCAGTTTATCAACCATAAAAAAGGTATTCTCTCCTTATATCCACCATGCCCATTTTTGAGTCCATATGGGATTGACATGCCTACAACTGTAACCTTCACCAACAATATCATCATGGCCAATAATGCATGATAACCTATTTTAGCAGTGAGTACACTGCATTATCATTCCTTTATATATATTTTCTGGTTTACTTCAATAGTTTCCTTTTAACAACTCATTCTCATCTACCATCTATAGACTATAATTTTAAATTTAATGCAAGTTTTCATAACATTGCTCTTCTAAATATAACTAAGCATGAAATTGAAATACAAACAAACACAGAAATAGAGGTGGGGCTGGCTGGGCATAGAAAGGAACATAGGTAGGAGGATAGCTTGTTTCCTAATCAAATTAACACCAGTCATTAAAAATTCAAAATAAAACCCAATTTGTTTTTAATAATTAATGTAAACCATTTTTCTTTCAAAACAAAAAAAAAAATCCACATAATCCCAATATAAAAGAAGGAAAAGAAACTCTTTTTTCTTTTTTGTATTTTTTGGCTAAGTTTAGACATCTATACACCTACTCCTTTTTATCCCCTAATCACATCCTTGCACTCACAAACCTAAGTCAAAACAAAAGATATGAAATTGAACAACACAAAACTTTAGTATTCCTGCAAAACTAGAGAGTGTCATGGAACTTACCCCATCCATGAAGAGGATGGCAAAAGCTTTGCTCGTGCTGTAAACCATTACTTCTTACTAGGAAACCTCCACAATCCTAACATACAATATTCTACCTGGCAATAAACCTTCTCTTCTGCCAATACCTGCTCATTCTCACCAGGCCTCTAGCACCCACTTAAAATTTCTGACTCCAACTAAACATATAACTCGGCCAATAAATAGTCTGCTCCTAACTTCTCTCCCTCGTAGTTAATCCTGTTGGAAACCTTTAATCCTTGGTAGAAAAGAAAATCATGTGAGTGAAAGGTATTTTCCCAACTTTGTTTGAATAGAAAAGAATGAAAATAAGAAGAAAGTCTTGTTTTTTTTTTTTTATAATTTAAAATTTGAAAATTATTTACCTACTTAAAAAAAAAAAACTTAAAATATATGAATTCACATTCATGTGTTTACATTATTTGGAATAAAGAAGCAATCGTTGAAGAAATAAGGTCTTTTACTAACAATAATCGTCCAGTTGCAATATTTTCTCACTAATTTGGTGAGACCAACTTTTAGTGGGCTCAAGAGAAAGTTTGTCTTAAAAAAAAAAAAATTGTTTCATTTTCTTTCTTATTTTACCATTCAAATAGAGAAAAACAACTTTTCCACTATATGTATATTTTTCCCTCAATCCAAACAAGCCATTGGTATTAGATTTTTAAATTCTAGACATTTAAAAACTCTTCACCTCTTCAAATTTAATATATTTAAGTTGCAAAACCCTAAATTCAGAGACGCAATTCAACATTTCAATTATTTTAATATTTTCCATAAGTGGAACCACTTGTACTGTGTACACAGGTTGGATACCTCTGACGACGGCAACAACAACAACCCGTACAGACAAACGCAGATAAGGAAGCAAACCCACCAAGACAAGAGCCCTCCTTCCCCTCCCCCAAGAGAGAAAGAAAGACAGAAAGAAAATGGCGAACCTGAGGACGGCACTGGACTCGGCGTTCTGGGACCAGCCCATTTCTTCGGGACGTACCCTAGAAGGGTGTGCCCGCTCCATCCCCGGCGACCCATTTCCCCAGGACGCCGCCAGAGCCAGCAGAGCCCTTAGGATTCAGCAACTCTCTTTTCTGGGAAATGGGTTTCCTCTTGGTATCATTCCTTCTTACTCCCCCACTTCCCAAAAGGAGCTTGGCTCTTTCTCTCTCCAGTCTGTCTTGCTCAAGCTTGCCACCTCTGACCAGTACTTCCCTTCACTCTTCTTGTTTTCTTTTTCACCCAATTTTCTTTTTATTCTTTTTTCCTGTCTTGCATTCGTTTCGATGAATTGGTTCCTAGATTGGTTTTTGAGGTTTAAACTGGGGTTTTAATTTGAAATGGAGGTTTTTGTGAGTGAACAAGTTAAAAAAGTGATTCTATTGAGGGAGACCTTACTTTCTAAGGTGCATATCTCTGTTAATCTGGATAATGTTGATGTTGGGATTGTATTCAGAAAGCCTTAAGATATTGTTTTGTTTCCAAATATTGAGACATTCAGCATCATCTTCACTCTAAGGTCTGACTGGGTAGCAAAGATATTAGGTTTATAAAGCATTCCATCTTCCAATTTTTTGTGATGGACTCCTTCGGTTGTTGAATGTGGAATCCTAGCATTAATTGGGATTTGGGGAAGTGGCAAAAGCATCATCTGGGTAATGCCATTAAATCTAAATTTAGAAATATTCTGCTTGGCCCCAACAGGCTTTTCACTAGCCACCCCCTTACCCGTGAAGTTTGTCTTCGTATATTTTCTTATGTGGAACAATAAAGAACTTTGTTCGAGGCTTTGAGTGGATGCTCACTTTAGTAGGGAAAGCAAAATGAAAAAGTTGTATGGTTAAATTGTATGCTTGCCACTCTTGTTGTACAAATTTGCTCATCTTTTCCATGACTTGTATCTCCATAAAATTTGGCATAAATTTCTCTCACATATGATGTTTTTGACGACCTTTCTGTTCACAGTTGGCTTGGATTGATTGGGCAGTTCCGACCCAGGAACCTATTTTCATCCATCAAAGCAGAGCTTTCTAATGCTGATGAACTTGATTTCTCTGCGTTTAAAGATGCGGCAAAGCATATTTTGGATAAGTCACTTTATTCCTTTGCTTTGTTAACTCAGCTTTCTCTCAGTTCCTCAACATCGCTTCTGCTGAGCACAGAAAGGCATGGTGAGAAGAAGAGGCGTCGCCATAAACTGATGCTCCGTCAAGAGGCATGCATTTCCATTTCATTTGTTTCACTTGATTTCCTCTTTCTTTTCTTTGTTTTGGGTGCCAGTGTGCTGAAACAAGAAATATTGCACATTTCTGGTTTATGTATGTGTAGATAGCCGGAAACTTTGTTTTGCAGATTTGTTGGGCACGTACTTGTTTTGTTTGGTATTAGGTAATATAAAGGTAAAAATTTAAAGAAATATTTGCATCCAGCATCTTGTTAAAAAAATTTACATTTATGTGTCTAACTCTAGTGTATCTGAATGATTTTAGAGAGCCATGAATGCTCTGAACAAAACTAAACAGGTAAAGAAAGGAACAGAACGGAAAAAAGAGTCCCAGTGGCTACATTGCTTCTTACTCTCTTTGAGAGAAAGTTCCATTTACAATGCTTCTCCTTTTATAGGAGATAAGATATATTGGCTACTGATGCAAGAAATAAACATTTAGTTCCCAGAGAAACTCTTTTTTTGGGGTCTTGGGGACATTTTTCTTTCTTCAATGCCAAGAAATTTACAAAATAGGGAACTTTCTAGCCTTGGTTGTTGGCAGCTGGAACCTTGTTCAACTCAAGCATCAAATGACTCCAATAGTATTTAACTCCAGCATAAAAACCTACACGCTGTGTGGAACACAAAGTCCAGATGTGGCAGATGAACTTACTATCAGATTTCTTTGACTATTTGATTACATTGTGAAAATCTCAAAGGGATTATTGCTCATTCAACTCCTAGACTTTTGCTTAGAGCATTTTCACTGGTTGTCACTTTCATTATTAATTTTTGTGGATTTCTTTGCTCGAATTAGAAGGATGAGCCTTGGTGTAACGGAAAGGTTACTCCATTGTGACCTAGTGGTTATGGATTCAAATCTTGAAAACAGCTTCTTTGCAAAAACAAAGGGAAGGCTACGTAAATTGACCCTTCCCTAGACCCCATAAATGTGAGTCTTGTGCACTAGGATGCCTTTTGTTCAAGTTATTGCCTGGTAGTTGACATTTCCATTAACTATATCTGTCAAAATGTGATTGACAGCTTCCTGATCATGATATCACCTTGGAGGCTGGATGGCCTGAGCTGTACATTGACCATAAAGGAGGATACTGGGATGTTCCTGAGTCTATATCCTTAGATTTGTCTTCCCTAACCTCTGAATCTGGGTTCCGCTACCGTTTTGGTTTACACAAAAACAGTGGTCAACCTCAGGCTGTTACTGCCATAAATAGCGAGACACCTTTGCCTTTGATGCCTGGATTATGTGGAAAGGCTGCCTTTTCTTATGTCAAGAGCAAGGACTTTTGGAGGCAAAAGGAGACTAAGAAGGACATTTTGGTAAAGAAAGAAAAGGGCTGGTATTGGCGTCCTTCATATGACATTTGTCTTAATGAACCTCATTCTGCAATTTCAGGAATTATAGGTAATTTTTCAAGCATCACTTGGTAACGCATTTAGAGTTTTTATGCTTATTACTAATGCTTATATTTTGGCTACTTTATGATAATTTTGGTTGCTGCTGGAAGCTTTATTGTAATAAGGCACACTCTTTGGATTTCTCTGCATTATAATGAAGGAGATTTTGTTTAGAGATGAATTCTGCTTCTTTTTGGTTATCAGCATACTTTATCGTTGCGTTTTATCCTTTCTTTTCCCTTCCCCTGTCATGCCCATGTTATCATGTCATTAACAATGTTCTTGCCTCAATGACCCTGCTTCAGCAATTTGTAGGTGATAGCTCAATAATGGCCCTTCTTTGGTGGGTGCAGAGAGGGCAGAGAAGACACAATATCTCACATTGTTTAAAGACTTTTTTTTTTTAAAATTGGGATATTATTTAGAAAAAGATTCATGAGTAATAGGTGATGAATGCCTAAGCAATTGATTTATTTTAAGCAAACTAAGCATTTACTGGATTGCTGTTTGTGCTTATTTTCTCTTGGAAGGAGTTTCCCTTGAGACATTTCAAAAAGGAAAAGGGAAAAGTATACTTATTACTTGTTTGTTCACTTGTCAGGTGGTGCATGTGCAGTCTGGTTAGATGGCAGGAAGAGCCCCGAAACCTCTGAATCATATGACAATGGAAACATTTCCATGAGAACTGGGGCAAGAAGTCCACTTAGTGCTGATATGTTTGGCTCTATTTGCTATTCTTTCCAGCATGGGAAGTTCAGAAAGCTCTATGGTGACCTAACCAGGGTTGATGCTCGCCTGGATGTCTGCTCAGCTTCTGCAATTGCAAAGACTGTTTTCAATGTTTTCAGGAAATCTTCAGTCACTAGTGCAGAAAACCCACTTTCTTCTCCCAGGCTGAGTTTGATTCTTCAGCAGCAGGTACTTTTGTTACCCTATCTTCTAATGCCAAAATATGCAAAAAAAAAAAAAAAAAAAAGAAAAAAAAGAAACCTTTCATAGTTGAGTAATGTCAGTTGAGGCACACATTCATTCCTGCAGTACAGATGATACAATTTTGCGTGTATGGTCAGTATCATGGAAAAAAAAACAAAAACAATAAAAATAATAATAAATAATATATATATATATATATATATATATATATATATATATGCACTTGTTGACCAAGAGTAACCAGTTGTTGCATTAGATGAGGAATGTGGGGAAAGAAAAGGTGTATAACTAGACTAGTTAGATGATGATTTAGAAAAAAAAAAGGCTAGACCACTTGGAGAAATTGCCTTAAAGTTGGAAACAATTAAATCAAATCATCATAACAAGGACTGGAACAATTACATCTCCATGCAAAATATAGTAGCAGATGATTCCAAATCAGTGTAAATGGCCTTAACATGAATCTAGACAATTTGCCTTGTAGTAGTAGATAAATTTCTTATCATGGGGTCCATTGTTCTTGCAGGTTGCTGGTCCAATTGTCTTTAGAGTTGATTCAAGATATTCAATCGGTTCTTCTTCCGGTAAACGAGGCCCACACATGGAGGATCTGATCTACACCTTGAGTTACTCACTGAGGCTTTTGCGTTCTGGGAAAGTTGTTGCCTGGTATTCTCCAAAAAGAAAAGAGGGAATGGTTGAATTGCGCTTGTTTGAGTTCTAACTCATTCCCCAATTTTTTCTTTTTTTTTTTTCTTTCCTGTGACACATTATTTTTTTGGACGAGAATACTCCCATATTTTAAACTAGAGTAAAAAGGAAGGACCCTTTTTGGCTTTCATTTTTATGTTGCCATGAGAGATTTCGATCAAGCCATCAATCTAGGGTAGAAGGGTATTCTGTTGCCTATATAGATCAGTGATAGTACCCTAAAAGAAACGTTACAATTGATCAAGAGCAGTTGTTTGCTTTCCCATGACAAGCCTAGTATTGTTAAATGCGCCTTCTGCTCAACACCCTTAAAAGGGATGCGCATGCGTAGGATTAAAACTCTCTGTTTTTTTTTTTAATTTGATAAAAAAAATCTAAATTAAAATTAATTTTAAAGAAATAGAAGTTTTTTTTTTTTTCAATAATAATCTGAGAACAAGAGAAGAGAAGAAGGCAAAGGGCCACGATCCGCTAAGAAGAAGAAGCCACGCTGAAGGAATTTGAAAATACAAATACAAATAAAAATTTGCTCTAACCCTTAAATTTCTCAGAGGCCAAGCATGCAGATATGCTGGTAAATATAAATTCCTTAGGCCTAATAATTCACAAATTGGCGAGTTAGGCTTCTAGATCGTAAGTGCAATATCTTACTTAAACCATCCTATTTTCTGTGACTTTCGGTTGTTCAGGGCTTTCAATCATTAATGATTTGAATAAATTTAACTAACTATTTTCTTATTAGATTTATATCTCGCTTATCAGTTTGCGCCTTGCACGCAAACTTTCGGTTCCACGAGACTGTCGCACTTTGGAACAATTTGGTGCCCTTGGACATAATGATGGATGCCCTTTTGTTTTGGTTGGTTTAGTTAAAGGGCTCTGCTTTCTATGGAAAAAGACAAGCTGCCCGGCCACAAACAACAAGCATTAAGCAAGGGCAGGCAAATAAAAGGGCTCAAGCATTAAGCAAAGGAGTCAATATGAAAGCCCAAGCTGCTTGGCCTTGGTGCAGAATATCACAAGCAACAATATTGCTTTAAATATTTAAGGGACAAGAGTTTACAACACAGAAAGGGTCTTTTCCAACCACAAAATTCTTGTCTAGGAGGTAAATGGACAGACCAGAAATGCCCTACAACAAGGAAGAGACTGGTGCTTTCATCATATGCTACTGATATCCGGAAAATGTTTGAAACATGTAGAAAATTACTCAACAATAGCTAACAAATCACTGGCTTTGCAAAAGCAATGCCTTGCTTCTGTTCCCAGATCAACCTGTGCGATTTCCAGAGGTCAGATTAGAAGATGTCAGCAGCAATTGTATACACATATAACTAAGAAGGGAATGTTTGTGATAATAATGGAACACATCCTGAACAAGCAAGCAATCATAACGCACTGCTTAATTATCCCCCAAAATTGATTGGAACCCACGTGAGGTCCAAGGTAATTTTTAGGTAAAGACATTAATCTACCCTAGCAGATGCTGTGTAAAAAAATTAGCCTGAGCCAATGATAATGTACACTAGAGGACTCGACCTCAAATACTCTAAAATACCCACTCCATGACTATGCATGCTGGTTATCTGATGAGTTTAGCACACGAGTATAAAAGGAAAAACATGAAAAACCATTTTAAGGTATGTATTATATGTACCAATATGAAGTCACTCCAAGTGTTATAAACCTACCTCATATGCATTTATGTCCGAGAGAAGAACCTGCAAAAGAAATAGGTAATTCACATAAATGGCCAAGTTCAGGAGGCTGGCTATGTAAGACCACATAGTTACAGAATGAGTTATTGGAGGATAAAAACTGCTATCAACAGCAGCACAATTGGAACCTAGTATTGTATGATTGCTCACCTTCTTTCCAGCTTCCACTTGGCCAACCTCAGCACCAATGGAGAGTACCTAGATAAGGGGAGAAAAAGATGCTCGTGCTCAGGAAATTAAAAACTCAATGTCCTTTAATTAAGACAGAAACTGACATTGCACTCACCTCTCCCACAAGGTAACGCTCAAATTTAACTGCTGATTTTGGCAACAAAACTCCACCAGCTGATTTCTGTGGACCAAATCTCAAACTATCAGCATAGAAATTCAAATTTTGAGACCAAAAGAAAAAAAAAAAAAAAGTAAAGACAGTAATTAACATGTAGAAATCATCATTAACCAAAAGGAGTGGTCGTGATAATCTCTGTTTCCCAAATTTTCTCATCTCACATACAAAGCATAGTACAGAAAATTAATACGTCAGAAATTCAATGGATTGTCTACAACCACATGATAGACTTTTGCCATGGTAATTTCTGGTGCAAGGGAAACACAAGGAATTATTCATTATCACCATCAAAATCTTGAACCAAAAAAAAAAAAAAAAAAAAAAGAACATTTATGCAATTGAAACTGAAATGCATAGTTCTATAACACAAACTCAAAGTCTAAATTACATTCCAATTTTAGAAACAAACCAACAACTACAATAATTAAATCCCCAAAAGAAAAGGCCTTAAAGCCACATTCTCGAACAAAAAGAGAATATCATATCAGCAAATTGAAAGTGAAATGCACAGTTTCATTAAGGAAAAATCAAATCTAAGTGTAAATACGTTTAAATTCCAGAGAAAATCAACCAAAGGCTACAAGAATCAAACATCAGAAAAGACAAGGTCTAACAAGTCTCATTCTTAGAGAAAGAAAGAAAGAATATCGTTTATGCAAATTGAAAATGCAATGCAAACACAAAACCAAAGTGCAAACATTCAAATTCCACAAAAATACAACAACCTCTACAAGAATTAAACTTCCAAAAAGAAAGTTCAAAAGATTTCAACAGTAAGCCACCTAGCATGATGACCCAAACCCAAATGCTAACTTAGAATCCATCCAAAAAATAAAAACTCAGAAATAGATTTGCAAAGGAATTACAGGATAAAAAAGAACCATACCTCGGGTAGCTCTTCAAGGCGGATAACCACCCTGTCAGCTTGTGGAACAACCTGCAATCCCGAAACATATATACAAGACAAAAGTTACTTCCGTCATCAATTCTACCAAAACCCATTAAAGAAAACTTTAAAAGTCACAACTTAACATCAACAAAACCAATTTCCAAACGTTTAAAAGAGGAACAGATGTAGAAAAAAGGTAAAAGAAAGCACCTTTGTGGGTTCCCATTTCTTAGCAACAGCATTGATTCTAAGGGAATTTCTCCTCAACCCTCCTGCTGCATTACCCACAAAAATAATTCGGATGAATAATAAGGAATCAATAAAAAAACAACGCTAGCCAAAAAAACCCACAAAAAATGGAAGGAAAAAAAAACACAGAAGCAATAACTAACCCAAAAGTGATGATTGAGAGAGAGTAGGGGCATGGGTTCTGGGAGCAAAGAAGGGTTTTGGAACTGTAACAAGTGTAGACGCCATGGACAGGGCCTTAGAAAAGAAACAGAAGAAGAAGAAGAAGAAGAGATGGGTTTACGAAAAGTCCGGTGATTGCGACTACAGAGGATTGTTAGTAAGGAAGCGTTTTGTAAAAGGCTTCAAAGCTTTTAAACCCTTCTGGACGCCTGCGTGTCTTCCTCTGTCTATCTAGTAAATGTAAACGATGTTAGCTGTTCTAGATTGTTCTTTTCTCTGTTTTATTTTTTATTTTTTGTCTTTTAGCTTTTTTATTTATTTTATTTTTTCCTTAAATTCAACGCTTGTATTTTACATTTCTCGTTTTTATTTATGGTTTTTTACCCATTTGGTGAAAAAAAGAAGAAGAGGGCCATTTAAAAAAGAAATTAGTTCCCAATCCATCAAATAATCTTTAGGGGCCAATTAATTCGTGAGCTGAAATGAGAATCAAAATCAAAATTATAATGAAATCCAATAATTAATTTCATAACTTGTTTTGTTTATTTTAATTATTTTTTTTATAATTATTTACTTCAATTAAAAGAAATAATTAAAATGTGATAAAAAAATTTATTAAAAATTTAAAATACTATATCACGACCAATATAAGCAAAACATTATCAAAAATAAATATTATGAAATAAAATTAAAAGTTATGAAATGGGAAACATATTATAAATATAATGATGTAAGTAAACTATATTAAATTATCTTACAAATAAAACCATAAAGAAAATTTTATAATAAAGAATTATTCTACTAACATGATAATGATAATAATGATTTACACTAATGATTATAAATATAAAATTTGAAATAAAATATTAACAAAATAACTTTATAATAATAATATCATTTATTGGGTGAAACTAAATATTTTATAATCAATAGAGTATTTTTTTATCATTATAATTATTATATTAATATATATTTTATATTAATATTTTTAAAAAATATTTAATAATAATAATATTATTGATAATTTAATTATTATCATAAATTTTTAAATAGTTAATTCCATTATAATTTATAGTAATTTTATGTTTTAGAGAGAGAAAGAGGGGAGGAAATGAGGTAGGGAAAAGAAAAATGAGGATGATTAACTAGTATAGTATATATGGAGAATTTTATAAGTAATAGAATGAAAATCAAATTTCTTTCTACCAAAAACCCCTAAATTTCCATATTTTTGTTTAGAAATATAATGCATGTCTTTTATAGATTTTTCATCAAATATACTAATTTTTTTATAAATATTACCAAGTGCAAAGATGAATTATAAAAATAAATTTGTATTGTGACATAAATATTATTTTCCTTTAAACTCTATGTTGTATTAGTTTTTACTAAATTTATTTTACCATGAAATTAAGCCTTTCACACCTTCCAAAGTTATAACTATGTAATCACAATTTTAAGTTTCTTTTATTTATAATTCTATTATGACATATCGTAGAAATTTTGATAAAAAATTAAAAACATGTTGTAATTATATAATGCAACATCAAATATTAGTTAGTAACATAAATATTGCTACATGCAATGTAACATAAGATATGACAATTGAAAAGTAGCATATAATAGAAAATTTGAAAGTTAATATCATTTGTGTAGAAACTAAAATTTTCAAAAATTTATGGTCACAAGTCAAGATAAAATTTTAATGTAAAGAAAGGAAAATATAAATATAAAAATAAATAATAATCATTTAAATTAGAATTTTTATCCATTATTAAGTTGGAAGTTGTGTATAATATTTTGACATTATGAAAATTTTCTTGGTTCTTTGAGAATGAATAAGAAATCTAATATAAAGAATAAAGATAAGACTAAAACAACTAAATTTTGAAATAGTTTTATGTGTGATAATTTAAAGTTTTTTTATATTACTAAAAAAATGGATATTAAAGACATTAATAGCCAAAAAAAAAAAAAGATTGTGATAGAACTTTTAGAATAAAATATGATGTAGTTATTTGTTGATATATTTTTAAGCGAAAGATTTTATATAAATCTCGTATGCATAAGGGTAAATTGCGTTGATTACAATAATTTGTTTAATAAATTTAATTAATAAGTTCTAGTTTCATTATTATTTATATCTTTAAAGTCACAAAATATATTAAATCAGTTCATTTATTTTTAAAAGTATGAAAATTTAAGTACAAGCTTATTGATTTAATATTATTTTACACCTTGTCAAACAAATTTAATATGAATGAATTATTGAGTTTCATATTTGTGCAAAATTTTGTACAAGCCCTTTTGTATATTTCATATCAAACGGTACAAATGATTTGAAAAAATCATTTTTATTTTTTTCTAAGGTAATTGATTATAATTATATGATAAAATCGTCATAACTTATTTTGAAATATCTGTGAGTAACAATACACAGGTTATTCCTTAAACTTTAAACTCTAGCAATAATCTTTATAAGATAATTTTAAATACATGACATAAAAAGTAATAACAAAGTTGACTCTTACATAAATTTTAAGAATGCACCCTTATTATTGAAAAGCAATTGATAAAGTCAACACATTTAATTGTTTAATAATCTTAACAAGCAAATTAAGAGATTCGACAATGCTTCTCCTATTTTTCAAGCAAAAGCAAGTGTAAAACAAGATACAAAATCATAATATTTTCTATATAAGAAAGCACAATTTTGCTATTATGCATTTTTTCTTTTTCTCCCTAATAAATTTAACTTAATAATATTCACAAATTACAAAATATCTTTTGGCCACTTTTTACATGACCTTATAACGCATACATAAACTTAAAAAAAGAATTGTATAAATTAAACTAATAGAAATATAAACTATATATTATATAATAAAGTCAAGAAATGATTAACATCATATATAATAATTGAAGAATAAAAAAGAGTTAAGAGCTCCCTTTTCTTAGATTAAAGTTTGACCACCTTTAGCATCATATGTAACTCTTTAATAAAAAGTTGAGCAAAATCAATGATTACAACTATTCTTTCAATGTCAATTTTATAATAGTCATCTTGATTACACAATAATATACCAATCAACTAACTAATTCTAATGCTAATATTGAGAGAGATTACATCTATAACCAATTATTGTTCCTCTTTGTGTTCTCAAGTAAATAATAATATATGGTAAAGAAATAAAAAATCACAGCTCACACAAAATGCACATATTTATTTACCTAAAGAACTCTTCAGTGCGAGAGTAAAAATCACAAACCAAAGTCCAAAAATTTTTCACTATAGTCTTGATAAGCTAGTCTTACCAACCAAGAACATAGTCCTTTATATTTGTAATTCAAGTTAACCTAACTTGAGTGTTTTAAAAGAAAAAAAAAACACAGAGAGAGAAACTTATAGGCATGAGGTATGATTTCATTTAAATTATCCATATTATTACTTTTTCATATTTTCATTTTGTCTATCTTTTTGCTTTCATAAATAATTTTGTTAATGATAAAGTATTAAGTTGTTAACACTTTATATATATTTGATAATTATACTAATTATGAGGAATTTTGCTTTGCAAAAGAAAATTTGATATCTTTAGTTAAAATCAATCAACTAATTACTTCCTACATAATGTTGTTTAGAAATGTCCTAATATGTAAAGATGAATCCAAAATAATATTTTAGGAAGGAAAAAGAATTACATTGGATACTTGGATTGCTTGGAACTTGAATCCAATACTTGAGGAATGGTAAAAACAACTAAATGATAAGTTTACATATTTTACTATATATATATATATATATATATATAATGTAAATTGCTACATGACCCACCACTTAGATTTTTCTTTGTTAACATGTTGTGGAAAATTAACTATAAAAAATTCAAACTCCACTATACTAAGTAAAAAGGTTCAAACATAATGTTATTGTGGTAATTTTTGCTTTCCACTACATATAAATTCATGACAAGGATTAGAAGATAATGCTAGTTATAATGAGGAGCTAGTGACAATGATAACTACAAATAAGGGCATTACATTGTACGAGTTAATGACAAAAAAAGATGCATAAGTTTTGAAAAAAAAAAACCTTTTTTTACCTAATTGTTAAAGAAGTGATTTAGTGAGATAATAGAGGAAATACTAAAATCTTGGAGGCCAATAACTTATATTAACTCTTAAGGCAAAATATTTTTATGTGTAATAATAATTTATAATGATAACTGTAAGATTAGTACTAATTTCTTTGAATTTCTATAACTCTTTGTAATGATATTACTAACATTTATATTTAATTATAAGAATTTGTAAAATTAGTAATTTTTGAAATTTTAGAAAGGTAAAATGAAAAAAAAATTATATTTTTTCCCATATATAAAATTCTAAGAAAAAATAGAAAATTTCTTGCTTAATTTTATGGTTTTAGAATCTAAGTTATAAGACATAGATTTGATATCCCAAAAAAGTAATTTTATGTTATATTATAACATGTCTTTAAAATGATTTAGACTTAATATTTTTGTATAGTATGATTAATTGGAAAATGCTTTCCTAGAATAAATATTAATATAAAAAATGAAAATTTATATACTTTTAATAAAAAATAATATATATTAAATAATATATTTTTTCAATTACTATAGTTTATGATAGATAAAAGTTAGATTTCTTAAAATTAATTGTTTGATCTATGATTGAATGGAACCATAAGATGAAAGTTTATATAAAAAAATAAAAATTTATATATTTTTATACAAATTGGTATATAAAAGTAAAAAAATAAATAATATTATTATAGGTATTTTAATAATAAAAATTTAATTTTTAAATAAGATTTTGACTTGCACGCCCATTTACACTACACAGCTCTAGTGACATGGATGTGAAATGTAATTGCGAGATTTATGAGAATTCTTTTGGTGCAAAGTAAATCAGGGGAGGGTTAGGTGGGACCACCATTATCATCATTTGCAGTTGGTCCCCTGATTTTTGCAGCACTTTCACCGCTTGGGAATACTTTTTTATTACTCAGAAAGAAGAAAAATTGACACACCCATCCATTTTCCGTTCACACCCACCAAAAAAAGCAGCAAGCATTCTGTAAGTTAATTGTTTGGGGGAAAAGAAAGTGAAGTCCCCCTTTTATGGGATTAGCGTCCTTTTTCTTTCTTTTTGCTGCTTTCCATCTTCGCGTTCCCTGAACTGGAAGGTTAATAGCCTTTGAGGGGGATACTATGAAGAAGGTGGGCAAGGAGGTGCTCTGTTGCTTTGAGTGGATTGCTCTGTGTTACCTTCTTCTAGCTGCATCTGCTGTTTGCTCCAGTCATCATCATGGTAAATGTGGCTCTCATTCGTTCCTCTCTCCTTTTTCTTTTCTTTCTTCCTTTTTTATTTCCTTGGTTGGTCTCTCGTGGGTTTGACTTCAGTTGCCATATTCTTTTGGTTAATGTATAAATGGTGTTCCTTTCATATAATTTTTCATATGGGTTCTTGAAGGATAGATGATAATCAATGCTGATGAAAAATATCACTGTGAAATGAAAGGCCTGCTCTTTTGTTTTTTTCTCCGTCCTTTTTGTTGATGTTGTCATTTTTTATTTTATTATTATTTTTAGTGTAATAGATCTACTATTATTATTAAATAATTATAATAAATAATATAATAATAAATATTTAAATTATTTATTTAATAATATTGTATTAAATTTAATTTAATTAATCTATTTTTTAAAAAATATTAATTCTTAATCTAGGATAAATTAAATTAAATTTAACACCTTAATTTTAATTCAACCTCATAGATATTTAAAGTATTTGTTTCAATTTGATAAAATTTTTAAATTTAATAATTTTTTTTTTAAAAAAACTTGTACTTTAATTTCAACATCTTCAAAATTTACTTTTACATCAACAATTTTGTAATTTTATTTCCAAACTCATCGAGAACCTTAACCTTCTTATAAGGTCACAATTTGCAAATATTGCAAATTTTCTCGTCATCATTGATAAATTATCATGAATATTTTTGATAATTTTTCCTTAAACTTTCTTTAGTTGAATTTTACTTGAACTTCAAAATTTTTAGAAAACTTGTGTGTCATACAACCCTTGAACAATCAAATTGGAAACTTCATTTTCATGATACCTTGTAACACCTTGCAAGCACTTGTAAAATATTATTATATAATGCTTTCCTTTTCATTGTTGTTCATTTTGCATTCAACATCTTGCAGCACCTCTAGCTACTGCCATTAGCGCTTGTAAGTAGATATACTAGTGCATATGCCTAGATAATCACCTGTAAGTTAGCTTTTTTGCTTACAATGTCTTGTAGTGCTGTGCTAGCTAACGTATTGGTGCTCATAAATAGACATATAAATGCTTCTACCAGATTAATCATCTTTAAAACACCCTATTGATTTCAATGTCCTGTAGTACTGTAGTGACATTAATGCTTGTAAATAGATATATAAATGCATCTACCTAAAAATACCTGCACAGTTTCCTATCAAATCCTGTGGTGAGTAGAGTTCCAGTGGCATCCAATTATAGCTTCTGTCTGCACATCTAATTACATCAATAGATGCATTATCTTTAATTTTTATTTATTTATTTATTTTTTTCTGTTTGCTGAACCGATAGAAGAATGTAAACATAATCGCCAGTTAAGTCTCATGCTCCCATCTAAGAACCAAGTATTTTATGTAACGTTTGGTACTTAACTGAAGTGGGAGACTTAAACAAGAGGAAGAACTAAATGTTGTCATGGGATTGTAGGAAGGATTCTAAGTTGTTATGCGAATATGATATTTATCTCTTGAGGCCACTGCCTGCAATATTGCATTGTTGGTATTCCAACTTGGTTTCACCAGGCATACCTAAGGATTTTGGCATGCATCATGAATTTTATGTGTAGAAATTATAATAATTTGTGTCACAAAAGCAATTTTTATCACTTTTGAAACATCTATGAACCACAAATATTTTTGTTTTGCAAGCAAAATTTCCTCCTCTTACGTTAGAAAACAATAATTCTGTTATTATTGTTAAATAATTATATGAACACTCGTAATTTTATTAAATTAATAAAACTTAATATTAAAAAGCACACATAATAATATAGATATTATGTTTTTCTCAAATAACAAATATTTAATGTTATTTGAATAGTAAAATTTAAATTATATTCAATTAAATTTATTTTTATTAAAATTTAAATTAATTCTAGCACCACATTTCAAGAAAAGAGAAAAAAAAATGGAAACTTATGACATTGAGTTAATCTAGATCAGAGGCTGATGCAGACAGATAAATTTCATTTTTACTGCTATGGAAAAGTTTAAAGAATTATAGAAAATTATAAATGAAACATTGAAACCCTGTACAGGAGGCATTTGGGATGTTGATGTGGTTAATCTTCTAACAGTTTGTTTTGTGTGATCTGGCACCAGGGAACCCTGCAAATGATCTTGTAGATATCATTAACAAGAATCGAACAGACCAGAAATTGTCACAGCTGAATGACAGTCCTGGTCTTGGTTGTATGGCCCTGCAATATGTAGAGTCATGCAGGGGTAACTGCACTGACAAAAATGCTGTAAATTGCAAGCCTCCTGAAGATGACTTCACTGAGATTTTTGCTCCCAATTGCGGTGTCGAGCTACCCACCTTTGGCACCATAACAGGTCACATTGTAGGGTGTCAATCAAAGTATCTTGAGCCATCGCTAGCCTTTTCTCATATTCTGGCGAAGGACAAAAGAACTGTGTCTCTTTTGAGGAACAAATCGCATACTGAGGTGGGGGTAGGCGTGATTGGGTTTCATAAGGGTCCTTTCTTCTGGTCCATTTTGTTCAGTAACGGTCAGACGAATTCTACGTTCGTTCTTGAAGATCGTGGCTTAGGAATCAAGCAGAAGGAAGGGTGTTTCAGTGGAAGTGTGATTCCATGCAGCAGAGCACGGAGGATCTCTGTGCTTCTCAACAACATTATTACTATTGCTTTCCTTGAACTTTGTCTGTTGAAGCATTTGAACTAATGGTTTGTGACAATGTGAAACACCCGTTGGGACAAATGTCTTACGTTGAGATTTTGTTACATATATATATATATATATATATTTTTTTTTTGTGAGAAACATGAAAATCCCATCTGAGAGCTCATTTTAAAGAAACACCATTCTGTCTTAACGCTGCCCTCACCAAAGTTTTCAGTTCCATGGTTTTTACGCTTTGTTTAATTCAATGTTTTGAAAATTAAATTGGTTTAAATAGTTCAATCGTATAACTAGAATATGAACCAGTAGAATTGGTATTTAATAATAAAAATGAATTTATTTATTAGTAATTAAAATAATAATACTTATATATGATATATTTTAAGTAATTTTTTTTTCCAATGGTCAAATTTAACTATTTTTGACAAAAAAAAAAAAGAAAGACTTAATTGTGTGTGTCTATATATGTTTTGTTTTTGTTTTAATAGCTATTGAAAGTTTAGACAAAATTTATGATTTAATTACTAAATTTATGACCCAATTATGATTTAAACTAAGTTTTAAGCTAAAATACAATTTTTTTTATTTTGAAAGTCAAAACTAATCTGGCCACAAATTAGTCTATTTTTTATTTATTTTTTGAGTTTTTAGCCAATTTTTTCGAGTTTGATTGGTTTATGTTTTGTAGTGCTTTTGAGATCAAACCAAACAAGTGGTTGACGATTAAATTGATTCGGCTAACCATTTGGTTCAATTTTCAAAACACTGATTGAATCTTAAGCACAGAGTGGATCGTCCAAAAAGAAAAAAGAAAAAAGGACCAAGGACAGGGTGAGACTGTGACATTATTCAAAGGATCAGGGGTTAAGCATAAAGCTAAATTACAATCAGACCTCTACTTCTATAAAGGCCAACCTAGCCTATTGACAGGTGTTGATTTTTTTTTTTTATGGAACTTAATGATGAAATTTGCTGTTGTGATGTTGCATGCAACTCTTGGTTGCAAAAGACAAAATTAAGCCTTAACATAAACTCTTATGGGTGTTTTTGGGTCCTCCTTGAAAGCTATAAATGCATTTGGCATTTTTGTTGCGGCAATTTGATTTGCAATTTCAGTTCCAGATGATGATGCATCCAGTCTACCACACAAAGCCACGAGTCCTAGTGGGTTCTTGTGAAATTGCTCTAACGATGGGTCCTGAAATTTTCTTTTCTTGCCCGTTAATCACTGGGTACCATCATCTAGCTATTTTGGTCGTCCGTTCTACACATGAAACCAGCCAATTTCTCTTTTGGGTATGATATGGTGCCAAGATTGCCTCCTTTGTGAGCTTATGTTGTTGCCCTCTCGTGCTGGCCTAGTAGAGGTATGGGATAATAAAGTTTCATGGAAGTTTTATGATATCTACGTAATTGTTATTGCCAATTAGGTATCCTCTACCAATTCAATTGGACCACAATTGCATTCAATCTCCCTCACCATTTCTCGGTAATGTCTTATTAAAGCAATCGGGATTAATTTCTGCTCAAATTGCAGTCCACATTTATATTTATTGTTGCCATTCCCATTTATACACTCTTTTCATTCTCTCCCCCCCCCCCCCAACTCCCCCAAACTTAACTGCTAAAGTAACTCAGATGAAGGAGAATTCAAACAAAAACAAAAACAAAAACCCAAGCATCTGTAAGGCTTCTTTTTGCTTTGTGTAATCTCCACACATACCATACCAAGGGACAGACAAAACAAAAAAAAAAAAACCAAGGCCAGCAACATATGAACCCCAGAAGCCATCAACGTACAAGAAGAGATAAAGAAAAAGAGTTTTCACATTCAAAGCAAGATTCCAAAGGTTCACGTTAACTTTCAATTATGAATTTCAATCAAAAAAAAGGAGTTGGGAATTTTTGGATTCATACAATGTATTATCCAAATTATAAAGTGACAAATGAAATTGAGAGCATCATGGGGCCATCAACAATGAACGTCAACAATCACTAAAGTCACATGACCAACCACATTATACTAAATTTTCATATACATCAAACTTCATAATGCTTTTTGTCCCAAAAAATAAAAAATAAAAAATAAAAAATCTAACATATTAGCCTCATCCCACAAAAATCTCCACTATTTAATTAAAGTGAAATTTAGTTAAAAAAAAAAAACAACAACAACAATCTCATTAACTTTATCTACACCAAGGATTGAATACAAAGAAAGGTAGCCACCTGTTTACCTGTCAATATGTTGCTTTATCCACTCCGATACTTTTGGTTTTCTTCGATAGTTCTTTGTCGTTTTGTCCCAATGTCGAGTGGAAATAGCAATATACGGAGAGTGGAGTTAGCATATATGACAGGATAGGAAATCGCCCCCCAGGTATCGCTGTATTTACGATTCACACCACAGAGACCCAACGGAATAGCTCGCTGATCTCCTCCCCTACGCGGTTCGCTTCCAAGTCGTAATCTCCCGCGCTGCCGAGCTCGGTCCGGCGGCTGCTTCCGGTAAAAAACCTCCCGGAGCTTCGAAATGAGTGAGCACTCGATGAGAGAGATGCAGAGAGCCTGTCGACGTACTCCTTCAGCCAACTCCTCCCACCTGCGACCTCCGCAGCCAGACTTGACTCTTGCACCGGCTCGGCCACCGGAGCCCCGATTTCCTTGTCCGAAACGCTTGTCCTGTGCGTGTGCCCCGTAGAAATCTCAGAATCTTCTTCGACGACGTAATCGAACGAGCCGAGAGAGTAGGAATTCCGCGACTCAGCAGTTGAATCCGGACGGCGGAGGCTAACGGAGCCGATCTCGAGCCGAAAACTCTCCGCACTGTCGGCGCCATCATTGGCGACTGACAGCGCCTTCAAAATGTCGGACTCGGAGGCCTGGATTCGAGACCGGCAGAGAGGACAGGTCTGGTTCGACTCCAGCCACGTGTCGATGCAAGCCACGTGGAAAGCATGGCAGCACAGCGGAAGCAAGCGTAGCTCGTCCTGCAGCTCGAATTTGGACAAACAGACGGCGCAGTCTCCGGGGGACATTGCCAAGCCTGTGGAAGAGCGGCGCTTGACGGAACCGAAAGTGAAAACAGGCAGAGAGTCGAGGACCGAGAATTGAGGAGTCTCTGGAGAAACGCGATGGTGATGGTGTTGGTGGCCGGAGTGTCGGTTGGAGGAGGAGGAGGAAGCGGTGACGGTAGTAGTCGTGGCTGCGGAGGTAGAGGGAGAAAGCTGGCGGAGGCAATGGCGGTTAAGGAGGCGGAGGAGGAGGCAGACGGAGACGGAGACGAGAATCGTCGCGGAAAGAATCAGCAGGATTATGAGAATGCTCGGCTTTAGACCCTGAAACTGCGTCATTGACGGAGGCGACGACATTTCGTAATTGATTTGTTTATCTGTTCCACTCTTCTCTGTGTGTGTGTGTGAGAGAGAGAGAGAGAGTGCAACCATAAAAATGGCGCGTTTGGATTTTATAAAATGGGTGGGGTTGGGGTAAACAGGCACGTGAGGCTCACGTGAGGGAAAAATTGTACCGAAGGAATGGTGACACGGTGGCTACGTTGGTCGCCGGCGGTTTACTGTTAGTCGTGGTGGCTGATGGATGTGCGTGTGTGTGAGAGAGAGAGAGAGAGAGATAGAGAGTTGGGGTGGAGGAACAGAGGACAGATGAAAAAGGTTTGGGATGGCGGGGGGTCGGATCTCCTACATTTAAGGCGGGGCATTGAATATTAGAATGCAGAACTTAACTTTCTGCTCTCTCTCTCTCTCTCTTTAAAAATAATAAAAAAATAAAAATAAAAATAAAATATTGTTTGCAAAATTTAAGTTGGAGGAGTAAATGCAGTTGCAGGTTGAGAAGGACTGTGATTTTATGTGCTAGCCATGGCTATGGCTTTATTTGCATTGGCTGGCCTCTCCTTCTGCTATTATTTCTACACCCCCCACCAACTATTTAATCTTGAATTTTGGCACCCTTTCTCAACTGTATCTTCAAGCCTTCTGCTCAAAAAATAAAATAAAAAATTAAAAAAAGAATAATTTCAAACCTTGAAACAAGTAAAAATAAATAAATAAATAACCCCCAAAAGGCTTCTGCTACTCACTCATTCTTGTTTATTCTATTAAAGGTGTTCCCTCCGCACAGGTTATAAATTAAAAATTCCATGTTTGACTTGGCTCCTACGTTTGAGTAGAATTTACCCACCTACTACAGTCATTTAAATTCAATATGGCTCCTAGGCTTGTGGTAATTTGAATATGACAAATGGGTAAAAGAATTAAACAAACAAAAAAAAAAAAAACAGAAAAAAAGGGGGGGGGGAATGGGAATTTGTAATGAGAATAAAGAACAAATGCATAGTAATTCATATGGACGGATAACACTCAAATCGTGGATATGTCAAGCACCATACAACATGGTTCAATTCTTTGAAAGACGTGATGATGTACATACTATTTTCAATTAATCAAGTTGACAGGCAATTAAACACCATTTTTCTCAATGGGCATCCTCCAAACATTACATAATATCCCCCCCCCCCCCCCCCCCAACCAAATGCAGATTGTGAAGAGGATGGGGCAATCAATTATTCCATAATAATATGAAAACCATCCATGATGCATTCACTCACTACCCAAATATATATATATATATATATATATATATATAAGAAAAAAAATTGTAATTTGGAGTAGCATAACCGTATCAACATCCAATAATAATAATAATATAATCATATGGTAATTTAGTTTCTGGCCTTTGTGCACGCGACTGTACATTGCTTTCTTCACACTCCTGGCAAGCCAACGCAACGCAACGCATACTCTCTGGGAACCGGGAATTGAAATTGAGATGAAAACAGCAATTTTGTAGGTGTGATCATGTTGCCATTTTTAAAACTTCTTTCCCTTTTGCTGTCTATAATGTTGCCAGTTAAGCATAACATGCTATATATATATATATATATTAAGAAATTAAAAATATACATAATTAGTCATACTAACTCAAATCCAAGTGGTCACGTCTGCAAATAGAGAAAAGAAATGTAGGGTGTTAGTGTAAATCCTCCTCCAATATGTGGTCTAAAATTTTTCAGTTTTTAGACCACCATATGAATTAAAGTTGATTAGTTTAAAGGGACACACATTTAAAAAAAAAAAATTTTAAAAAATAAAAAAATAAAAATCTGAAAAGTTCTGAAAGCATGCACAATTTGAGGGACTCTGATTAAAGTTTAAGATAATGGAAATATTAGCAAAGTATTAGGATTCTGGATCTGATTAATGTATAAGATAATGGAAAGATGAGCAAACAATCATCTTAAGCCATCTCTTTTTTCCCCCAAACCAGGCATCTTACATTAAAAAAATTTACGTCCCGAGAAGCCCATGTTACCGAAAAAACAGAAAACCAAATGGAAACTCAACCATTCATTAAATCCATTCATTGAGGTTCGTTAGTTAAACTAACATAAATCAATGCGATGCATTAAAGAGACACGACTTTATATTATATATATATATATATATATATTATAAAGTGTATATTTATCGTTAATTTTTATCTTAAAAAAAGAAAATGAAAATATGCAAATAATGGTCATTAGTATGTAGCTCTGAATGGTTTTGTCACCTAATTTTTCCTTCCAAAACTCAAAACAACCATTGGGGCAAAGAGGATTATTAGCTCACCCAATAAAAGAGCCCTCCTCTTGGCTTTTGGAAAATGTTCAAAAGGGTCTTCGATTACAAGAGGATCGTTGGATTAACCTCCAAAACATAGTAAAAAGCAACATTTAACAACACCAATGGGATTAAACTAAACTAGATCAATTGCTCGACATTTAACAACACCATATAACGAAGTGTTTCGATTGGACATGCTTTCCATTACCACGTGCATTACACAAAAGACAGCCATCTATTTCGTGCACCTAAGAAGCAAAAAGACTTTGGTTTGTATTATGGGAATTATTAGATGTATTATTGCAATTTTTATAGTTAATTATGAATATATATTAAAAAACTAAAATTTTATAATTGATACTTATAATAGTATAATGTATAGACTAGTGTTTAGAATACATTAATCTAATGACGTCCATGTAGCAATTCTTAGACCAAATGACATAACTTAGAATGGACATAGATTCATGAAATTAGCCCCCCTCCCCCACAAACAAACAAGCAAATGGAGAGGAATTATTAGGGCCATGGAGGATGTAAAACCTAGTGCAATCGTATGCATTCTTTGGTTATGTAAACCTACTAATTAACCTTAAGTCATATTTACTTGGTCTAAGGATCATGTACAGAGCACCGTGAAGAAAATATAAAACTAGGGCCAGTTCTTTCTTCTATAGCCTTTTAGCAGAACGGAGGTATGAGTACAAATTAAGATAATATAGTAACATTCTTTTCTAATTTTAAGAACAAAGGACTACAAATGCTCATTAATGCCAACAAAAACAAGAACCCATCTCAGCATTCAATACCATCACACATAGCCTCATCCTCTGGTTTACATACGTTGGTCCATATATTAATAATTAAAATCAATGGACTGCTCCATAGGTTCCAACAGAACATTAAACATTGGAATTAAAAACCACAACCTACCCCCTTTCCTCCCCAATTCAAGTTTGCACATTGAGCCACTTTTTCTTTAAGAATTCTCAAAAATAATGGAATTATTACATAATCTCAGTCCAACCAAAATCTGTTTATTGTACTCATTTAATGACATTAACTTTTTTTTTTTTTGTATCGAGTGATATGCCTTCATGTGCTATATTCTCAGGTACACTTAATATGGGTTCTAAATTAAGAAGTCTTTGATGAATCCCACAAATGTATATCTACTAATAACAAAGCTTTTGTTTCTAAAATGATTTTTTTTTTGGGGGGGGGGGAGGAGGAGAGTGCACTTTTCCAAATAAGAAAGGGGCATAGGCCTCAGTTGAAGTGCACAAGGCAGAAGTAGCAGTGCCGACAAACAATAAAAATGACTGTCCACAAACCCTTTCTGCTTCTGTAACTCTCTGCCTCCCCCCTAACTTTGCTTCAACTGCACTCTTCGCATGAACCATGGCCTTCCAAAACTATGAAAGGTAGTAGGTCCACGGAAATGAACGAAACAACAATCTTTAGCTTTTGATTTTCAAAGCAAATGCTTATGGTCTTGTAAAAGTCACACAAACAAGGTAAGCATGACCAATAAGGTACCTAGATGGAATTGGTCTTCCAAGGTCTATTTTATTTATAGTTCACTCATAAAGAACAAGAACCTAAAACTAACTAAAGTCAGGAGCAGCTGGAAGTGGCATCTTCCAAAACTTTTCTAGTGCTTTTCCTTTAAGATCATGTCAATATTTGCCTGCAAATGTTGCAAAAGTGTAGATATTCTTCTTTAGCATTATTGCTCCAGAACAGCTTCTTCTGGACTCCTACGGTAGAGTCAACCCCCCTCTTTGCGACTGTTTCACAAGGCATTTAGCCGGATGATTACCACCGGGGACACAAACCAACATTCAGTAATTCTCAATTACATGTACCATTTTATCACCCGTCAAAAGCATCAATTTAAACTATCCACTATTGTTCAATCTTTGTCCTCTGTACACTTGTTCTGCCTTAGATGTGAGCAAAATCATCTCAATTCAGAGGGACATGGGTCCTTAGTATTGTAGCATAGAGACACACAAGTTCTAATTGCCCTTCCCGGAGCTGCTTACAGGTTTTCATGCAATTGCTTCAGTTCATCTGCATCCGACCATTTAGACGTCATTAGAAAGTGACCAGAATTGATTATAAAGATCAAATTTTATACAAATGAATATGGAAATATTCAAATAACTATGTAAAAATGGGAACTTAAGGTCGATCTATATAATTTATTACAATGCCTCATCAACTGAACTTCCGAAATGGTATGGGGTCATTTCGAGGGCTAATGCAACTATCTCTTGTGCAAACTTCTATGTATATGCACATCCATTGCATATCCAGAGAAGAAAATCAAAACCATGTGTCACTTATCTAAAAACCCAAAAAAAAAAAAAACAAAAAAAAAGGAAGAAGAAGATAAGGGACACATCTTTATGTCCTTATACTTGAATTTCACAGAAGTTATGTTCTTTTTTCTGGGCCTAATGTTTTTGTATAAGAGTGACTCTCCAGTCTTCATACTGATATGAATAAAGTGTTGCGAGAGAAAGCTTATTGGATATAAAGCTAGATCCAACAGTATGTTGGGCCCATTCTGTACAGCGTGCTCAAGGACTTCAAGGTAATGCCACAACGAACTTCTGTTTGGTCTCCATTGATGGGCTCTCAATTTATGAAACCTGATCCGATTAATGTATATCATGCTGTGGGAAACTAATGAACTTATTATGTATATATAATAGTTATTGCTTTTGTTAATTGAAAAAAGAAAAAAAAAGGAACAAGATAAAGCTGTGATTTTGAGTGCCTTTTGCGATCTGGATCAGGATATTTAAAATCATGCATTATATTCATTGGATGGAGCTCGTGTCAAGCTTTCCAAAGACATATTATTATTATATACTGAAAACGAACTGGATCTAGCTGTAATCACTGCAGAACAGTAGGAAAGAGGCGCGTGTCCTGCACGCATCCTTTCAATGAGAGTGAATTGTGCGTGAATTTTGATATTTGTGGACTAAATATTAAATTTAAAAGTTAAAATTAAGAATTTATATAATTTTATAATTAAATTCTGTAATTACCAAAACGAACAATTTTACACCGTTAGTCATACTATTAATGTTGTTTGATTATCCAATATGATTTCTCTTTTGGTTTTTATTTTCTAATTGATAATTATGTTATGCTTTTCTTTTGTTTTCTCTCTATCTCTGTATATATATTTTTAAAAATATTCATCTTACATAATATTTATTTTTATTTTTTTAAATATTAAAATATTAAAAAAATAATTAAAGTAAAAAAAAAAAATTATTGATGTAAAGTAATGGTTGTGGTTCAATTGAAAAATTTCATAAAGGTGAGAGTTAGTGGTGTTGAAAATAAGAATATTTTAAAATTATTTTATTTTATTTTTTTTAAAAATTATTTTATATATTTATAAGAAAATATTTTTTTTTACATTTTATAAAAAAAAGATTTAAAAATATTCTCGCACATACGTAAATGGCTCGAATTCATGACTAATATATGAGACTTAATGAAATTTTACACACCAAACTTATATTGATCTACTATAAGCCTATGTTTTTAGTATTTACCAACTTATTATTGGTTAAATTAGTTATTTTATGGCTATTGAATTGACTATTTTAAGTTGTTAAAAAATAGCTATTTTAATATTTATATTAATTATTGTTGCATTAGTTTTGTATTACATCTTTATTCCTATTTATGAGACCTTAAATTTGAGTTTGTATAGATGAGTCTCTTTTTTCCCATTCCAAAGTACCCTAAGTGCTCTCTCTTTTTTATATCTTGTTTATAAAAAATTATTGTATTTAAGAGGTTTGTACTGTTTTTGTTATCTCACCTATAAAAATATGTTGTCTCTTGGAAGAATAATCATTTTGTTATATTGTGACAATTCATTTATGAAGATGAAATTATTTTTAATGATAATACTTTTGCATATTTTAGATTTATATCCTTTTGTTTGCTAGTTCCTTTTGTATCTAATTTATAATTTCTTTCTATATTTTTTCTAAAAATCTTAAAAATAATTTTATATTTTGTTGTTAGAGATGCAAATACTAATCAATCTACTTTTGCAACTAATAAATGTGTTTCTATTCCTTCTTAAACTCATTTAATTTTGCTTATCTTCAAGTTCTTGTTAGACATCTCCAATATTAAAAATTTCACTAGTTCTCACTTTAAATGCTAGTAAAAATATTTTTTTTTAGCTTTAGATGTTTTAGGATTTCTATTTACTCTTTATGAATCTAAATCAAAGTTTGGTTTTAAAAATTATGATAAACATTTTTTGTTTAGAAATAAGCCATTGAAGTTTGTTGTCACATTATTTTAAGTACATTATTTAATGATCTCTTTGATATTTATTATTCATTACAAAATTCAAAGAAATATGAGAGAAAATGAACAAAAAATATATGGTGAAGAATGTTATTATGTAGAAGTTTGTGGTTGCTAACCATTTGCATTTTTAGATGTGTGATTAAAAAAATGTATATGATCAAATCAATGAATATCAGAATTTGTTAGACAACCCAAAGAATAAGAATATCAAATTGCTAGTAGAGTATGTACCATACTGTCTTATTTATATACTTCCATAGTATTTTAATAACTACAAGTAGTAACTTGAAAACAAAAGGAATCGTATATCATTAAAGGATGTCATTGTGTATATTTTAATTGAGGATAAGGATATAATCCAAAGAAAGGAAGCAAAGGTAAAAAAAAAAAAAAGGACATCAAATATAAATGTGGTGAAATAAAGGCAAGGAGACAAATTCACCGTAATTATTATCACCATTATAACAAGAAAAGATATGATAATAAGTCTTAAAAATATGATAAGTTTAAGACAAGTAATCCAACATTTAAGAAAAAAGATGTTTGTTATATGTATGAGAAACTATGATATCATGCTATTTAATTCAAACATTAAAAAGGGAGTGACATCCCAATTAAACCAAATGCTAATTCCGTAGAAGTAGACATTATTATTGTTGTTATTTTCTATGTTAATATTGCCACCAATTCAAAAGAGTGAGCAATAGATTCTGGTGCTATGAGATGCATTTACGAAGACAAAGGTACATTTACCTTCCATGAAGAAGAAAATATTTTCACAAGAGATTTAAGAACAATACCTGTTCTAAGTAAGTATAAAGTATTTATTAAACTCACATATAGAAATGTGTTGTCTTTCAATAATATATTTCATGTCCCAAAGATTCACATTTATTTGATTTATGTGTTCTTACTAAGAAAGGTTAAAGTAAAGGTTTTCTTTAAATTTGACAAAATTATCATCATAAAAAATGTAGTATTTGTGGGAAAGTGTAATCCAGGACTTTTCATTCTAACTATATTTAATATTATTAATAACATAAATGCATATACATTTTTTACTCATATTGTTGATTTTTATGATTTATGACATACTAGATTAAGATATGTGAGTGATTTTTATATTAGAAAGGTAAATTAGTTTGGTTTAATAAAAAAATTATATGATAATAAGAGTAAGTGTGAGATATGTGTTGAGGTCAAATCAATGAAAAATAGTTGCAAATCAATTCACAGAAAAATTAACTTTTTATTTTGATGTATTCATATTTGAGTATTTTGGAAAATACTATAACTAGAGGAGACAAATGTTTTTATGTGACTTTTATAGATGTTTATTCTAAATATGCCATAATGTTTTTGTTAAGAGACAAAGATGAGGTGTGTAACGTATTTATCAAACATAAAAGTGAAGTAAAGAACTAATTAAATAAGAAGATGAAAAGAATTAGGTTAAATAGAAGAGAAGAGTATAATTCATACTTATTATCAGATTTAGGTGAAAAGAAAAGTATTATATATAAAGTCGTATTTTCTTATTCACATGAATCAAATGGAGTAAAAAAGAGAAGGAATTGAACTTTGAAAGATATGATAAATTTTGTATTAGTCAATTCAAGTGTTTCCAATAATTTATAGGAACAAACAAAATTTTATTATTGGGAAACCAGTAGTGAAACTAGAAATGCATGATCTATTGCAAGAAATGTGTAGAGAGTTTGTACGTGAGGAATCAAAGGAGCCAGGCGAAGGTAGCAGTCTGTGGGATCCACAAGATATATATCAAGTATTCAAGAATAACACGGTAAGATTCTAACTGCAATTGTTATAAAAATTCCAATTCACTTTTCCTGCTTACTCATAGCTGCTCTTCTTGTTATTTTCCAGGGAACCAGAAAAGTTGAAGGCATATTCCTCAATATGAGAAAGCTAAGTAAAGAGATCCAGTTGAATCCTAAAGCCTTTGAAAACATGTCTAACTTGAAACTGCTAAAAATCTACACCGTAAGGGAAGAAGAAGAGGAATGGAAAGTGCACCTTTCTCGAGGCCTTGATTATCTTCCCAGTGGGCTGAGGTATCTTTATTGGTATGGATATCCATTGGAGCATTTACCAGCAGAATTTTGCCCCAAGAATCCCCTGTCGATTGAGTTACCTCATAGCGATATTAAAGGACTTTGGAAAGAAGCAGAGGTACATACCTCTTTCTGATTGAACAAAAGCTCTCTTTGATTTACTAATCAATTACGCCTAATTCTCTTTCACTACATGCAGCCTCAGAATATTGTTAGGCATTGCTCATCCCTGAGGCAATTCAGTGTGGTTACGCACATCAGTCTGTGCGACTACCAAAACCTGACGAGTCTTCCAAATAATGTTGATATGAGATGTCTGGATATTCTTGACCTCTCCGGTTGCTCAAGACTCGTCGTGTTTCCAGAGGTCTCAAGGAACGTAAGGTACCTATACTTAAAGGGGACTGCAATAAAGGATTGCCTTCCTCTGTTGAGCATATGGATCGACTTGTTGAGCTGAACTTAGATTTTTGTTCCAAGCTTGCGAGCCTCCCAACCAACATTTAGAAGTTAACAAGTCTTCAGGCTCTTATCCTGCTAAGTTGCTCTAACCTGAAGGTGTTTCCAGAAATCTGGGAGAGCATGGATAGTCTAGAGGAACTGATATTGTACGACACAGCCATTGAAGAGCTACCATCCCGTGTGCACAATCTAAAAGGGCTAAAATTGTTGGATATGTATTGTTTCGGAAACGTTGCTTCATTAACTGCATGGTTGGGGATGGCTTGTTCAACCTTGTCATGTTTAACCTCATTAGACTCAGCATGGTCTAATCTGTGGCAATTACCTGCTGACCTCGGGTGTTTATCCTCTTTAAAGGACTTACGTTTAACTGGGAACAACTTTGAGAGTATCCCTGGAAACATCAAACCACTTACTCAACTTAAAGAACTTTGGATAGGCTCCTGCAAAAGGCTTCGATCTTTGCCAGAGCTTCCAGTGAGCCTACATGAGCTAGATGCGACTGGTTGCACGTCATTGGAAAACGTATCTTCCCTTGATCAACTACTTTTAAATACGCCATCTTTAGACCTCAGAGTCGGCTTATGTAACTGCTTCAAAGTGGATAAAAACAAAAGAGATCCTATCTCACAGTTCAGGAATCGTTATTTAGCGGAGTATGTGGAAGGCAAAAGAAAGGTCTCCATCACTCTCTCTCTGTTTTTTTCTTGTTTTTTCACTGCTTATAGCATGTCATGATTTTTGTTTTTATGGTACAGCTGCGGAAGTTTATGGTTAGCGTCGTTTATCCGGGAGGTAGAATTCCAGAATGGTTCGTGAATCAAAGTACCGGAGACACTGTCAGAATCCCACTTCCCTCAAATTGGCTCAACGATGCCTTCTTGGGATTTATTTTCTGGCTTGTTCTCGAGTGTAATGACACTATTGGCATGCGGATCCAATTCAACTGGCATTTTGGAGACGAATGTGATGACCGCAGTATTTTCACTTTTCGTATACAAAATTATTCTACTGAGATGAGGGCAATTGATGGAAAGTATGCAGAGGGTGTCATAGTGCTCTACGCCGGGAGTGTGTATGACAATATAGCTGAGAATCGTCATCGCCTTGGCCAATGTTGGTACGACGCTGTCTTGTTTAACTTCAAAGTTTCTCGCATCGCCCAATGTTGGTACGACGCTGTCTTGTTTAACTTCAAAGTTTCTCGCACGGGTTGTGACCGACACTTATGCAAGGTGAAGATGACTAGATCAGATAGCTGAAGAGTATATGAACAAGCGAGCAAAGAATAAAAATTTGTGATGGGTTTCAAAGACGGGTCCAAGTTAAAGAGTTTTTTTGTAATTTTAATTAAATTTTCTGAACTATCTATATTTTAGGATTCTTGGTGAGCCAGATATCACATTGATTTTTTGTTGTTAATTATGCTTTCTCATTACGTCAGTTGATATCAGAGTCAGACAATTTCCTATGAAGATGTCAGATAATCAATGTGTTGATGATTGTCGTGTTCTTGACGGTATTTAGGATGCGGGAGTCCAAGGGGCCAACCAATAGGTTCCTTGGGCAGAGTTTAATACTTTAGATAAAAAAATCTAATGCTTAGAATAACATTTTGAAGATTTAATTGAGCGCTTTGACTCGATGAATGTTAGCAGTAATAGAACTAGGGCAAGAGATGAGTATACTAATCCAATTAACAAACTCAGAGCTGTTAATAGGATTGCACAAATCTTAGATGATGAATCTGCTGAGGAGGACGAGTTTATATATGGAGCGAGACAACCATAGAGACGGGTTGGTGATATAGGGTATCAAAGGAACTGCTATGGGTATGACTAAAGAGATGAGGGTGATTACCGTTTGAAGGTTGATATTCTATGTTTTAATGGTAGCCTTAACATTGAGGAGTTCCTAGATTGGTTGGCAGATGTTGATAGATTTTTCGACTACATGGAGATACCAGAAGTTCGTTGAGTTAGATTGGTGGTCTGCAAATTGAAGGGTGGAGCTTCTGCTTGGTGGGAGAGGCTGCAGACTAGGAGACAGAGAGAAGGTAGACATTTAGTGAGAATGTGGTTACGCATGAAACAACTACTACAACGCGATTTCTTACCTCCAGATTATGAGCAGATACTATTTCAACAGTATCGACGATGTCATCAAAGGCCAATATCTGTTTATGAGTACACCGCGGAGTTTATGAGGTTGGCGGAATGAAATGACTTGAGAGAGAGTGAGGGTCAACAGGTTGCACGATATGTGGATGAGTTAAAGTTACAAATCAAGGACAAAATAAGAGTTACAGTCCTGAGAAATTTGAATGAGGCGAAAAATATGACTTTTCAAGTCGAGTTAATGTTGCAAGAGCAGAGCACTAGATATGTTAGTGGAAGAAGAGGGTTTGTGAGTGATGCTGCTAGTGGCAGTAAGGTGGGAGTTGAGAAGAATAAAAATGTGTCGAGTAAATTTGGCGAAGAGAATGCCAAGAGGGATGAAAGGGCTGAAGGGAAGAGGCCTATGGAGTTTAAGAGAAGATGTTAGGCCAATTTTGGGTAAGTGTTATCGTTATAACCAACCTGGTCATATATCTAATGAATGTCCTAGTAAAAGGATTATTAATATTGTAGATAGGAATGATGAAGAAAAGGTGTGTTGTGAGCTTGATGGAGAGGATAAATATGATGAGGAGGAGGATGGTGAAGTGGAGCCAACCTATGTGATTAGGCGGATGATGTTAGCACCAAAATAAGAGGCAAATACCCAACGACATCAGTTGTTCCGTACCAGGTGCACGATTAAGGGAAGGTGTTTGACTTGATTATAGACAATGAGAGTTGTGAAAACATCATCAAGAGAGAAGTTGTTAAGCAGTTACAGCTGCTTGTCAAAAAACACCCATACCCATACACTATCGGATGGATTAAGGTGGCTGAGAAGATTAAGATGAATGAGAGGTGTAAGGTTCCATTTTCTATAGGGAAGTATCGAGATGAAATCTTCTGTGATATTGTACACATGGATGCATGTCATCTGCTATTTGAGAGGCCTTGGCAATTCGATGTGAATGCCCAACATGCAGGTAAAGAGAATGTTTATAAGCTAGAAAAGAAGGGTGTGAAGTATACCTTATTACCCCTAAAGTTAGAGGGTCGCTTTAGATCTTATAAGATAAAGGGATGCTCTTTCTTAACTATTACCTAGTCAGAGAGGGAGATAGTTGAGGATTTGAAAGAGTCAAAGGTGGCCTATGCACTCATTATAAAGAATATGGTAATTGGGGATGAAGATGTGAGTGTAGAGGTCCCTGAAGCGATTAAGGGAGCTTTGGAAGAGTATAGAGATGTGGTTCCTGATGACTTACCTAAGGGACTACCACCCCTGAGTGACATCCAGCATCAAATAGACTTGGTACCTGGAGCAAGTCTTCCAAATTTACCATACTATAAGATAAGTCCTAAGGAAACTGAGGTCCTGCAGGAGAAGGTCCAAGAGTTGCTGGTTAAAGGGTTCATTCAAGACAACATAAGTCCTTATGCTGTACTAGTTTTATTGACACCTAAGAAAGATAGGAGTTGAAGAATGTGTGTTGATAGCAGAGTCATCAATAAGATCACCATCGGATACAAATTTCCTATACCACAATTGGATGACATGTTAGACTGATTGAGCAGGGCTAAGGTATTTTCCAAAATTGATTTGAGGATAATCTGGCCTGGGGATAAGTGAAAGACAACATTCAAAACCAAAGAGGGGTTGTATGAGTGGCTGGTAATGCCATTTGGCCTTAGCAATGTGCCCAGTACCTTCATGCACGTGATGAATCAGGTATTAAAACCCTTCAATGGTATTTTGATGATATACTAGTATTTAGTAAGTCGAAAGAGGATCATATTGAATACTTGAGGTGTGTCTTGGCTGTGTTGAGGGAGAATAAATTATTTGTTAATTTGAAAAAGTGTGTCTTCTTGTTAAGGTGATTGTTATTTCTGGGGTTTGTAGTTAGTAGTAAGGGTATCATGGTGGATGATGAAAAGGTAAGGACAATCAAGAAATGGCTTATTCCTAAAGCTGTTACTGAGTTGAGGAGTTTCCTAGGATTGACTAGTTTTTATAGACGATTTATAAGGCATTTTAGTACAATTGCTACTTCATTGACTGAGTGTCTGAAGAAAGGAAAATTCTAATAGGGCGAAAAGGTTGAAACAAGCTTTGTGAATCGAAAGGAAAAGTTATGTAGATATTGGCACTACTTGATTTTGATAAGCTATTTCGAGGTTGACTGTGATGCTAGTGGGGTAGGGATTAGTGTTGTGTTATCACAAGAGAAGAGGCCAATAACATTCTATAGTAAGAAGTTGTGTAAGGCCATGAGGAATTGATTTACTTATGACAAAGAGTTCTATGTTGTTGTGAGAGCGTTAAGAGTATGAGAACACTATTTAATAGGAAAGGAATTCATTCTATACTCAGGCTGTGTAGCATTAAAACATCTGAGTGGTCATACCCAGATAAGTAAGGATATACATGCTAGGTAGATTCAATTCTTGTAGAGGTTTCCTTTCATGTTAATGGATAAATTTGGTGTGCAAAACAAAATGGCTGACGCTTTAAGTAAAAGGGCTAATTTGTTATTCACCTTAAGTGCTGAGGTTGTGGGCTTTAAAAGAATAAAAGAGTTGTATAAAGATTATGGTGATTTTAAGGAGATCTGAAGGAAATGTACTATTAAAGAGCCTCATGATAATTATCATATTCATGAGGAGTATTTAATGAAATGAAATCAATTGTGCATTCTTGAGTCCTTTTTAAGGAAAAAATTGATTAAAGACCTTCATGGGGGAGGTTTAGTAGGACACTTGGGTCGAGATAAAACCTTAGTTGCTGTGACAGAGAGATATTTCTAGTCTCGACTAAGAAGGGATGTTGGTAAGATTGTAGAGAGATGCTACATCTGTCAGACTTCTAAAGGACAATCTCAAAATACTGGGTTATACACTCCATTACCAGTACCTGAGAACATCTGGGAAGACTTGTCCATGAATTTTGTCCTGGGTTTATCTCGTACCCAACGAGGTGCTGACTCTGTGTTTGTTGTTATTGACAGGTTTTCTAAGATGACTCATTTTATTCCATGTAGAAAAATCGTAGATGCACAATCCATTGCCATGTTATTTTTCAAATAAGTGGTGCACTTACATGGTGTTCCCAGGTCTATTACTTCTGACAGGGATAACAAATTTCTTAGTCACTTCTGGAAGACGTTGTGGTTCCTGTTTGATTCTTCGCTAAACTTTAGTAGCACAGCTCATCCACAGACTGATGGACAGATTGAAGAGACCAACAGAACACTAGGAAATTTGATCAAGAGCATCTGTGGTGAAAAGTCAAGGCAATGGGATCAGACATTGGCCCAAGCTAAATTTGCTTACAATAGTTCTGTTCATAGAACTATTGGGAGATCACCCTTTTTAGTGTTTTACACCAAAACGCCACAGTATGCCCTGGATTTGTTGAAATTACCCAAGAGGGCAGAGGGTAGTATCGTAGCTAAGAACATGACAAAGCAATACCAAACCATCACTAAAGAGCTAAAAAGAAAAATTGAGAGGGCAAATGCAAAATACGAGAAGGTTGCTGATAGACACAAGAAGGAGAAACTGTTTAAGGTTGGTGATCAGGTGATGGTGTACCTGAAGAAGAAGTGCTTTTTTGTAGGTAAGTATAACAAATTACAGCCAAAGAAGTATGATCTTTATGAAATTGTGTGCAAAATCAATGATAATATTTATATTATCAAACTTCCCGATGATATGAAAATTTTTAAGATATTCAATGTAACTGATTTATTCTTTTTCATCCAGACAATATGTCTTTATATCTTAAGAGAATTCGAGATTGAGTTCTTCTCTAGTAGAAGATAATGATGTGGATCACATAGCCGAAGAGTATATGAACAAGCGAGAAAAGAATAAGAAGGTGCGATGAACTTCAAAGTCGGGTTTAAAATGACAATTTTTTTCGTAATTTTAATTAAATTTTATGAATTATATATATTTTAAGGATATTGATGAAAAAGATATAAAAAATTTTAATTTAATTGAGAGAATTTTTCTTTCGAAGAACATTAATGTCTTTTATTTTTTGAAATTCATAATTGATTTTTTTTGTTGTTATTTACGCTTTCCTGCTGCTGCGTTCGGGGTCATTCATGGTATGCCAGGAATACAATTCAGTTTTAGCTTTCCACTGCCATCCTTTTTCTTTTTCGCTTCTTTCACCCAGTCTGTTGGGTTTTCCTCTTGTAATCGACACGGAAACGTTTTGTTCCCTAGGAAAATTATCAGAAGCAGCAACATTGCCATCAATTTCTATCCCATCGCAGCAGTTGGTCTTCCTTTTTCCTTTTTCCTTTTCTCCCCATTCCTGTGTTGTTGCATATGGATATTATTATTATTATCTTGACTTCTGTTTTTGTGCTACTGAAGAGCCCTCTCCGGCATCAGAATGGTTTATTACGCATTATCCGCTGGCAGAATAATCACAAAGCCCATTCCGATCGGAGCTGGCAAAATTTGCCGAAAGGATGCGGTGGGTCTCTCCGATAATGAAGTCAACGGCTCTCAATGTCATGATCAGATGTTTTTGCAGTCTCTTCATTTTTGATTCATCCATCTGCTCTCTCAATTAAGAAATTAACGAATAGCTGGCTCTTTCTCTCCTCATGCGGCAACCAGTCTTGCCCATCAATGGAAGTACAATGTCTTCTTAAGCTTTAGGGGCAAAGACACTCAGCCACCTGCATGCTGCCCTGTCTGAAAATGGTACTGGAGCCTTCATAGATTACCAACGTCGTAAAGGACAAGTGATCGCTTGGTCACTTTTTCTGGCAATCCAAGAATCACAAGTTGCTATCATCATTTTTTTCCCAGACTGTGTCTGATGCCTGGTGCTTGAACGAACTCGTCGATATCATGGAATGCCATGGAACCCTTGCACAAATTGGTATAGCGGTGTGGATCTATCGGATGTCAGGAAACAGATCCGGAGTTTTGCCAAACCATTTAACGGTAAGCACAAAAGGCTCAGGAGTGGAAGGCTGCCTCGACCAAAGCTGCTAATCTATCTGTTTGGGATTCCAAGGTCATCAGGTAATCTGAGAAGGAGGTCAGATGTTAATGTTACTGTTTAAATATAGGCTAGAGTGAAAAATTGTAACTGTTTGTTCAACCCTTTTAATTCGTTGAATATGCGCTGTATTTTCTCTGAAATTCTTTATTATTATTTGAAAAATAAGCATCAAGTTCTCATAATGGGAGTCTATCTCCTCTGGAGCGTTAGTAGTAAAAACATCTATTTAATTTTCATACAATAAGTTCTGAAAGTAGGAAAAAGTAATAGAAAGTGAAAACCGCTGCATCTCCTGGGGTTCTTGAGTAATGGTGTGGTCTTGATCCTGACGGGCTGACCCGTGGGCCCCAGCCTCAATGACCCAGAAAAGTTTACGGACCTGAAGCTAGGTAAGCAATATGAGAAAGTGGATTGGTATAGATTATGGGTTTGAGATAAAAGAGATAATGGGCCCCTTCCGAGGCCCAATAGGCCCTGCGGAGGCACCGATCTGCCTGTGGCCTTCTGGATGCAACCGAAAGTGTAGTCGGGGACACCGTCAGCGGCTAGGGCGAGGGTGTCCTGCGACACCTTTGCTGCAATGGTGGAGCTGCCGTAGGTCATGTTGAAGGTGCACGCGCTGCAGCCGAGAGTGGGATTTGGTAACTGAAATTTCACATGCATTTTCTCTGCACATCATATATAGATCATTTGAACAGTAATTTTAGGAGTTGTTTTTGCCCCCAGCATGTACTATATGGAAAGGAAAAGATATGTAGGAATGTCTATTGTCATTAAAGGAGGGATTCATTATTTACATGCAAAATTAAGTGCATTCTAGTTAGTCTTCCACATTATGAAACATTCTAGTTAGTGGAGAACATATAATTGGTCATAGCCTAGTCTATGATGCACATATCTTTCACAACAAGCAAGCAATTGAAAAAATTACAAGATTCTTTCGCATGATAAGAGTGTAACCAGCATTAATCCTACTTCAAAAATTTCTCCTTTTGTGTTTACAGAATTATGCATAGCAAAAAGGCAGACAACTGAGTTTTATGAAATGTGAATCATGCCTGGTTGCATTAAGGAGCTCCACAGCCAAGGCTTTTGAAGGTGGTAGACATAGCAGAGACAAAAAGGGTACTAGAAGGACAGCCAACACAGCCACTGCAAGGTACCCAAGCAACGTCATGGCCAGTGTCCAAGGCCATGAGCATGGTCTGTGGAGGGGTCCCAATCTTGGCCCTGACGATATAAGTTGGGCTCTGAATAACCTGCCTGCCAGAAGCAATTGGCACCACATAATTCCGGGCAACTAAGCTTGACAAATATTGAAGCCTGGCTTGGTCCCTTTGCTGCATTTGAAGCACAGTCTCCTCCCATGACAGTGGCTTTGATGGCCTGAATGGGGAGTAGGGGCTGTAAATGTGGAAGACTTGGAGGGTGGAACCATGGTCTTGAGTGTCACAAGTCGGGTTGAGACCTTGGACTGATGCGGAAAATCCAAGGAACCCAACGCACACAATGACTCAATGATGAACTAGGAAAGCTAAATCAGAGTTGAATAACACAAACTCTAGACCCAACATGTGAAGCAACACGAACCTAGGGCAGAAAGGAATTGAGAGTAATAAGTTAATTGGAACGCCACAAGAAGAAGTACCTCTTGATAAGTTTTTTAGTTATCAAAAGAACCGAGGGAGAAAACCTTTATTTTATATTTCACTCAAAGTTGTATATCATTCCGAGCTTACAAGGGGTGTCTATTTATAGGCAAATATAGCAATCCTAAAGAGGAACAAATTCCTACTCAGGACAAATTTTTATTTTGAAAAATTTCTAACAATAGAAAAATTCTACAACAGAGAATACACTCTTGTTTAGGAGTGAGTGGTATTACTTAATACGGGCCATCAAGTACTCCAATGATATTAATTAGGCTTATACTCTTTGTCAAACATGAATTCGCACCATTTGAAGTCTGGTGGACCTGAATGTCCTTAATAAGCCCATTTAGTGCTTCTTTAATTGTTTTGGATCTAGTTCGTGTTATTAGGCCTTCTGGAATGTGAAATGGACCTTTTGCATCCATTGGAGCCTTTATGCCATTCATTTTTACGGTTCATATCATTAGTTTGTGTTATTGGACCTCTTGTATCCATTAGAGCTTTCCAATCATCATCGTTATGGTTCTCATCATTCCCCCTCTCCTCAAAAGGATTCGACATCGAATCATCACTTACATGAAAATGGGAAAGATCAGAAACGTTAAATGTTGCACTCACATTATACTCACCAGGAAAGTCCAACTTATAAGTATTGTCATTAATTCGTGCTACAACTTGAAAGGGACCATATCCTCTAGGTTGTAGTTTTGAACGCCTTTGAGCTGGAAACCGTTTCTTGCGCATATGCACCCAAATCTAGTCACTAGGTTCAAACACCACTCTCTTTCGTCCCTTTTTGACATAGGATGCCTATTGCTCAGTTCATTTTTCAATTTGTTGCCGCACCTTTTCATGTAATTTTTTAACCATGTCACCCAAGGACATCTAGGGTTTTCCTAACACCAAAATGACCCATTAGACCTCCTTCATGAACTTCCCTTACAACCAACTCCCTCAAAGAACTCATAGGCATACTTAAATGATTTTCCCTAAATAAGAAACACCTTATGCCTATAAAACTTCTCAAAGCCTGACGTCTTACATGCTCCATACACGTTAGTAAAGTCAGGATCATTCACATACAAATCCTTAATATGTTCAAATCCTAATAAGTTTGCAGTAAGTGTAGAGATAAGGGCATACCTGCGAGATAATGCATCAGCTACCACATTTTTCTTACCTTGTTTATATTTCATGATGTAGAGAAAAGGTCTCAATGAATTCAATCCACCTGACATGTCTTTGTTCAACTTTCCTTGTCCCTTCAAGTGCTTCAAAGATTCATGGTTAGTATGGATGACAAACTCCTTGGGCCAAAGGTAATGTTGCCATGTCTCCAAAGCTCGCACTAGTGCATACAGCTCCTTATCATAGGTAGGATAATTAAGACTTGCTCCACTTAACTTTTCACTAAAATAAGCAATTGGGCGCTTTTCCTGCATCAAAATAGCTCCAATGCCAATACCCGAAGCATTACACTCAATCTCAAAAGCATTTGTAAAGTTAGGTAAAGCAAGTAAGGGTGCAGAACTTAATTTTTCCTTGATGCAAGTAAAAGCCTTGTCTTGGTCAGTACCCCACTAAAACTTATGTTCTTTTTGATAAGCTTCGTGAGTAGTGCAACAATGGTGCTAAAGTCCTTAACAAAGCGTCTATAGAAACTAGATAAACCATGAAAGCTATGCACATCACTAACTGACTTAGGTGTAGGCCAATCACGAATTGCCTTAACTTTTTCTCATCAACCTCAACACCTTTAGCACTGACAATATAACCAAGAAATGTGATTTGATTAGTACAAAAGGAACATTATGTAATTAGCATACAATTTCTCAGAACGTAAAACACTTACAATGGAATGTAAATGATGCAGATGCTCTTCTAGGGTTTTACTATAGACCAGAATATTATAAAAATACACAACTACAAATTTACCAATGAATGGACGCAAAATATGATTCATTAGTCGCATAAAAGTACTCGGTGCATTGGTAAGACCAAATGACATAACAAGCCATTCATACAAACCGTACTTAGTTTTGAAAGCTGTTTTCCACTCATCTCCCTCTCTCATCCTAATTTGATGATATCCACTTTTCAAATCAATCTTAGAATAGACACATGAACCATGCAATTCATCCAACATGTCATCTAATCTAGGTATGGGGTGACGATACTTTACAGTGATTTTGTTGATTGCTCGACAATCAACGTACATCCTCTAAGTCCCATCCTTTTTGGGTACAAGTAGGACAGGAACAACACATGGACTTATGCTTTCCCTCACATGTCCTTTGAAATAAGCTCATCAACTTGCCTTTGAAGCTCCTTTGTCTCCACAGGATTACTCTTATAGGCTGACCTGTTAGGGATAGATGCACCCAGGATGAAATCAATTTGATGCTCAATTCCTTTATTAGGTGGGATCAGACACCTTGTCTGAAAGATGTTATCTCGTTGCACCTTATTTTCTTCTTTACTTGCACATTCAATGCTCGCCTTGTGACAAGAGCTACACCATTAACTGGATACTCCTCTCTATCACTTTCAGCCTTTGATGATGTCAAAGAATCATCATCTGATTCACTTTTAGTTTCCACATCTCCATTACTTCGCAAGATCATTGCATGCTTATTTGGACATTGAGATGCAATGTGACCCCTGCCCAAACACTTAAAACATTTAACATCTCTATTTCTACTTGCTTGGAGTTCGAAATTACCTGCCTCCTTGCTAGAACCCACATTCTTTTTGCTTGGATAGCTCGACTTTGGACTTGTAATTGGCCATATCGTCCCTTTTACTCTGATTTGGCTTTCAAGATGAGGTAAAAACTGAATTCTGAACAAACTGTGTGGAACCCTTTCGTTTAAGTTGCCTTTCAACTTTCATTGCCATGTGCACCATGTCTTCTAATTCCACATAATGTTGCAATTCAACCACGTTTGCTATGTCCCTATTTAGCCCTAGTAGAAATTGAGTCATAGTTGCCTCTCTATTCTTCTTCTACATTTGCCCTAATCATGGTAATCTTCATCTCTTTGTGGTAGTCCCTTCGCACTTTTGGTGCCCTGAGTGAGCCCTAGTAGCCTTCGGTACAACTCCCTGTAATAGTGATTAGGGACAAATCTCCTCCTCATAATAGCCTTCATGTCCTCCCATGTATCAACAGGCCGCTCGTGATTCCTTCTCCTATTCAGAACAAGTTGATCCCACCAAATAATAGCATAATCAGTAAATTCAACTGGATCATTTTTACCTTGGAATGGAGGAATTGTCAATTTAATAGTGCCCAAATTATGGTCATAGGTGCCTTGTCTCCCAACTTCTCTTCGATCCCTTCTATTGTTAAGAGTTCTAACCACAGTAGTTTGATCATGAAATTCATCATCATCTACATCATCTTTATGCTCATGAGTACGTCTCAACTGCCTTCTTGCTCTGGGAGCCTCATATTCCCCATGCCTCATTTGCAACTCTGCTATTGTATTAGTTTACTCCTCCATCCTCTCCCGCATATCATCAAATCTGGTATTCATGCACTTAAATTGTTGTTGCATAACTTTGATCATGAAGGACACATCACCAGCTCCCTCCTGAGCTGCACCTTTGTCTTTGGACGTCATAGTATCAGTTTTATACAAAATAATTAAGGTACCTCACAGAATGCTCTTCTCGTGTTTCACTCAAAAAATGATGTCACACTCCCTCGTGTTTACACTCCTGATGACTTTTCCTTTATATAAACTTTCTCTCTTGCCTTTTACTACTCAGATTTCCCCTTTCAGTTCTATAATGAACTGAACAACATAAATCAAGAGTATTGATTCTGAACAAAATATGAAAAATGACATAGAATTGAACAATTTGGAGGATAAGGAATTAAAAGGGAAAAAGGATATCAAGGCAAACAAATTTAATGAACTAAACTCACAAAAGTCAAGACTTGATTAGTTAATCTTGCTTCTTTTTTTTTTTTTCGTTGATCTTTTTTTTTTGACTAACACGAAATAACTGTAAAATACTTACATGTCATAATTGGAATTGGAATTGGCATGTTTTTGAGCTTAACGAACAAATAAAGGGAGAATGATTGCAAACAAACAGATTTGTGTGTTTGAATGGTAATGCACAAACTGAATCGAAATAAATGAATCACAAGGTAGAAAATTGAAGGGTGAATGAATTCAACCTGATTTAGAAACAGGCTCTGATACCAACTGATGCGGAAAACCCCAAGGGACCTAACACACACAATGACTCAATGATGAACCAGGAAAGCTAAATCAGAGTTAAATAACACAAACCCTAGACCCAACATGTGAAGCAACACGAACCTAGGGTATTTAAGAAGGATATGGACGCCACACTCCAGAACAGAAAGGAATTGGGAGTGATAAGTCGATTGGAACGCCACAAGAAGAAGTACCTCTTGATAAGTTCTTTAGTTCTCAAAAGAACCGAGGGAGAAAACCCTTACTTTCTATTTCACTCAAAGTTGTATATCCTTCAGAGCTTACAAGGGGTGCCTATTTATAGACAAATATAGCAATCCTAAAGAGGAACAAATTCCTACTTAGGACAAATCCTTATTTTGAGAAATTTCTAACAATAAAAAAATTTCACAACAGAGAATACACTCCTATTTAGGAGTGAGTGATATTGCTTAATACGGGTCATCAAGTACTCTAATGATATTAATTAGACTTCTACTCTTTGTCAAACATGAATTTGCAACATTTGAAGTCTGGTGGGTCTGAATGTTCTTAATAAGCTCATTTAGTGTTTCTTTAATTGTTTTGGTTCTAACTCGTGTTATTAAGTCTTTTAAAATGTGAAATAGAACTTTTGTATCCATTAGAGCCTTTCAACCATTATTTTTACGATTCATATTATTAGTTTGTGTTATTCAACCTCTTGTATCCATTGTAGTTTTTCTGTCGTCACGGTGGTGGATGACCATGGTTTTGAAAGACGAGAGAGTTTCAATGGCTTGGCCACTGAATACTGTTAGAGTGACTGAGCGTCGATTTATACAATTGGTGGGGAATATTATTTCTGTGGAGTGGCTTGGATGGGCCTCTGTTGCCAAGCTCTCGTCGATTCTTACAAAATGGCAGCCTTTTTCAATTTTTAAGGATTTATTTTGTCACAATATCTTGATACAGATTTGGAATGGTTTAGAAATACATCACGAACAAGTGTCATTTAATCTGAATATGAATTTGAACACTGTACAATTAAGAATATAAAATTAATTCACCTGACAGATGTTACGAGTCTAATTTCTTCTCCAAGCTCAACATGGCATGGGGGCCTACATGCAATTGTGAATGTTGTTTGTGCATTGTTTTGGGCTTATTCTTTTTTTATGTTACTCTTTTTATAATATTAATTTTGCCAATTAATAATAAAGTGGTCTACATATGATATATTTTTTTTCTTTATTCGACTTCGCAGCATGGGTCCATTGGATTGTGAGTTACGAAACAAATGATAAGTTTTTACTTTTGTAACCCTTCTTCTGTGTAATTAATGTTTCGAGAGATGATCTCACTGGCCATCACATGTATATCTTCTTGTTACATCATCACTATGCAACATTCACACATTAGGCACTGGTAGGTCATGTATTAGGGGCCAAAAACCCTTCATTTTAGAACAGTATTCTCTTTTGTTATATATCTGTCTCTTATACACATCTAGATGTGTATAAGAGACAGTCTTGTTACATCATCACTATGCAACATTCACACATTAGGCACTGGTAGGTCATGTATTAGCGGCCAAAAACCCTTCATTTTAGAACAGTATACTCCTTTGTTATATATATATATATATATAAAGAGAGAGGCTTATGGCTTCCTTCTTGCGAGTGACCTATGGCCCCAACTTTTGTCACTGCACATTTGTTACACATTTCGTTTTCTTCCAATTGGCAGTTCCCTCAATCTGCCACATCTTCTATTTTTATCATCTAAAGAAAGTGTTGTCTTCTATTGCCTTACATTGAATAGACAAGTTCCATAGCTCTTCCCATTCTGGGATGTCTAAGAAATTTCAAAAGGCACTCATTCATTATTCCTTGAAATTAATTATTATTAGTGTGATTTTGGATGTGATTGCATGCATTAATTATAACTATATCCAGTCCTATAATAAAGAGTTTCAATAGAGTTTTATTATCCATAACATTATTCATTTATTAATTATAGGTCGAAAAGAGAGTTTTATAAGAATAATCTTTACAATTAAGAATTTGAAATATCAAATTAAAGATTTTATTTCTTTTCTTTTATTCATAAATATCAATTACAAAATTATAATTTTATATTTATCGAGATAAAATAAAAGATTTTTACTTATATATATAGCTAAAATAAATGATAGTTATTTTTTTTATTTTACTTTTTAATTTTAGAATAATATATTATCACTCTATACGATATTTGTTTTGATAATTATATAATTACATCGTTGGGGTTTCGTTAAACGAAATTAAATAAACAAACTGAATAAGCAAAACAACACACTCTCTTGGCCTTTGGAATCTCAACGACTTTTCTTGTTTTGTTATAAGATTTTGTCGTTTTAATTAAGCTTCTTGTGATAGTCATGTAATTTTCAAATATAAAGCGTTAGACCAGCAAACCAGATGTGATGTTCCCCCAAAAGGCTAGGTTTAGATTCAAATCCTATCATTTTGTAGATTACGACACAACGAGTTTCTTGATGGGCCAAAAAATTTGGCAAAGTTTCTTGTGATTGGATTGAAAATGGAGCCAAACTGTATATTATGTAGTCTTTGAAACTATGAGTTGGGTGCTTATACATGTTGTTGTCTTCAATCTAATTCTCAAATTTCTTTTTGACTCTTGTTTTGATCTTAAAGCTATCATTTATCAAGTGACTTAACCAATAATAATAAAAAAAAGAGTGATAATATTTTGGTGATAGGAGAATGAGTGGAAATTTAAAATAAAATACTTTTTTTTTTTGATATAACATATAAACTTTTATAGGATTCGGCAAAACTCGCATTACATTAAGTAATAGGATAACACCACGTGTGTACTACAAAATTACCTGATTGAAAGAAAATATATAAAATATTGCTTGTCATGCCAAATAAAAGGATGATAATAAAAATCCCAATAGTAGTCTCTTTATTTATCACCCTAAGAAATTAATTAAATAAATAATTTTAATATTTTCTTACTTGACCCACATAATTTCAAATAGATAATATACTTGTTTGTGATCATTACTTTAATTATCCGTAATAGCTAATTCGAAGTTACAATTTGTTTAAATGGAAATCTTTGTACATGTATTATTGTAGTTATATGATATTTATTGAAATATTTCTTTTTTTATATCATAATATTAGTGAATTTTTAATTAAATATTTTATTCAAGTAAGACTTTATTGAATGAAATTTTTTTTATATTTTTTTCTATTCAGATTTCAAATAAATTATATATAAATAATTTTTATATATACAAAATAAGTCCTTATTTACATATGACCAAATCTATCATGAGATATTAAAAACACATTAAAGACTTAAATTTCCTTGAGGGCCACTCATTCAAAGGAGAAAAAAAGAAAAAGAAGAAAATGCTTTAATTCATAAGTAATCAATCTAATTGAAATATAAGCTCTGATGAAAAATGAAAAAATGTATTTAGCATAGGCTTGTAATTAATTGAGTTAAAAATGTATCTATAATCATATTAATTAATAATTATTTGACCTCTAATCACAAAACAAAGAATTATTGCGGTATTGACTAACTTTTTTAGACTATAATATGATTTTTTTAAAAGGCTAAGGACTGTATTAATTTTGATTCTTATCTAACCTAACTTTTTATTATCAAGGTAAATGGTTGTGACTAATTTGAATTCAAACTAATTATTTTTGAGGAATATGGATAAGTTAATATTTATATATTTATTTATCACTTTAAGAAATTCAATAACTAGTATTTATCTCTAATCATAAGAGTCCCCTTAAGCACAATTTTAACATTCTTTCATCAAACTCGCATGATTTTAAATTAATTATATACTTATTCATGATTATAACTTTAACTATTCATAATAGTTAGTCTAAAATTGTAATTTTCATACATGGATCATGACAAATTATGCAATGCTTTTAGAAATATTTTTTTTTATGTATCATAATGTTAATAAATTTCTATTTAAGTATTGTATTAGGGTAAGACTTTATTGAATAAAAAAACTTTAAATATTAATTTATTTAAGTATCAAATAAATTTTATATACACAAAATAAGTTCCTATTTGCAAATAATCAAACATCTCTAAAATGTTAAAACATTAAAGAATATAATCTAAAATGAAACTTAAATAAAGCTAACAAGTCTTATACAATTAACAAATTATGTTTTAGTCATAAGATCAGTAACCATAAGTTAAGTATTGATACGTTCTTTTACAATTGTATGATCTTTAATATGATTTCTAACAACTAAAAACTTTATATTGATATCTTTGTTACGCCTTTTACTTCTATTTTTTTTTAAATATTACAACCGAATTGTCACAATATATTTTTAGTGATATAAAAGTAGAATACACAATTTGCAATCTTGTGATAAATTTTTTTTAATTATAGAGCTTATGGTGTAGTTTCATGGCATGCAATAAATTTCACTTTTATAAAACTACCAATAATTGATGTATATGATATTCTTTTTGTCTCTTCCCACTCTAAATCATTATAAGGGAATTTTTTAAAAATGAATTTTTTCCTTTAACTTTAGGTTCTATAGTGGAAGAATAATTTTTCAGTTTAAATCTCTTTAAAACCTTTTTAATATAGGTCTTCTAAAATAATCCCGATGACCGATAGAATCTATCTTTATGAATTTTATGCTAATGATATAAGAAGCTCAATACATATTATTCATTTTAAGGTTTTTAAAGAGAAAGTTTTAGTCTTATGTAGTAACTCCAAATTATTGCATGCAAGTAGAATATTATCCATATTCATGACCAAAATAATATAATTGCTTTTATAGACCTTAAGTTATATATACTGATTAACAATATTCTTTGTAAAATCACATTAACATTATAATATTATAGAATTTTATATACCATTACTAGGAAGATTGCTTGAACTCACATATGGATTCATATGAACGATACCACGATCCACTTATTGTTAACATAACATCATTTAAATATTTGTACGGGTATCTTACTCCTCATCTTACTTCCATGCCTACGTCAGAAACAAGAATGACCATTTTAGAAAAATTCTTTCGAGAGCAATACGTGTTAACCAAGCTAGTTAAAAAGCAATTACAGTAAACTCAATAATGAATAAAATTTTTATATTAATTGCAACATCATTTAAGTAATTGTACGAGTATCTTGCTCCCTATATAACTTCCATGCCTATGTTAAAAACAAGAATGACCTCTATAGAAAAATTCTTTCGAGAGCAATTACAGTAAGCTCAACAATGAATAAAATTTTTATATTAATAGGAATAGGACAAATAAGACCCTTGACATTGGAGATTGGGTGTTCTTGAAATCACAACATTATAGGCAAAAACTCTAGTGGTAGTGTGCAGTAATTTGAACTTAGCCTCAAAGTATGATGATCCATTCTAGGTATTGGAAAAGGTGGGAATGACTGCTTATAAACTGCAATTACCAAAAGACAGTGAGATTCATCCTGTCTTTCATATTTTCCTGCTCAAGAAATCCTTAAAACTTGTTTTTTGACATCTTAATAGCTTCCTTTGGTCAATAAAAATGGTCAATTCAAGATGGAACCAATAACAGTGCTTGACCAACACATTGTATGGCAAAAAAATGTAGTAGTTACACAAGTATGGGTCTATTAGGCCAATATGACCCCAAAGAAGACAATGTGGGAGGACCTTTCATTCATCTAATCATGTTTTTTATACTTCAATTTTTATTAATACTTGAAGACAAGGATCTTTAAAGGGGGAGAGTTGTTATGATCTAACCCAATTATGACCCATAACCCTATTAAATAAGGAGCTGAGTTTAGCATAATGAAGAGATAGTTGCGATCGTTATGATATATATATATATAATTCTAAGTAAATTAACAATTGAGAGAGTTCTTAGGATAGGTATAAAGGAGGTAGTCATATATGGTGTATGCAATTAGTTATGAAATATCAATACTGAATTTCTCTCTTTAAATTCTCTCTCCCTTTATCTCTTGCACTCTATATCTTTTTCTATCTAACGCCCCACACCTCTATTCTACTATGTTTTTCACTTCTTTTGTATTTTACTAATAGGTTCATCACATAACCCAACTTAACATAAAACTAAAATAACTTATATATGAAAAAATATAAAACCTAAATAATATAAATATGAAATAACTTGAAATTCAAATAACCTAAGTTTAAAATAACCCAAATACAAATTGACTCAAAACTTGAACTTGCGTAACCTGAAACTCGTAACAATTCAAGTTAATCTAAATTGAACGTGATTTAAAGTTTTAATTCATTTTAATATAATCTAATTTATTTAAAGTTTATTTTTTACTTGATTTACTTTTATTTATAAATACTTATTATTTATAAAAATACTTTTAATATTTAAATTAGCATACATATTAGTTTAAATATATCAAACATTAATTATTCAAAGTTTTTTCAATAATAAGTGTGAACTAAAATTTGAAATTTATAATATTACTATTAATCAAAATTATTATAATAAATATATATAAAACTAGTTTTGCGATATGCATATATTTAAATCTAAAATTTTAAAAACACAATATTTTTTTTATTTTAAATTCAAAATTGTTTATCTCTCCTCAATATATTATAGAAACATAATATTTTTTTTATTTTTAAGTTAGATTTTTTTCTTCTACTTTATAAATTATCATATTATCTTATATTAATTTCTTTGAAAACCTTACCTTATTATTTTAATACTTTTATTTACATTATAATAATACTTCATTTTTATTAAAAATTATTTCTTATTTTCTATTAATGAAAAAGAAGAAATTTGTTATATTAGCATAATAATAAAGAGGAAATATCTACAAATAGATGTACTAACTCGACCTAAATAAGCAAATTTAACTTGTTCAAAACTTAACTTGCTTAGACTTATATTGACTTAAAAGTATAACTTAACTTGACTTGAAATTAAAATAACTCAAAATTCAAACAACTAGTATTTAAAATGACTTAAAATTTGAATAAATTAAAACTTAAAACATTTAAAATTCAAAATATCTAAAATTCAAATAATTAAAATTAAAATGATCTAAAATTTAAAATAATTTGACTTGAAATCGGCTTAACCCATCCATTTGCAATTTCTACCCTAAATCATTTAAAGTTTTAATCTTTGAAATTTTTGTCATTTGAAAGTGTTTATCATGGTGGCTCACAACTTAGTTATTTTTTTGAAAACTATGCTTATTCATTTGTTATGTTGAAAGAGGGTCCAACTTGGTATTTGAAGTTAAATGTTGGTTTTTTTTTTAAGTGTTTGTTTGTGAAAGGAGCTCCTTATCCAATTATGTTGCCTTTCTTTCATCTTCACAATTTACTATATGCCCAATCAAATAGCCCTCTTTGATTTACAATACGAGTTTAGCTTCAGTGTCATTTTATACAAGACCATCCTCCCCTATCACCCAAGCCCTCTTCAGCTATAGAATCAATTGGTTCAACAAAATCCATCACTAAGAATTAACGTTGAAATAAATTTATTATTAAAAAAATTTTAACTCCCTAATTATTATTCTTTTAAAAAATAAAATAGAATTGTTTCAACTAATTATAACCTTAAGTATTTCACGTGAATTTGTATATTAACCCAATAAATATAATAAATATCGTATAGTCAAAGAATATCATAATTCAAAATTTTGCTTATATTGTAGTGTCTAATATCATAATATTAGTAAGTTAATTTTATCTCACTCATGACTAATAAACATAACATACATATTTGTAATAATTTTATTGATATTAATTATAAAATTTATTTATCTTTGTATTTATTTTAATTTTAAATATAAAATATTTAAAGAATAAAATTGCCTTAAGCATAAATCAACAATATAATTTTAATGTTAATCTCATATTGTCAAATTAATGATATAATATATCTTTACAACATTTAAGTGAGTTTGAAATCAAATTAAATCAAAATTTTTGGTTTGTTTATTTTAAAAAAATTTAAAATTAAACTAAAACTTTATGACTATTGAAAAATTCTAACTCATTTTGATTTTTTTAAATGATTAGTTTTTTTAAATTAATTTCAATAAAAAATATATTTTTAATGCGTTAAAAAACTATAATAATTATTATATATAATACAAACATGTAATCTAAGATACAATAATAATTTTGTAATATTCAAATTTATATACATAATTTTAATATAATAATTTTTAGTATAATTAAAATTAAAAAATATTTTAAAAAAAAACTTCAATTTGATTTTCTTAATCTTAGTTTACTAAAATAAAAAACTGTAATCAAATAAAAAATGTTAATTTACATAAATTAAATTAATTAATTATAAAATATAATTTATTTAATTAAATTTGGGTTTGATTAAGCTATTAGTTAACTAAATTAAAAATTATTGTATAATAACACTTATTAAGTAATATAGTATATATAAAAAAATAGTGAAATAATTTCTTTAAATTCAACTTCATTTATTTTTAAAAATAAGTTACATATAATTTATTATTATTATTATTATTATTATTTTCAATTTTGACGGTTGTTTAACTTTTGTCAACTAAATTTTTGGACTTTTGGGAAAAGCTCTGTGATGAAACACCTAAGAAAGCAAAAGAGGCGTACAGTTGAGGAAGGAGAGATGGAGAAGGAGGGAGTGGAGGCGTCAAAACGAGTTATCAAAGTGGCAGCCATTTGTGGGTCTCTTCGACGAGCATCTTCTAACCGCGGTCTCATTCGATCCGGTAAACCAACACCCCCACAAGCTTTTGATCTTCTTTCCTTCGACATTTACACGTGTCCTTTCTAGCTTTCTTTTGAGAGCAATAGGTGCTAACCAAGCTGGTTAAAAAGCAATTAAGGTGAGCTCAACAATGAATAAAATTTTTATATTAATAGGAACATGACAAATAAGACCTTTGACATTGGGGATTGGGTGTTCTTGAAATCACAACATTATAGGCAAAAACTCTAGTGGTGGTGTGCAATAATTTGAACTTAACTAATAGGAATGCTTGACCAACACATTGTATGACAAAAAAATGCAGTGGTTACACAAGTATGGGTCCATTAGGCCAATATGACCCCAAAGAAGGCAATGTGGGAGGACCTTTTATTCATCCAATCATGTTTTTATACTTCAATTTTTACTAATCCTTGAAGACAAGGATCTTTAAAGATGGAGAGTTGTTATGATCTAACCCAATTATGACCCATGGCCTTATTAAATAAGGAGCTGAGTTTAGCATAATGAAAAGGTAGTTGCGACCGTTATGATATATATATATAATTCTAAGTAAATTAACAATCAAGAGAGTTCTTAGGATAAGTATAAAGGAGGTAGTTATATTTGGTGTATGCAATTAGTTATGAAATATCAATACTAAATTTCTCTCTTTAAATTCTCTCTCCCTTTATCTCTTGTACTCTATATCTTTTTCTATCTAACGCCCTGCACTTTTATTCTGTTATGTTTTTCACTTCTTTTGTATTTTACTAATAGGTTCATCACATAACCCAACTTAACATAAAACTAAAATAACTTATATATGAAAAAACATAAAACCTAAATAACATAAATATGAAATAATTTGAAATTCAAATAACCTAAGTTTAAAATAATAATAAAGAGGAAATATCTACAAACAGATGTACTAACTCGACCTAAATAAGCAAATTTAACTTATTAAAAACTTAACTTGGTTAGACTTATATTGACTTAAAAGTATGACTTGACTTGAAATTAAAAGACCTCAAAATTCAAACAACTAGTATTTAAAATGACTTAAAATTTGAATAACTTAAAACTTAAAACATTTAAAATTCAAATAATTTAAAATTCAAAATATCTAAAATTCAAATAATCAAAATTCAAATGATCTGCAATTTAAAATAATTTGACTTGAAATCAGCTCAACCCATCGTTTTGCAATTTCTACCCTAAATCATTTAAAGTTTTAAGTTTTGAAATTTTTCTCATTTGGAAGTGTTTATCATGGTGGCTCGCAATTTAGTTAATTTTTTGAAAACTATGTGTGTTCATTTGTTATGTTAAAAAAAGGTCTAACTTGGTATTTGAAGTTAAATGTTCGTTTCTTTTTTTTCTTTCAAGTGTTTGTTTGTGAAAGGAGCTCCCTGTATTAATTTCAAACTTGTATTTAATTATGTTGCCTCTCTTTCATCTTCACAATTCACTACTTACCCAATCAAATAAGCCCTCTTTGATTTACAATATGAGTTTAGTTTGAGTGTCATTTTATACAAGACCATCCTCCCTTATCATCGAAGCCCTATTCAGCTATATAATCAATTGGTTCAACAAAATTCATCACTAAGAATTAACGGTGAAATAAATTTATTATTAAAAAATCTTCCAACTCTCTAATTATTATTCTTTTAAAAAATAGAATAGAATTGTTACAACTAATTATAACCTTCAATGTTTCATATGAATTTGTATATTAATCCAATAAATATAATAAATATCGTATAGTCAAAGAATATCATAATTCAAAATGTTGCTTCTATTATAGTGTCTAATATCATAATATTAGTAAGTTAATTTTATCATACTCACGACTAATAAACATAACATACATATTTGTAATAGTTTTATTTATATTAATTATCAAATTTATTTATCTTTGTATTTATTTTAATTTTAAATATAAAATATTGAAAGAATAAAATTGCCTTAAATTTAAATCAACAATATAATTTTAATGTTAATCTCATATTGTCAAATTAGTGATATAGTATATCTTTACAACATAAATGAAGAAGTGAATTTGAAATCAAATCTAATCAAAATTTTTGGTTTGTTTATTTTAAAAAAATTAAAATTAAATTAAAACTTTAAGACTATAAAAAAATTCTAACTCTGTTTGATTTTTTTAAATGACTAGTTTATTTAAATTAATTTCAACAAAAAATATATTTTTAATGCATTAAAAAACTATAATAATTATTATATATAATACAAACATGTAATCAAAGATATAATAATAATTTTATGAGATTCAAATTTATATACATACTTTTAATAATAATAATTTTTAGTATAATCAAAATTAAAAAATATAAAAAAAAATGCTTCAATTTAATTTGATTAATGTCAGTTTACCAAAATTAAAAACTATAATCAAATAAAAGTGTCAATTTACATAAATTAAATTAAATTAATTATAAAATATAATTTAGTTAATTAAATTTTGATTTGATTAAGCTATTAGTTAACTAAATTAAAAATTATTGTATAATAACACTTATTAAGTAATATAGTATATATAAAAAAATAGTGAAATAATTTCTTTAAATTCAACTTCATTTATTTTTAAAAATAAGTTAGATATAATTTATTATTATTATTATTATTATTTTCAATTCCGACGGTTGTTTAAATTTTTTCAACTAAATTTTTGGACTTTTTGGGAAAAACTCTGTGATGAAACACCCATGAAAGCAAAAGAGGCGTACAGATGAGGAAGGAGAGATGGAGAAAGAGGGAGTGGAGGCGTCAAAACGAGTTATCAAAGTGGCAGCCATTTGTGGGTCTCTTCGAAGAGCATCTTCTAACCGCGGTCTCATTCGATCCGGTAAACCAACACACCTACAAGCTTTTGATCTTCTTTCCTTCTACATTTACACGTGTCCTTTCTAGCTTTCTTTTTTATTTCATTCCTCCAATCCATGAATTTCCCAGTAGTTTATCATTTGACAAAAAGGTTTACACTTTGTCTTGGAATTGCTTGATATCTGCTATTATGACTTGTGATATGGGTTCTTGATTTATGGATGTGGGTTGGTGTTTTTTACTTGTATTCGTAGCAATTGAGCTAAGCCAGGACTCAGTTCTTCTGGGTATGCAAATTGAATGCATAGACATTTCGCAGCTGCCAATGCTAAATACTGACCTTGAAGTGGATGGTCATTTCCCACCACACGTTGAAGCTTTCAGGGAAAAGGTCTTTGAGGCCGATAGCATCCTCTTTGCTTCGCCTGATTATAATTACTCGGTGACGGGTACTTCCTTTTGCTCAATCTCTCTATGCATACACACACATATATAAACAGTGTGTGTTGGTGTTTTTCTGTTTGATCTATTGAAATGTTTTTTGGGCTCTGTCATGCAACAAAGTTAGAACCTCCATCATTAAGCTATAAAAAGAGGGTATTACATTTCAGGCCGTTGAAAGAGAGTCTTCTATCAGTAGATTATCGTATTTCTTATTAAGCTGATTGCGGTATGGATGGTGAACTAAACTGTGATCTTTGGAGAAAGGGGCACTTATATACTTAATCCAAGAAAGGGGCATATGTATACTTAATCCAAGAAAAAGGGATGTAAAATAGTTGCTGAAACATTGAATCTTTTTCATTGCCTAAGTTGTTAGATGGCAAATACTGCTAATATAATGGAAGAGATCGCAACTTTTAAATGTTCTCCTATAAGAACATTACCTTCAACTTTTTGGCATTTGCTAAATTGAAGTGAAGTAGCCTGATGTACTGACATCTTGAAAGTTTCTTATTCATGATCCTCTATGAGATTGTTTTGCAAACTTGTTTTCTCGGGACATCCCCTCATACTGCATAGAGGCCTTTCAGGAGACTACCAAGATGCGTGATTTCTCCTATTTCCATTGATGAGTAGGTAGATGCTGAGAAAATTGCAAATGTTTGTTAACTTAAATGGATATAGAATGGTCATTTAAGTTTTAGAATTCAGATCCTCAAGTTGAGATGATGCACTTGGATTGAACCGCTTTGAATTTAAATTAGGTTGTCTCCCAACTGAGGGGAAAGATTATTTTCTTTTTCTGATAAAAAACTTGGCTTATTGAATGCGTTTATGGACGATAAATAGTTTAGCAGGGGTGTCAATTCAATATTGAGCATTACTCTTGATTACTATACCATGTATGGTTTGAATAAATTAGTTGTTCTTCTGAGTTCTTATTGTCCTTCGATTTTGCTAGCACCTTTGAAGAATGCGATCGATTGGGCATCTAGACCGCCGAACTGCTGGGCTGATAAGGCTGCTGCCATAGTAAGTGCTGCAGGAGGCTCTCGTGGTCGCCGAGCACAGTACCATCTTCGTCAGATTGGAGTTTTTCTAGACCTTCATTTCATCAATAAACCTGAGTTTTTCTTGCATGCACATGCCCCTCCTGCAAAATTTGATACAGAGGGTAATTTGATTGATCCAGAGATTAAGGAGAGACTAAAGGAAGTTCTTTTAAGCTTGCTTGAATTCACTTTGCAGCTGAAAGGTAATAGACAACTTTTGTGATTCTGCACGCAACCACGTTATCATCTCTATTAATTGCAAAAGGATTTGAAATGTAAACGAATGTTTAATGGATTTTCAAAAAAAAAAAAAAAAAATGGTTAAATCCATAGTCCACTTTAATTCGCAGTGTCTTCTTGCGAATTATGCTAACACAATGATTCAACAATTCTTCTTTGGTCAAGGTTCTATAGTAATTCTAATACAATTATAACTTGATTATGCATTCCCTAGTTAATTTTAGAAGGGCGAATGTGAATTTTGACTCTCATCAAATTTTGAAGGATTCTTAGAAAATCACTTGCCAACATTTTATAGTAGACATGAATGCGAAGAAATGTCATTTCTACAAAAATGAAGCAGACCTTTTGTGAGCCCTACTCTTGATGGCTCCAAAGTCAAAGAGGGTAGATAGCCCTAAACCAACCAAGTTTTGATTGCACCTTGAAAGAAAAAAATTATTACACTTTCACGTGGATTTTATAATTAATACAATGAGACGATGGTATAATGGTATAAGAAGAATGTATCAAAATCTATGGCGGTATCTTGTGATGTGTGGCTACTCGTTTGTTTCGTTACAATGAATAAAGGTTAAACAAGTATCCAAGTAAGGAACCCCCGGAGATTCATATATAAGAAAGCGATGCACATACCTAATATAAAATAATAACTACTTGCATCTTTCTTATGTTCAAAACTCTTGTCCACATGGTTAAAAGAAATAGATGGGGCTTTTGAAAGTGCCCTTTGATAGGTTTTGTTAATTTTGTAATCCATGGTAGTACAAATATTATTCATTCTAAATTTCTAGATTTGAATCTATTATATTAATTATGGTACTTGTTAGATTTCATTGAACTTTTTTTTTTTTTTGAAGAAAATTTCACAAAACTTATTTTCTATAGAAAAGATGATTTTTACAAAAAAAAAAAAAAGAAAAGAAAGAAAAAAATTTTGTATACTAAATTTTTTTATTTATTTAAAAAATAAAAATAAAATAAAATACATCACACCAATTTTTACATATTTAATTTAAATAATAAATTAATTTGTTGTAACCTAACAATGATTCAAATTACAAAAGAAAATGATTTAATTAAACAAATAATTAAAATTTTAAAATATAATCTAATTATAAACATGTTCATGCCAATTATATGAAACTTCTAATAATATCATGTATACTTAATGAAGCTTACATTGGTATTTATGTAGTTTACTATTAATAAATTTTTTATTTAATTTACTAAATTCACCTTGCATATTAAGATAACATAATTATAATTTATTTTAGTTGAATTATTTATTTAGCAAAAGTTTTTAGAACTTTCTACGTATAAGAGAGATATGATTAAGAAAAACAAATCTCCTCCAACAAAATTTTTATTTATTCAAATAAAATAATAAAAAAACACATCACACTATTTTTCACGCATTTCTTAAAAAAGATACAAATTCTAAAAAGTAATCTAAATAAAAAAATAATCAGAATTTAAAAAATTTAAAATAATTTTATTCGTCTCTACTAATTTCATATGTATCTAATGGAACATTAACCAAAATAGAAAATAAAAAAACTGTTACCTACTTTTTATATAGTTTACTATCAATAAATTTCTTCATTAACTTACCAAATTTTACTGTTCATGTTAGGGTAGGATATTTATACTTTCTTTTATTAAAAGATGAAAATTCGGTTGAATTGTTTTCCATTAAAACTTGTAATGGGGGGGGGTGAATCCATGTTTCGCTCTAAACGACGTGGACAATTCATTATTATATAAATAACAATATCTTTCACGACTGAACGTTAAAAACAAAAACGAAAAACAGAGTTGAAATAAAAAAATTTTCCATTTGTTAGTTGATGTTCTTAACCGTCTTAGGTGATTCTTTTGTGAAGCTGGAATCTTTGCTTAGATTTTGGAGTTGGGTGCGTGTTTTTTTTTTCTTATTGTATTTTGCCAGTGAGCCAACGAGGGTAGCCCACAGCGTACTCCACTCTGATTCAATGGCTCTGTTATTTGAGTGAAATCGCAACTTTCACCATAAAATTTGTTTCTATGCAAAGTTTAGTAGTGTGAGGATTAATGATTACGAAAATTTCATGGAAAGTTTATGGCGGCATTGTAGTGGAAAAAATTGGGGAATAAATAAATCCCAATTGTCTGTTGCCATAGATAGCTGACAGGTTGAATTTTAAACACAAATACTTAAATTGGTGAGGATAAGGCTGGTGTTGGGGTAATCTTCCAAGACCACAAAGGATATTCTCTACTGACACTTCCACAGCCTACGGTTACGACAATCTTTCATATGCACACATATTGTACACAAAAATCATTAATTCAGATAAAGGGGGGGTGCTCCCGTCAACAAATGATATTTTGTAAATTTAGAAGCTAAAAGTCATTCGACAATGGCTGGGAGTTTGGCCAGTAGAACCTCAATTTGGTGTGTCCTACTTTTGCATTTTCCTTAAGTTTACAATGAGTGATAAGGAATTTAGGATAGAGCAACAAATACACTATTTTTCAAGTGAGGATTTTCTTTTTTATTGTATATATTGATGTATTGATATTTGTCACTCATTGCCAACTTTGATGCAGGAGACTGAAATTTAGTCAGGCTGACTTAGTTGTTGCCTCTCTGACACCATGTACATTTTCAGTTATCTACTGATATACCAACACTTTTATTGTCGTATGGTATTGTGCTGTCTACTTTGGACAAAACAATTTGTTATCATATCAGCTAAATGAATATACCTTAATCCTTAATATCAGTTGTAATAGTAATTATGATTAGACAATCATGATATTTGTCACTTTTTAAGAAGAAACTTGCCAATTCAGTAGAATTTAGAATCAATTCATTAGAGAATAGAAGATTGACCGTTGAGCTTCTCGTTGGAGTTCTATTCTATTGGCCTTATGGGCCATAGCAAGACAGCTACTCCATGCTCTCGTGGCATTACGCCACTATTATTTTCATAAATGCATTTGTTGTTTTTTGTGTGTGCTTATGGGCAAGTGTTTGTAGCGGGAGAATGTTATCTATTGTGTGTTATTTATTTTTTCTATTTTTTTAGTCACAGTGGTGTGTTGCAATATTGTGTGAACACCAGGAGCTAAAGGATTTAGTGAGCAAGCTGCTGATCTGGGACAAAGTGAAGCTGGATCCGAGTGCACACAGGAAGAGAGGGCATGTGGAAGAGACCTTTGCTAGTAAAGTATAGTGATGGTTTAGTTAAAAAATTGAAAGGAGCTTTATTCGTTAAATGCTTAATATCCAACTTTAAAAGAGTATAAGTTAAAATGTTTACCAAGTTTCAAGTTTGTAATGAATTTAGAAAAAACAAATATATTAATATATTTTGTTGAGGCTCTAAGTAATCAGGATGGACCTCAAATTGATTGAGTTCCTAGTTCGAAATTTTGATTGCACTACTTCATATCTGAATGTGCACAAGGGTCAGTTGATTTTATTCTCAGCAGAAGTCAAATGGATGATGGTACTCTCGTCAAATGGAGTTAGAGATAGAAAATTTCTTAAGGATGGATAAGCTTGTAGATGGTATGAAAAATCTGCCCCCAAATGATGAGGGTAAAGCCAAGTTCTTGCTTTATGTGGTAAGCACTGTGATTCACCCCAAACATTTCATTTTACTATGTCAACCCAAAGTTGGCGGGCTTGTTGAAAGAACTACCATCGTGCAAGAATTTGAATTGGGCTAAATACACGCTAGAAGGTTTAGTTGAAGGGATTGGAAAATGTCAAGATAAGGAGCATGCTGTTCATTAGTCATGACACATAACTGGATGTGTCCTGTTATTAGCGATAATGCATGTAATGTAAATTAAGTGCTTAAGGTCATAGAAAAATGTTTTGAATTGATGTTTTCTCGTGTAAATAAGGTTTGTCTAGTATTAATTGTCACTTTTCCTTTTCATGCACACTTTCACTGCTTTGAAAAATTAATTCAAGATTGGAGGATACAAAGAATGGAATGGTATACAGGGATTATTTTTTATACTTAGTTTAACTGTGTGATTTTTTTAATAAAATAAAAAGAATATAATTATTTTTGTGGATAGTACAAAGTTCTTATAATTTAAAAGATAAAATTTTTTAATTTTTTTAAGGGGTAACGTTGTTTTCAAAATAAGTTTTTATCAAATTGCATGACTTTATTTTATTATTTTATCGTATCTTTTATTTACACCAAAAAGAATCAATTAAACATATTCTTTTAAAATTTTTTTTATTACTTTAATCTAAAAATTTAATAATAATGTGTTAAATTGAAAAGAATTTGAATTTGTATAAAAAATAAATTAGTTGTCTTTTATATACATTTGTAAATTCATTCAAATGAATTACTAAAATTAATGATAATGATCTTCTTATGTGTTTCTCAATTTTGAGGATCTCACTTCTTTTTTGTCTGTGCTTCCCTAATTATCCCTACGTACATTTGGAAAACAGGATGTAATTCTTTGTAGGGTCGAGGATGTGTCATCGTCATATCGTGTAGAGAAGTCATTTACATTAATAACTAATCTATTATCTTATATGATGTTGTACATGTTGTCTCTGCAGGCAGAAGATATTAGACTCAAAAATTTGATGTGTAAATTGGACCCTTCACCCAATGAGTTCACAGCATTGAAGGCTGAGTTAAGGCCTCAGTTGGCCACATTGAAGGATGAGTTAATGTCTCCGACGACTCTATTCAAAGATGAGTTAAAGGCCGAGTTAAAGCTGTAGAGATGGGGAAATATTGACTGATATTTTTAGAAATTCAGCAAAGGCATCTGCAGATTTCCAACAAAAAAAAAAACTGATGAATGAGGTGGCAAACCGAACATATTTCATAGACCTATGGTTGTGGATGAATTTAATTTAGTAGAAGGGACCCAATTGGGTCTGAACATAAAAATGGAGGGGTTGGACCATCAAATGATGCTTCTCCAAGTGTTCACATAGATACCAAGTCATTGCAAAGAAAACACAAGAAGGGGGAGTAGAGCCCATTAAAACCACAAGTACACAAGAAATGAAAGGTAAAGGCAAAGAAATGGCCATAAACAAGTCTTTGAATCTCGTGTACAATTGAATATTGATATTAGTTTAATATCTTATTGAAGGGTCAAGGGATTGTACCCCACAGTTCCAGTTCTAGCATTAATATAATTAAGCTTGAGAAAAAGACTGAATTCTCGAAGCGGCCAAGAAGAGTTGAAAATGGGAAAAGCAATTTCTTCTCCTCTTGTTGGTCCAAAGGGTAGGGGCAAATGAAAAGCTGAGCAAACTGCTCAGGTTTGGCAATACTATTATTTTCATTGTCACTTTGAAGTTTCCTATAAGGAATCTTAATGTTTTTATGTGAGACCAAAATCTGAGAACAGCTTCAAAGTTTTTGATGCTGGTGTTTTTTGGACATGTTCCCTACATTTTTTTTTCATCATATTATTTGAAAATATATTTGTGAAATATGTATACTTATAATTTGTCAAGCAACTTAGTCCAATCGCTCTGGTTGGCATTTACATAATGCCTTAATAACAGATCTAACAAGGCATTCACCCTCTCTGTTTGGTCCTCCGTTTGGGGATGAAAGTTTGTGTAGAAGTTGAGCTCAAATCTCATCAACTTGAATAGCTCCATCCAAAATCTCTCAGTGAAGCGAGTGTCTCGGTCACTAACAATCATCTTCGGAATGCCCCAATATTTCACCACGTACTTGAAAAATAGGTGTGTTGCATCTTCAGCTGTAAACTTTGAGGGTACAGGGATGAACACACCATACTTGCTAAAGCGATCTACCACTACCATGATGTTGGTACATCCAACCGACTTCGGTAGACACGTGATGAAATCCACTGAAATACTCTCTCACGGCTTCTCCAGAATAGGTAAGGGCTCCAGCAATCTCGATGGTTGGTGTTGCTCCACTTTATCTTGTTGGCATACCAGACACATCTTCACGTAGAGCTCAATGTCATCTCGCATTTGTGGCCAATAATATGCTCGCTCCACAAGTGCCAACGTATGATGTATACCTGGATGTCCTACCCATTTTGAGTCATGGCACTCCTTAATAATCGCTTTCCTCAATCCTTGCCACTTTGACACGTAAACTCTATTGTCTTTGGTAATGAGCAATCCATCTTCAAGCTAAAACCGGCGTGTCTTCCCACTACTTGCCAATTCCCTCAAACTCTTAACTTGTGGGTCATGCTCTAATCCCTCCTTCATTTGTTCTACCAAAGGGAAGTTTGGACTTATGATGACAGCTAATTCAGTCTTCCTACTCAATGCATCAACCATCGAATTATCCTTACCTGGCTTATACTCCATCATAAAGTCAAATTCTGCCAAGAAAGCTTGCCACCTCAGTTGCTTTGGTGTCAACTTCTTTTAATTGAGGAAGTAACTTGTGGCAATGTTGTCCGTCTTCAAGATGAACTTGGACCCCAACAAATAATACCTCCAAGTTTATAGGTAATGCGCCACTGCAGTCATCTCCTTCTTTTGGACTGTATAATGACACTCAGTTTCATTCAACTTGCGGTTTTCATATGCGATGGGATGCCCCTCTTGTATTAAAACATCACCTATTGCAAAATCTGAAACATCAATCTGTACCTCATATGGTTTGGTGTGGTTAGGAAAAGCCAACACTGGTTGGTCAGCTACTGCTTGCTTGAGAACCTCAAACGTCCTCTGGCATCTAGCGTTCCAACTCCATATTCTATTCTTCTTTAACAAATCAGTGAGCAGAGTTGCAATAGAGGAGTAACCTTTTATAAATCTTCTATAATAATTGACGAGGCCTAAGAAGGATCATAACTCAGTCACCTTCTTTGATGGCTCCCAGTTATAGATGGCTCGCACCTTAGACTTGTCTAACAGTAGTTTGCCTCCGCTGACAACGTGCCCTAAAAATGTTACCTCTCATTAAAAAAAGACACATTTCTCCCTCTTCACATACAACTCATGCTCTTTTAGTACTTGAAAAATTTGTCGTAGATGTTTAATATGCTCGTCCAACATCTTATTATAGACAACGATATCATCCAAATATACTATGATAAATTTAACCAAAAACGACTCGAAAACTTGATTCATAAGAGTGCATAATATGGAAGGGGCATTAGTTAGTTCAAATTACATAACTAAGAACTCAAATGAGCCATACCTTGTAACACAAATGGTCTTTGGCTTATCTCTTTCTACAATCCTCACTTGGTACTATCCCAATCTCAAATCCAACTTTATGAACCACCACGCTTCACCTAACTAATCAAACAAATCAGCTATTAATGGAATGAGATATTTGTTCTTCACGGTTATTTTGTTGAGTGCTTGATAATTAATGCACAACCGAAGTGACCCATCATGCTCCTTTTGAAAAAGGACGGGTGCACCATATGGAGCTTTCGACGATTGAATGTAACCCGTATCTAACAGCTCATTTAGTTGCCTTCTAAGTTCCTCTAACTTGGAGAAGTGCCATTTGGTAAGGCACTGCAGCAGGTGGTCTTGCATCTGGGACCAATTCTATCTTGTGGTCCACCTAACGCTTAGGTGGGAGCTTCCTAGGCAATTTGGGAGGCATCACGTCCTTAAACTCCTCTAGGACCTGAGAAACTTCCTTAGGTAGGACATTTAATGAAGAAGTATCCTTTCCATCCTTCAAGGATACAAGAAAGGTGGGTTGCAACTTCTTTACACCTTTATAAAGTTGTATGGCCGAAATTTGCCTGGATTGAAGGCAGGTCTCCCTTGCCAAAGGCACCATGTATGTATGACCTTCCTCCAAGATGCACATTGTGTTGGCAAATGGAATAGGCACGACCTTAATATGGTCCATAAACTCCATACCAAGCACAATTGGATAATCATCCATTGGTATAATAGAAAAGTTTATAAGGTCACACCATTCACTCATACGTACTTCTATACCATAAGCAATGCCAAATATTGACTTTGGCTTTGAATTTACTTCTTTGAGCCATCCTCGCTCCTTGTTGTATTTGATGCCTAACTGTTTTGCTTCCTCTCCTTGAAGGAAGTTGTTAGAAGCTTTGGTATCCATTAAGATTTTAACCACTTGGTTACTCACCTTTGTTTCCACATATAATCGTCCTCTCTTCTCGGCTTTAGGCACTTCGACCTTGGCTTTGATGGCATTGAGGATTTGTAAGGATCTCATCCTCATCTCTTCGCTTTGCTGTTGTTCCTCCTTTTCTTCAACTATGGCAGAAAGCTTGGCTTTCTTCGGGCAATCCCTAGCCTTGTGCGGCCCACCGCAAAAGTAGCATTTGAGAGGAGGCCTGTCATTGCTTTGACCCTCCTTAGTGTTCTTCCCTTTCTTAGGCCCATTAAACTTATGAAAACGTCCTTTGTTCAAAGGACTCTCTCCCCCACTCTTTCCCTTGCCACCTTTGTCCTTATGAGACTCAGACTTCTTGAACTCTATTAGTGATTTGACAATAAAAATAACGGTGACAAGACCTTGAGCACCATGTCTTTAGATCTCCATCTTTGCCAATTTTGTAAGTCATCTTTGAATGCAAAGAATGCTTCCTTATCGGGATAATCAATAATTTATAGCAACACTTTTGAGAATTCCTTCACGTACTCTCGTATGCTTCCCTTTTGTAAAAGACGCCTTAGCTTTGCTCTTGCCTTTTCCTTTACATTTTCTGGATAGAATTGCCGCTTGAGTTCTTTTTTTAACTCATCTCATGTGTTAATGATGCAAGTACCCCTTTCAATATCACTATACCTCCTTCTTCACCATACCATTGCGGTATCCATGAGGTATAAGGCGACACTATCAATCTTCTTGGCATCCTCTGTGAGACCAAGTGCCTTAAAGTATTGTTCCAATCTTCATAGAAAATTATCAACCTCCTTCGCGTTCCTCGACCTATTATATGCCTTGAGTCTTGGGACATCCACTTTTGAAGAAGCTGCAACTATTGTTGGCAATGCGATGCTTCCACTTTGAGCAATTGCCTTTTTTCAAAAGGATAACTCATCCTCGGTCTCCTTTAACTCGTTGGAGACTTTTTCAAGATCTTCCTTCAACGTCTCAACCTCACAATGGAGGGTCTCTTCCAAGGTCTTTACTTGGTCTAGACACCTTGATAGGGTCTGGTTTAAGGTACCTTACAACTCCTCATGAAGCTCTTTACTCTCATTCTCGAGCTCGTTGATGTGTTGGTCTATTACCTCAAATTTCTTCTACCCATCAGCCATGACAAGCTCAACTTTTGCGAGCCTTGCATTGGTGTCTTCTAAGACATCCCTCGACCTTGATCTCCTTATTTTTGGTTGCTTTTTGGCTTCCTCAATTTTGTGGGTAATCTCATTGTGTGAATTAGACATCCTTATCAACGAAACGTGCTTGCTATTTGTAGAAAACCGCAGTCTGATACCACTTGTCATGAACTAGCAATTCACTTGACTCTAATACTAGTTCAGCCTTCTCTGAGAGTTAGAATGCTACTAGCAATTGATGCGTGAGTACTAACCCAAGATTGCTCACATTCCTAATATACAAATTGGCGAACCTTAATTTTAATTTCGTGCTGATAGTAGTTGGGTTGCACTCTACACATGTTTATAGGTATTAAATAATTTTTTAAAAAAATTACTTTAGAATCAAAGTAATTTTTTTTATATTGTAAATATTTATTTTATTTAATTTTTTAATACTAATTATTGGTTAACTTATTTTGTATAAAAAAAATACAGGAACTCAATATTATGACCTACGGTAGTGCATATATATATATATATAGGCACAGTTGTGGATAAATTTATCAATCAATTCTAATGGTATAATTGTTTTAGTCGTGGGGCAAGTGCATTAATGCAAAAGGGTAGAAAGTCACGGGACATGAAGTGGTTGACAGAGCATGAAGTGGATGACACATTTTTGTGGGTCAAATTTTTCTTGGACATGACATATTTGTTGTTTTGTGATTTGATTCCACGTGACATTGTAGGACATAATTGTTTTAGAGGCGGGGCAAGTGCATTAATGAGTGGAGGCCTCTTTTTAGACACCAAAGCCCTTTGGTCAGGAAGCGATAGTGCGAACACTCAGACACCCCCTAGTCACTTATTTTGTGATATTATATTAATTTATTATAAACATATTTATAATTTTTTTAAAAATTAAAATTTTTGTTACCCATTTTTATGATATTATAACTGTGTCAACTTTCAATCAAAATTTCTATTTAATATGTCTTATCTTTTGCATTTGTATTTGCATTGTTGTTGAGTTATCCACGTGGGGAAAAAAACGAGAAATATGACTGATTTTCTCGCTGTGATTCCTTGGAGTAATTTTTTTCACTCTAAGAGGTTGCACTCATTTTAGTTTTAATTTTAACCCTTTGTTTTTTTTTTCTTCCCCATGTTTGCTAATTTGATTTAACACTAATAATTGAACTTTTTACAGCAATTTAGCATAAAAGATATTGCTCGACTTCACCCATACCACGACCATGTTCTCAGCCAAGTGGCTTCTCTTTATTTATTTTTCCTACACTTTTTCACGTTGAACGTTTAGTGAATAATGATAATGAATTGTTGTACCCTCATTCTAGAGTGGTGAATTATTTAATATATATTTTAAATTTTATTTATAATTATAAATAAATAATGAATGATCATAAACATATAATTAATAACAACTAATATAATGTAACATAATAATTTTTATTAATATATCTTTATCTTGTATAAATTTTTTTATATCATATAATATTTTTAAATTAATTTTGATTTTAATCATTTAGATTAGTTACCTAATCAAAATGTTAATTATAATTTACACATATATTATGAGAAGTAATAATTAAATTGAATTCAAATCATAGGCAAAGTTTGCTTCCTAGTATCTATGTGTGTGTTTTTGGCTTGAAGTCCACCAATTTATATTATTGAAAATAAGATGCAAGCATTATACTTGTAAGATTAAAAATTACATCTTATCTAAATTAAATTTAATAGCAAATAAAGAAAATAAAAATAAAGTTAAAAAGACTTGCAATTAAAATTACCAAATTAAAGATATAAAACATTCAAATTTTTCTATCCAAGTACCAATATGAATTAAATATTAATTAGTTTGAAGGTTTACAAAGTCACATGGACTTGAAACATTAGATGCTGTCTCTTATACACATCTAGATGTGTATAAGAGACAGATTCTAGAGTGGTGAATTATTTAATATATATTTTAAATTTTATTTATAATTATAAATAAATAATGAATGATAATAAACATATAATTAATAACAACTAATATAATGTAAAATAATAATTTTTATTAATATATCTTTATCTTGTATAAATTTTTTTATATCATATAATATTTTTAAATTAATTTTGATTTTAATCATTTAGATTAGTTACTTAATCAAAATGTTAATTATAATTTACACATATATTATGAGAAGTAATAATTAAATTGAATTCAAATCATAGGCAAAGTTTGCTTCCTAGTATCTATGTGTGTGTTTTTGGCTTGAAGTCCACCAATTTATATTATTGAAAATAAGATGCAATCATTATACTTGTAAGATTAAAAATTACATCTTATCTAAATTAAATTTAATAGCAAATAAAGATAATAAAAATAAAGTTAAAAAGACTTGCAATTAAAATTACCAAATTAAAGATATAAAACATTCAAATTTTTCTATCCAAGTACCAATATGAATTAAATATTAATTAGTTTGAAGGTTTACAAAGTCACATGGACTTGAAACATTAGATGCTAATTTTTAAGTTAAAATTAAGATGTTTGTTAATTGTACTCTCATTTCAAAGTGTCAAATTTAAATTTAACTTATTTTGACTTTTTTTAAAAATTTTAAAAAATTTATTACTTAAATTGCCTAAATTACATTAAAATATTTAAAATTTAAATAAAAATATAATTTATTTGAATAGTTACGTAAGTTAGACATTTTTAATTCATATATGAATTTTTTTTATTTTTGAATTTTAAATAATGTTTTAATTAAATTACAAAAATTATGTAAAAAGGCCTTAATTTTGAATAATATTATGACTCATTTAAATAATCACTTAAATAGGACTTTTTTATTCTATTTTAATATATTTTTATTTTTTCTTAAATTTCGAATAAAATTTTACTTAAATTGTGTAAATTACAAAAAAAAAACTCAAAATTTAAATAATAATATGATTCATTTGAATAGTTATTTAAATTAAGTTTTTTTCATTCAAATGTGACCTTTTTTTTATTTATCATTAAATTTTGAGTAACAATTTACTTAATTTATGAAAATTATATAAAAATTTTTAAAATTTAAATAATGTTAAAGTTTATAATTATTTGATAAAAAGTTATTTATATAATTATTTAAATTAAATATTTTTTTATTCAAATGTGACCTATTTTACTTTAAATATTCCTACTTTTTAGGTATTAAGTAACTTATAAAAAGGATTTTACTTTATTCTCTTAAAAAAAAAGTTAAATTAAATTTCTATTTAATATTTATAAAGTAGTACCATTATTTTTCAAAAAATTATATAAAATATTATAACAATTATATGATCCAAAATTACTTAATAATGTTATCTATTACCTTAATGATAATGACACTAACAATATATTAAATTTAAATTTTTTACTATATTAAATTATTTTTTTAATTAACAAAAGTCAAGATTTAAATTTTAATAAGACATATAATTCAATAAGTACTTATTATCGAATTATCGTATATAAATTTTTTTTTTCTTAATTATTTATATATATATAGATATATAAAATATTGAACCGACTTAATTATTTAAAAAATAAATTAAATTATAAATTTTTATTAATTATTAACATAAACTTATTAAATTTATTAAAACAATAAAATAATAGAATAATAAAAACTCAGCAATTACTTACTGACCACATGGGACATTCAAGAGTTATGGTTCACCTTATTTTCATTGTTTTTCGATAAATTATTTTCACTCAAACTTATTAGTCCTTTCTGTTTAAATCACTAAACATTTCGTTACTCTAAGGCAGGGGAAGAGGGAGGAGGGAGGAGGGAGATGGGAGAACCCGACGACCAAGTCAGGTAGAGGTGATGGTCGGTTTGGACGGACTTGGGCAATGATTCCCACTTGCCACCGCCCATGTGTTTCACTTCCACACCTATTTTATATGTTTTTGTTTTTTTCTGCCCACTTTCTGCAAGTATTTCTTTTCATTTATTTATTTGGGGTACAGCCAGTATTTCTTATTTCTTAATTGTTCTTCGTAGGATAGGGTGGTGGCTGGGCCACCTACTTTTTCCTGGAAGCTTCCTATTTGATTAATTTTTCTCCTTTCTTCAAGAAGTTGACTAATCAACGTCTCAACGACTGTCTATGCAAAAATGTCACATATGTATGTATGCATATTGGTATGGCATGTTTATGTGAGCATCTGAATGCGATATTAAAACTGGTCCCAAAAATTCCCAGCATACATCTTACTGCACCTAAGCCTCTGAGATCGCACTTCAAACACAACTAAAGTTCTTTGCTTTCCAACTTGCACCCAATAGGGACATGGCAGAAGGATTACTGTTCAGCGTTGCAGAGGGAATTCTTGGAAAAATAGGCTCCTTGGCTCTTCGAGAGATTGGCCTATGGTGGGGCGTCAAAGATGAGATTGAATCGCTGGGCCTCACAGTTCTCGGTGTCCAGAATATCCTTCTCGATGCAGAAGACCGGCAAGCACGAGGTGATGAACCAATCAAACATTGGCTCGGTCAGCTGAAAGAAGTGGCGTACGATGCAGAGGACTTGTTGGATGACTTTTCCACAGAAGTTCTGCGGCGACGAGTCATGCCGGGGAACAAAGTGACAAATGAGGTACGCCTTTTCTTTTCAAGTTCAAACCGGCTTGCATATGGCCTTAAGATGGGTCACAAAATCAAGGCAATTCGGA